>JARHVA010000678.1:1925000-2362500 GCA_037957365.1 Torreya grandis
ACTCATAAATACTCCTAAAATCCTTGGGATCTTTATTTTCTAAGTTTTGGTCATCTTGAATGTTTCCAAGATAGTTCAATAATGGTCTTACCATTACGTGACCATCATGATAGTGGTCATATAAATTTTAGGTCCTTAGGTCCTCTTCATCATGTTTCATTATGTCATGTTTATTAAATTTTTCACTTCCACAATGACAACTTTTAAATAATAAGGTCCTAATTTGACTTTAGAAGTATATATACAAAGGAAACCTAATGCATTTGATGTAAATCTATCACATCATGAAAGTACATCATAGGTTCATGTAATTACAAGGTTACCCACTCACTTTGTTCCTTATTGCATTTTATATCTATTGAGGTGTTATTTTTTCAATTTATACCAAAAGGACTATTGAAAGATCATATAGGATATACTACTTTATTACAACTTATACATAGGGATAAGGGTTGGGATTATCACATATAAATATTTAATTTTTTACTTGCACGAGTGTTGATTTCCATCCTATCATAGAGTAGGTTGATGAGTGAAGCAAGCCTCTTAAAACAAAACTCATTTCTTATGTTTGTGTGAGGTCTCTTGGCATGATTTAAGGTTTGCACAAAGGGATAAGGAATTATGAAACTTTATCACACTAGTTTGTTCATATACGATAGGTTTATGTTGAATTTTCTAAGATGAAGGGATTCACAAAATTTTAGAATGTACAAACCTACAAAGCCACTATCTGAATATGACTACCACTTTCAAGGCAAAATGTTACTATCAACACAATGGAATATTGATTTGCCCTTATATAAAAAGTCTTATTTTGGTTGATTCAATAGATCAAAATTATCTTTCTAGATTTTATTATGAACTATTTTGGAAATTCTTCTTAGTGCTTTTGGCATCCATCAAAATATAAATGAGTCAAAAATCATATACACATATTTAAATCTCATTTATCAATTCTTCATCATTCTAGATACTTTCATTCTTTTTATTTTCACACAAACCAAGACTTTATTTATTGTATTTATATCATATCTCATTTGTGCCTTAATTTTTAATGGTTATTTTAGTTATATATAACCTAAGTTTTCCTTCCATTAAAATATTTTGGTGAACCCATTTTATATAGAAAATTTAACCATAGGTTTTGATGCTCTCTGTCCCTTTAGGGCATGGTTTTTATGTTATGTTATTAGTTCAAATATGATTTGTCTAAGCTTTTACTTTCTTGTTGTATTTTCATTAGCCCTGTATTCTTACATGTTCTCCATGTTTCTTTCTTATCTCAATTAAGAGGTTATATTTAAAACATCTACTATTAAAATTTATAGATTGACTGGTAGATCTATTGTTTTTGTTCAAAGTATTTTGCTTTGTCCTCATGTTGTTTATAAAAAGATGGAAATGGTTACTTGGGTTAATGATTATTCTCTTGATACATATGTGGATGATAATGTAAATGATGCAAATGTGAATGATGAAAATGAAAATATAGATGATTTGAATGATAATGCTATGGATGATAATGTTATCAGTTTGCATGATAGAGGTTACTTTGAAAAATGTCTTTCAAAATATCCTAAGGAAATAAATGCAATAATTTATGTGTTAAGAGATTATCAAAAAAGGTTTTAGCTAAGGAATCTTTTTTTAAAGAAACACTTGATATAACCAATCATGAATCTTTGAATGCTTATATTCCACATTATAGAGTTTTCCCTTATATAATAGGCAACAAGTTTATTACACATTATTTATAGTATTTTGCCTCCACCTATTTAATTTGACCACATATATTAATATGTTATTCATTCTCAAGTTGGTCCTAGTGTTTCTTTAGTTCTTCCTCAAGTTACATAGCCTTCTAGATTGTTGCATCAATCCATGCTTATTTTACACAATATTCCTCAAATGAGTAGAGTGTCTAGTCCTACATACATTTTTTCCACTTGGGTTCCCACTTCTCAAGAAGTAATTCTTCGACAAACTATCCAAACTATGCAAGTGATGCAGTAAAAATTCAAATACTTTCCCAAGGATCTCAAAGATCAATTCATATGGTTTATGTTGACCAATTTTGACTTTTAGGTCCAAATAGGGCACCCCTAGTTAAAAACCTCATTTTTAAGCCTATAAGGGGGTATAATTTCTTGTTATAAGGTTTTTAATAGGTTAATTAATGTCAATTGGTGTTATAATAACTTTGGTCATTAGTTCTCTAGGTCCATTTATCATTTTGAGTCATTTTAAGGGGTTAAATAGGTGCATTTAATACTTTGTATGGGTTTATTTAGAAATGTGTAAGTTTAAAATGATGATGTCACATTACATGTGTCCTAGGAAGTCTTTAATGATTGTTACTAACTGAATATTTTAGGTTGTGTAGAAAAAAGGACAATTTTATATCAAAAAAAGAAGAAAATGACACATGTATGGATCCTTGAGAAGTGTGCCACATGTGAGGATGATATGTGATCCAAAAATTAAAAAAATTTGGTTGAAATATAATTCATAAATAATAACAACACAATTCTAATAATGCTATCTCTGAAAAGAGATGTTTTATTTATCAAAATTGCAGACCCAAACATATGCTTATCTCTGAGAAGAGATGTCTGATTTCCATTTCGGGTTACATCTTCATTTATACATGTTTTGAAGGTGTGGGGAGGATATGGAAGGTTTCCAATCTCTAGGGAGATGAATTGGTTCGACTTCCACGATTTACAACAATACAGAATTCGAGGAGTTACTATTTTTAGAAACTTACTATTTTTAGACTGCACTACTAAAATTGAAATTTAGGGCACTTCCATTAGGTTTTAGGGGGTAAAAATTCATTGAGCAGAGATAAATGCCATCTCACAATTTTTCCCTCATTATTATCTTTCCAACGGTTCAAACGGTGAGTCAATTGGAGCTACGGTGCAAAAGTTATGGCTCCCGAAAGTTCCGCCATCAAATGGGGTGGACCCATCACCCGAAGTGTCATCTAAATTGTTGTCCGGATCAATATGGAGTGAATTAAAATATTATTAAAACTAATATATACAATTTTTTTGATCTTAATATGTCATTTTGAAGTCAAAAACGTTTTGTTCCCTTCTTGTTCTTCTTGGCATACCAATGTGACTTACAGGTTTTTATTTGGTACGGCCAACACAAGGTGTTTCAGATAAAATGATCCTGGGATAATATTATACACTCATATAACTTAAAATATATATAATAATTTTAATAAATGGTCAAATTTTCTTCATGAACCATCCATTTGAAATGGACTGTTCAAAACTGCCTGCTTATCTGTGCACCTTGTCAATTTTCTCTTGGTTTGAACAACTTCATACAAATTAGTTGCTCATATTTGTTTTAGAGGATGTTGGAATACTTATATAATAATTACCATTATTTTTTTAAAGTTTTATTTTTATTTTATAGGGAATTAATCTCAATTTTGAAGATTAGTGCTTTTTGTGTTGATTGGCAATTTTCTCCACTTTCAGTAATTTCATGCTTGTTGATGATTTCACAAGGATATGATAGGTCCTTAATTTTTGTTTCAAATATCTATTGATTTATCATCTCATATCTCAACTTCCTTCTATAAGCATTTTCATGAGCTTGTAGTCATATACCATACTTGCACATAATTCTGCCTTTAATGGACACCTTCAAATGTTTTCATGGAGATTTAACACATTGAAGTAAAGATGTTGGAATTTTTTTAAATTTTAACTTGGTGGAGATTGTGAATTTTAAATTTTAACCTTGAGTTGGAATTGTTTTAAGACCCTTTCATCTACATTTCTTTTTGATCTCATACTCATCGCCCATGTTTGTTATCAACAATCATCTATAAATGGTGTTTTAGAGATCTAAGAATACTTATTTGGAGGCTTTGAAAAAGCGATAGAACCCATCACTAATATGTTTAATGAGGTATTGGTAGACCTTTTATAAACACTAGAATGGAAAATGAGATAAGGAGCACTTTCAAATAAGGGACTATGTTCTCAAGGATCTAATCCCTAAAAGTTAAAAAAGAGGCACATAAGGTTTTTATAGACCTCCTAAAACATGCTCACAAGGTGTTTCAAACATCTAGATTGATAATTTTGTTAATCCCTAGTATGGACTAGATCCATGCCAAAGATGAAGATCAAATGATGAAGATAAGATGATTATTGGAAGGTCTCAAGTTGCTTTTTGAATTTCAACAATGATATCTATAGGCTTGGGAAACTATGAATGACCTTTGACATCAAGAATAACATGAAACTTATCATCATGAGAATGGTTCCAATAGTGAGCATGAAACTTATATGATCTCAAGATCACCTAGAGAGTTTTGAATGTAATGTTTATCTCCCTTTGAGCACTTTGATGTCCGTACATAGGGAAAATTACACCTTTCAACAGGGGCTCAAGGAGAAAGGGTCCCAGTCAAGAGTGAAAGGCATATTTTGAGCCCAAACAGAGCATGTAGGGGAAGTCAATATGAGATACACATTTATAACCTTATTTAGGTTTCAAATAACTTAATGATAATCATGAACAATTTATAAGCAACCCCATCTTGAACTACAACAAGTTAAATAGGGGTGTCTCAATCTACCTACAGATAGTGACTCAGTCTTGGATAAAGGAAGGGTTGTTTAAGGATTGAATTGTATGTGGAAGAGTTAAATGGATGAAAATAGTAAAATGGTGTTCATAACTTAAAAGATACCCTAAAATACCATTCCCAATGCCTAATTCATAGTGTAACCTACAAGTAGTCCTCCCAAGGCCAAAACCTAGTCAACTCATATTAGGCCTAGTGCTTAGTAAAGAAGTCCACAATAGAAAGTTTTGTTTTGGTTAGATGAATAACACATATTGGCATAATCTCCATGGAACCATACTCATTAAAATATTTTTTACACATGGATTAATGGAGAGAAGAGGTCATCCATAAGCACCTACAATACATTAAAAAATTCTAAAGAATTTTAGATTCTAGTCAAGTCTGTCTTGCTTTTTGAGGCATTACAAGAGATAGTAAAGGTTTATAACCTTATAATTTGGTACCAAGGATCCATATGACCTACCAAATATCATTATGAAATCCTCTTTCCCTATAAATAAGGAGAGTTGTCCTTTGTTTATACACAGATCTAGGTCACTCACCAAAAGGCCTAGACATTCCAAGTATGCCATGAAGGGAGGAATAGTAAGTATGAAGCTATGGGAATATATGGTGAGGTGTATTAAGTTGTATAAATTTTAATAAAATGTTTAATAGGTCTCATAGAGGCATATAAGCCTATAGGGAGGTCTAAGTCACAAAACTTGCAAGCAAAGCCTAGTAGGCCTAATCTAGGCCTAGTGTATAGAGAGGAGCCCCATCACTTCTATATCTAATAGGCATTGAGACCAATTGGGATATGTTTATATATTTCCATAATATTTTTAAATACAATTATTATGTAGGTTAGGTCTCTAAGTATCTATCTCTTGGCCTAAAGTGCACACAAGCATATGCAGTCTGCATATGGAAGAATCAATTTGGAACTTGAGAGTTTGGAGGGTCATATGAGATGACCAAGAGATAAAATTTTGTATAAGTCATCATTTAAAATTTTAGGACCTCCTTCAACACCTATCTATGATAATCAAATGGGGAAGTTCACCCTATTTTGTCTCAGACAGGGGGCACTTCCCCATGCCCAAAATTGGCAGTTTTGAAGAAAATAGATAAAAGGATAGACCAAAAGCCAAGGAAAATTCAAGTGAGTTTGTGAAGTTTAAAAAAAACTAGTAAAGCATGAATAATAAATTATTAACATGGGAAACCAAACAGGGTACTCCTCACTCCTAGGTTTGTAGTCAAACCTAATGGGCAAAAGCAAGGCCTAAAAGGCAAATGAAAAGAAACTTTCATTTCTAGTATGTGATGAATGTCCTAGTCAGTTGGAAAATGTATATGGGGTAATTTTAAATATTCTTGACCTATTTATATGTATATAAATCATCAAAACCATGTTTGGACTTCAGGTTGTAGTTAGACTTAAAAGGGCAAGGTGGAGGCCTAGTGATGGAATGAGTAGTCATTTCCACTTCTAGCATAAAATGATCACTCAAACCAAATGGAACAAATTTTTAGGGTCTCTAAAAACATGTTTGATATTTGACCCTGTAGAGGAAGTCATAAAAAGGTCAATTTTGAGCCCAAAACCAACTCAACATGTAAGAAAAGAGAGAGAGAAGCTCAATAGTCCATTTTTTGAAGGTCATATCTTTCATGAGGATATACATGGGAGATATAGGAGTTATGGGAAGATATAAAAGGTATTGAACAACTAATTTGTGGAAATTTTTATCAAATTAGATGTCAGAGTGTTATGAACCATCCTTAAGACCAAAAACTAGCTAAAACCCTTGTTAAACCCTGATTAGGACCAGTCTTAGAAAATGGAGTTGGAGATGAAACAAAATAAGCTAGTTTGACTATAATAGATATTGGAAATTGGAGAGGACTCCCTCAATATTATCCACACTATTATTATTTTTATGAACTTGTACATATGGGGGCAGAAATAGATTTTTTGTCACTATTTTGTTTGTTGCACAGGCTACAAGAGGAGTTAGGAGATGAAAATAAATTTGGGAGAAAGCTTGAAAATTATAATAAATCCTCATATTTATTTAATTCCGTTAAATAAATTCTAAATTTCTCAACTAGGTTATTCAACTTAGCTAGTCAAATTTGGTATATTGGGCAAGCTAGAGAGAAGGGAAGAAATCTTTAAGTAAAATGATTTTAAAGTGTTCCTGATGCTTCTATATCCATGGATGGTATTGAAACTTTTAATTAAATCCCTCCCATATATTTTCATGGATAACTGATTCCAATTTTGAGGCCAAGTGTGCAATGTGCATGGAAGGATAGTTTTCAGGACAACAGATAATGATGGCTCATTTTCAAAGGTTTCCAGAGGACCAAGCATATAAAAGATGATGATGGCTCACTTTAAAAGGTTTTAAAATGACCAATAATTCAACCAATTCATGGAGAGTCATTTTTAGTGTCCCTACCTTGCATTCCAATCATTAGACTTGTTCCAAATTAGTTACAAGGCATTCAAATAGGCCTAATCATGAAGGTAGTTTTTCTATGCAAAAAAAGGAGTTTTGCACCACTTTGAATAACTTTGATGACTTGGTTTGACACTTGTAGCTCATGAACTTGCATGGTTCAAACCATATCCTCTTTTCATGTATGTATGACTAATTCTTTTAGTTTTCTAAGTGTCCTTGTGACCCTTGGACTTCTCTCCTTCTATCTCTCTCTCTCAAACTCTATAAGAGTTGGCCATTTTGGCATTATATGCGATGCTCCACCTGAGTATGGCAAAGACCTACTCAATTTTACACCTTTTGATCAATAAAATGACTAAGTGTTACCTCTTTCATGATTGTACTTAGTTTGTGTACTTGAATGTTCGATTTTGCTTAAGTGACACTCTTGTTTCCTTAGCATGTTAGCTCATTCTTGCAACCTATTTTTAGTTGAAAAACTTCTTCTTGCAGGGCATGTGAAGTGTTATTGATATATATCAAAGATTAAGTGAGTTTGTCTCTTCATTAGTGCCATTCAAGGCCTCTTGTCTAGTCCTCATGTCCTATATGTTCATCTTGACCTCACAATGTAACATTGATGTAAGAAGTGGTAGATTGGGAAAGTGTATGTTTGGTTTTTTGCCTGGTCTTAAATGCCATATACATATGGTTGGATGTCATCAATCTATCTAGTGTATCATCTCATATTAGTTTAGCTTTACTTTTAGTCTATTTCTCCCTTTTCCCTCCCAAAGGTTAGTTATAAGTGCAATCTTAAGTGGTACATCAAGAGAGCTAGCCCTATCTAAAGACTCACCTCATTCCTTAGGCTACCCACAAGTCTAGAGATTATTCCATTGTTCCACTTGGATGAGGAGAGCTTTGCATCTCCTCAAAGGATGAAAATCCAAGTGACAACAGTTTATTCATGTGATATCTTACTCAATGTTTTGGCTTATTAGGTCTTTATATACCCTTTTACTACTAGTTTTATGTCCCCCAAGTTTGAATTTTTCAATGGAAAGGGTGGTCCTTATCATCATATCAAATAGATTATTCTTCATATCTTAATTTTATAATAAATGTTATATTATTGACTAATCACTTTCCTATAAATCTTAAGGATTATGCATTGGATTAGGTTTATACCCTACCATTAGGCTCTATATATTACTTCAATCTTTAAATGATAGTTTATGAGCATAATTTTCAATCAATATTAGCCAAAAGATCACATTTTCTTAGCGAGCACAACTTAAACAAGGACCTAATGAGAATGTTAATGAGTATGTGCTTAAATTCAAAACAATGCTTACAAAAATTACTCACCAATTAACTGACATAGAATTACAAAATATATTATCTCAAATTTTAATTCAACCTATTAAAGACAAAGTGATTTTCAACTCATACTCATATTGACATTTCTATGAACTTTGTCATGTAAAATTAAGAACTATGAGATCAAGCTTTTAAAGGTCAATATGCTTAAATATGGGACTAGTACAAATAATTGAAATAACTAATGATGCAATCTTGGTGGAAATTAATATGTTAACACCACAATGCCTTTCCTCATAAACGGTGGATTGTTACATAACATCCAACCAAATATATTTTAATGCAATTTGTAGAAGAAATCTAGAAACTTTAACTTCTTGCAAATAGATAATATCAAAGACACCAAGTCATTAAAATAAAAATCATACATAGAATTTATGAGAGGACTTTGTGAGGTCACACACATTCCACGAGATAATATTCATAAGGAATAATCCTCCATATGTAATGCTAAATATGAAAAGTACTAAAGGCATATTCCATCTAAATGAGAAGAATATATGTAATTCTCACTAACCAAATTCTTGTGGAAAGTCATAACTCTAGAATACTAATAAGATTTGCATAATTATTTGGCAATTTACATGAAAGATTGAAGTATTAAATATGGATACCTATTCTGAATAGAGTAATATTTTTCTATGCATCAATTCCTATGTAACATAGTGGTAATGTGAAAAATTAAAGAGGTGGAGAGAGTACATACCCTAAACTCTTGAAAAAATAATTGAATGAGGAACCATTCTTTTGGCTCTATTTTTTTTTATAACATGGATATGAGAACTCTTTCCATGCATTTGGAATCATTTTGCCTCAAATATGTGACCCAAACCTCACACCTATATAGAAGTGTTAGATTAACTAATGTATGGAAAATATAATTATTTATCCGAATATATTGAAATTGGCACTGGAAAAGTCATATATTTTCAAGGATTGTAATGTTACATATCTTTTACTAAGTCTTTCTTTTGTTTCAGGTACAAAGCTAAAAGGAGGCATGACAGATAAAAGGTATATATTATTCAATGAGGTGCATTTGATTCATTTTTATCACATCGATAGGCATATTATAGTGGTAGTTGGGGTGTGGTCGGGAATGATGTGGTGATATGATGTAATGTATATGCATGCATAAAAATTAATGGACAATTTTAAATTTGATATTTGTTTGATCATCATAACACAATTTTTTTTAAATTATAATATCTTAGTTATACAGTGAAATTTGAAACCTATTTTGTTTTACCAAGTCCAACATAGTATTGTAACTAGATTGAAGCTATCTATCACCAGTCAATAAAAAATTGCATAAAAGGTGATGAAGTTAAATTGATATCTATCAGCATTTTTTAGATAAATTTATTTAAAATATATATACTAATATTTATTATTTTTATATATTAAGTATATATATTGTAATCACACTTATTGAAATTATACACATGAAAATAATAAATACTTGTAGTTTAATCAATTAAATTAATATTTTAAAAAATTATGCCAAGAGGTATTCTACAATGGCATCTAAGGGGGTGATAATGGGTTGTAATGTAGTGAGTGTGTTCGCTTTTAATTATAACTTTACATTTGATGCCCATTTGACCGTCACTTAGATTTTTTTCCCTTTTTGTTATATAATTCAATTGAAAATTTGCAATATCTTGGTTATATAGTGGAGTTTGGAGTCCCCTTTTTTTTAGAAAGATTATTTGAGTTTGACACATTGATGTAGTTAAATTGACACAATTTGTTGCCAACAAATAGAAAATTTGTGAAAAAGGTAATGATATTATAAAATTTTGGTATGTGAAAAATCTAAAATAACGTCCTTGAGATTAATATCTCTTGGTGTTTTTTTAGATCGATATACTTAATATATGTGTACTAGTTATTTAAAATGTGTACCACTTTACATAGTTTTTTTTAATGGTTTTCAAAGATTGAAAATTTTAGTGAGTATGATAAATATTTAAAAAATGAAACAGTGGTTAAGTTGGCATTAAAATACTTTCAAGATAAAGTATTATATTTGTATTGAAAACATGGAGGTGTTATCATGAAGGATCACAACTTGAAGTGATTCTTGAGTGCAAGGATAAAGAGATTTACAAGTATGATAATAATATCATGTTTGTATTTAAAAACTTGAAGATATTGGTCATGGAAGATCGTTACCTTAATTGAAAATGAATCGAATATAAACTAAATCAGAAGAGTGAGAGGGAAAAACTAATTTAAAATTAAATCTTTAGCTCGTTTTGCAGCCAACAGTCCTCTGCAATGGCTCCATGGATCTCTAGCCTCAGCTTTAGACTACAATTTTGATTTTCAGAAACTGCCCCTAGAGCAAGAAGATTTTGAATATCTATTGAAGGCTCGCCCCAAAACCATATTTAGAGATGTGGATTCAATGACCAGAGCTAATGACGGAGGTGTGGATGGTTTTCAAAGGATATTTCTTTGCCCTTCCTAATCTAAACTAGCGGTTGTTATTTGTCAAGAGGATTTTGTCCTTCGTGACTGATCTCCTCTGTATACCGTTAGACCTCGGCCTAAGAACGGGATTCATTGTGAAGCTATACCTGTCGTTGTTAAATCCTATGTTGCCACCATTGAGGGCCCTTGTGCGGATGATTCTATAGGGTATATTTTTATTGTTCATACTGTCTATAGTCCTGCTACAGCTTCGCCCCAACCAGTGGAGTCTGTGATTGAGCACGGTGCTTCTGACCCCAATCCGTGTAGCAGCACTTGCAAAATCTGGAGTTTCAGTTGTAGATTCATTGACTTAGCGGCATGATCCCTCTCCACAACCTGGGGTCAAGGATCTTCACCAACGAAGTGTCAATTCTTTTCAAACACTAGATGAGAAATTGGGTGGCTCTAAGGTGTGCTGGGTTTATGCTAAATGTATTAATATTGCGAACCCTTTTCATGTGTGCAACGATTATTGTAAATCCTAGAAACGAAGTGTCAGTGCTTTTCAAACACTAGATGAGAAATTGGGTGGTTCGAAGGTGTGCTGGGTTTATGCTAAATGTATTAATATTGCGAACCTTTTTCATGTGTGCAACGATTATTGTAAATCTTAGATTCCCTCCAGTTCTTCTTTTGGGGCTTCTTCTCTTGTTGATTCATCCTAGTTGTTGGTGTTTCACCCCTCTGTGGAGTTTTTTATGTAGTGATGTCCCTGTTCAGTTTTCAGTGGATATCCCTGCCCTGTTTCTCCTTGATTCTTCTTTTCAGAAAATGAATATGAGATTGATTACAAATATTTATTTGGAAAGCGTGTGGGCAAGTTCCCTTCTGTGTCTATTCTCTCTTCTCAAGGTTCTATTTTTTGAAATTCTATTGTTGCTCCTTTCATTCTTTTGAGTTCTGGGTTTTTCCTTGTTAATTTTCAAAGCCCATCTGACAAAGATTTTGCTCTTAATTTTGGTCCTTGATTTTTTAAAAACTTCAATTTCTTTTTGTGCCCTTGGACTCCCTTCTTTAACTTAGATAAGATTCAAATCTCAATTGCTCCGTTTTGGATTAGGTTGTACAACCTTTCGCCATTTTTAAGGAATGAGAAGTTCATTAAGATGCTAGTGAACAGAGTTGGCTCTTTTGTGAGAATTGATGTTTCCTCTTGGGACCTCAAATTTGTTAGAGCTTGTGCTATTATTGACCTCTCCAAACCACTCTTCCATTTGGTGAATCTACTCTCTTCACGTGGCTCATTGACTCAATACTTTAACTATGAAGGCCTCTCCTTCTGTTGTTTCCACTACAATCTTCGTAGTCATCAGAGCATTAGGTGTCCTTCTAGGCTAGGTCCCCCTCCTCCTCAGCATTCCCTAGTTTGGAAGAAGAAAATTGGGATTCTCGACAAGAAATTCATGTGGCGTAATCACAAAAAAAATCTTTCATCTTCCTTTCTCTTTTATGGCTCCTCAAGCTAGTAAGGTCCTTGTGGAGGATTGTTCAAAGGAGGCTTCTTCTAAAAAGAAAGGTGTTGGATCAGAAATGGAACTATTAAGAGAGGATGGTGAGCACCTTCCCATAACCCCTTACTCGCTCGCCCCTCCCTCTTGCCTTTTCCCTTGCCCCTGTGACCGTTGATCCTCCCTCTCCTCCTCAGGTGTTCCCCTTTTATTGCCCATCCCTTCCCCTCTGTCGTCCCCCCTCTCTCCTAATTTTGTCCTTCACCTTAAGTGAGCGGGGAAACTCAAAGCTGATGTGGGCACTAGCGCAAAGAAGAAAGACAAACGATCTGAGGCAAAAAAGATGGGGATGGAAGTAGAAGATTTGGTGAGAGATGGATCTCAATGGACGATGAAGGATCTTCTTTCAAAGGGTGAGAGAAGACAAGCCCTACCCTATGGTTGAGTGCTAAGACATTCCTATTTTGGAATTCCTCCAATTGACTTCTGTGCTTGTGTTGTTCTTTATGAGTTCCTACACGACAAAGTCGCTGAAGTTTCACTTAAGGGTCTTGGTTTCTTTTTTGGGCTTGTTGATCTTTTTGACAGAGGATTGGTGATTTGTTGCTATTTCTCGCCTTTCTCAAGTGGAGGCATTTTATCTTAGTAGGTGGGGTCTTGTCGATTTTGGTGGATGTCTTAGTTTCTTTGATGGTTCGCTTTGTTTGGTTGTCTCAGGGACTGGGTCCCCTGTTTGTGCCCCAATGCTAGTTCATAGCTCCAGTCAAAAGCATTTACCCTATCAATTAAAAAATTTCCCTACCTTGAATTTTTTACAAACATGAGATCAATATGAATGAGAATAGAGGACAACATTTTATTGATTAAATCGTGTATAATAATTTTCCCAACTACCCGACTTCCTAGCACTTTGATGTCAACATCTATAAATATAAATACAACTCTGTAATCTAATCTTACTATTCTGTATCTCTGATCGTCATGACGGTTCATAAAGTGTATTCCAAAATGTTAATCTAAAAATTCTTGTACACACTGAAATCTAGGAAATATTGACCTCTACTTCATGAATCGTGGAAATACCATCTTTCTTATAAACAAGAATGTTGATTAGAATTTATTAATCTTCTTTAAAAAAATGTAACTATTGAATTGAAAAATAAAAATAAAAAATAATTACTTTTCTTGCCTCGTATAATACTATTACCAAGAAATGAAGAAATGAATACTATGAATGTATACCTTACAACCATAATTACTAGGGAACTCCAATATAAAAACAAGTGTACCAAGCCCCCTACCCACATTTTTCGATAACAACATTTACATACAATTTAACTATACTCTTATTTATTTACTCATATATAACCTGATTTGAATAACATCTCCCTCCACATACCAATACAGTACCCCCACATCCCCTGATAACTATGCTTAAAACATCCCATGCAGTAAACACACCTGAATCAATAATAAATGGGACATTCTTATTGAAATGCAGCCATTTTAAATAATTTTTTAAATTAATATAATTACCCGTTATTAAAATCCAAGACGAACCTTCAAAGTCCAAACGTATTTGCATAATAATGTCAAAAGTCCAGGGCTTATGTCAGCACCTAAAACGCACAGAACAGAACATTTATGACACCGTCTTCACAGCATTCAGTCTGACATACTTATATGAATCCCATGCATTGCACGAGCACAGTACAAATATTGTGTTGAAGAATGTGACTGCCATTAATGGCCACTGCAACATTACAGTTTATGTTATTAAATCAATGACTTTTCAGAGCAGTCTGTCAACTGTCAGAGTCCCACTCATGTTCATGTTCATGCTTGTCTCAAAAAGGGACTGAACTCACTGTCTCGGTACTTTTACAACCCTGATATGACATATTGCCCATTACAATACTATTGCATTGGATGCTTAACAAATCACAGGTTAGCTTTACTTATGATATTTCTGTGCTGTCCTTCACCTGTGGCTATTCTTATTACACACACAAATAATATTTTGTTTCAGCACTGTTGTGGGTAAGACTGAGGTATAAATTTATCTGTTCTTTCATAGTTGTGTCATACTATCATCATCATGACGGATCAGGAGTGAAACTATTATGGACTTGAAAACATTATTTTTGTTAGTGAGTTTTTGGGCTTCTCATCTTTTAATATATATATTTTTTATTAGTAAAGTTTTTGGGGTATGTAATATTTTGAAAGTGATTCTTATATTTTTTATTAATGTAAAATTAATTCAATTGTAATTTAAGTATTTATTTTTATTAGATAATCAATTTTCAAGAATAATTTTAAATTTTATAAAAAAATTATTAACATATATTTTCAATTAATTTAAAAAAAAATTATAAAAATTATATTAAAATAATTTGAAAAATATTTTAATAATTTTTTCAAAAAATCATACACACACACATATAATTTATTACAATACTAATAGAGATCTTTTTTGTAAGTTTCATTTAATCAAAAACCAAAAGCTTAATGAGAATTATTTGACAATCTTTGCAATAAAAGATTTTAAATTTTTATAATTTATCAAAATAAATTTTAATATTTATTTATTATAGAAATAATAAATGGATGTTACATATCACTATTCAAAATAAAAATATTAGATTCTCAAAATTATTGTAAGTTTATAAGTGAGTTGTAATTTAACGATGAATATGATAATGTAAAAGGTGTAGATGGGGGTTATATTTTGTACACTTATCCAAATAAAAACAAAATTTCAATTTAAAAAAAAATTATTATAATTTTACAAATAATTAAACAATTATATAATTTTTATTATACACACACACACATAAATATAAAAAAATAAAATATTTTCATCCTACATAATCAAATATTTTGATAATATATTTTTCAATTATAATATTTTAAATGTATGATAAATCCAAAAATATATAATTTTTATTTTTTAATATATAATTTTAAAAAATTAAAATATTTCTTTACATAACCAAACATTTTAAAACACACACACACACACACACACACATATTCATTCTACATAATCAAATATCTTAATATATATGCATTTGTAATTACAATATCTTAAATATATAATAAATCAAAAAAATATATGATAGCTAGAAAACTAAGATGTAGATTGTTTCGAGATGGAAAATGGCGACGAAGGAAGACTTGCGATACCTGAACGAAGTGGATCTGTGTTGCATGAGGGTTCAATGCATGACAAAAATGCAGCCTGGAGAGAAGCGATGGTCGAGGGAGTCTCTTCTCCTTTTTTACAGGATCAATCTGCTATTAGGGTGAATAATTTCATGGATGGGGAAAGCTCGCTGTAGTTTGGAAGCTTTAGGCCTACGAAGGTGAACAGATGTTTGGCAAGGAGTGAACACAACGCTGTGCTTATGATTCAACCTGACTCGTTGGAGGAATATGTCAATTATTTGACCAATCATTCTCTAATTTGCAAGTTTATGGGGATTAGGGTATCTATCCCCTTTTTGGAATTGTGGGTTCGACGCACTTGGAATCTGAAGGGTAGAATGGAGGTGATATTGGCAGCCAATGGCTAATTTTTGGTAGTTTTTTCATGCATATCAAATGAGAATAAGGTGTTTGAAGGAGGACCTTATTTCTATAACCAAGTTGGATTGTTTATTAAGCCATAGCATGTAGGGTTTAACCCTATAGAGGAGCTTCCTTCAAGGGTCCTTGTTTGGGTGAGACTTTTGAGGTTCCCATTAAAATTTTGGAGAAATGATATTTTCCACTCGATTATAGTGTTGCTGGGCAAACTAGTGGGTCCATCACAACAAACAATGGATAAAAGGATAATCACTTATGCCTGGGTTTGCAATGAAATAGATTTAAGCAAACCCTTACCAGATTCTATGGAAATTCAAATGGGATCTTCTTCTTGGATCTAGACAATTGACTATGAAACTCTTCTTTTTTGAAGCTGGCTATGTCATGACTATGGCCATCTGTAATAGATGTGTCTTAAATATAATCATGTATATCCTTCAAGCAATGGGCCACATCGTCTTCTCCCTAAGCAGGATAAAGAGATAGCACCTATGATGGAGGATAAAGAGGGTTGTATCTCGTTCAAGGCTCATAGCAAGGGAATAGGGTAGAAGAGAACTTGAAAAGATAGGTAGATGGATGACGTGTTTAATAGGTTTGATGTGTTGGAAGATTTGGATTTGTTTGAAGAGGTCCCTACTAGGGAGCCTTTTGGGCAAGATATTTTGAGGATGGAATAAATAGATGTGGAAAAGAATGGCAACAGTTCAGCTGGTGCACAAGATGGAGGTTTAGGAGTTTGAATGGATACAGATGTGCCTTTGGTGACATTTGAAGAGATGGGGATTATTGGGTGCAAAGAAGTGAAAGTTAGCTCAGGTTCAACTTTTTTAGAGGCTTCTTTAGATAAGATGGTTCAATTTGAGGAGAAGAGTAAGGGACCCATGTAGGCACTAGGGATTCAATAGAAGACTGTTAACAAAAGTGCCTCTGAGAAGCCTCCCAAGGTAGGCAGGAAAAAAGACCAGGAGAAAGTGAGATTAGTCAGAGAGACACTGGTTGAGGTTGGTTTGGTGAAAACCATTGATACTCACTTTCCTTTATCTCAAAAATGATAATTCTCTCATGGAATGTAAGGGGTATGAATAACATCCCTAGACAAAAGGCTATTTGTGATTTGATCCAGGTTCCTCTCCAGATATTGTCTTCATCCAAGAGACTAAGATGTCTATGGAAAGTATGTTGAGTTTGGCTTTTAGGATTTGGGCAAGAGGCCAGTGTCAATGCATTGGGGCTCAAGGTAGCTCAGGAGGTGTAACCTGTATTTGGAACCCTCGTAAAGTTATTCCAATGTGGTGGGTTTCTAGTAGATATTCACTATCCATGGTTGCCTCAAGCTTATAATCAGGTGAAGTTAATCTTATTACCAATGTCTATGCTCCGACTGATTTTACAGGGAAATCCTTGCTTTGGTCTCACATCAGGTTAGTGAGGTCTCTTGCTCCTTATCTTCCTTACATCATTGTAAGGGACTTTAATGATGTTTCATGTTTGAAGGATAAGAGAGGTGGTGTTAGCAGGTTAGAGGATTCTTCCAGGCTCTTGAGGAATAATATTAATCTCTTGAACCCAGTAGACATAAATCCCTCTAATGGATTGTTTACTTGGAATAATAGGAGGTGGGGTGATGATGTTATCTCTAAGAGGATAGATAGGTTCCTTGTGTCCAAAATTTGGATGAGTGATAGATGGACCACTAGCTCTAAAATTCTTGATTGGAAAGGTTTGGATCATTAGCCAATCAAAATTTGAGCTGTCTTTTTCAAAACTTCTAAAACTCCTTCTTTTAGGTTCCAACTTATGTGGATTCGTGACTCTTCACTATAGGAGTTAGTATCAGAGTGGTGGTGCAAAGTGAAGTCTGCCTATGGTACAATTATGTAAACCTTTACTAAGAGACTTCAATATGTTAAATACATGCTGAAAAGATAGAATGCATAGTGTTTTGGTAATGTGTTTTTGGCTAAATAGGCTTCCTAATCTCATCTAGATGACTTACTCGTCAGATCCAAGATCACGGTCTAACAGAGGAAAATTCTAGATTAGAAGCAATAGCTATGAAAGACTTGGAGGAATGGGAGCTGTGTGAGGAGAATTTCTAGAAGCCAAAGTCACGTATTGATTGGTTATAGGAAGGAGATATAAATACTACCTTTTTCCATAACTTTGTTAAGGATATAATGCAATAGAATCTTATTACCTCCCTCAGGTCCTCTTAAGGGAATCAACTCTCTTCTCTTGAGATGATTTTGAGGGAGATCACTCATTATTGCTCCACATTATATACTGACGATACCCCTCTAGCAAGGGAGGAGGAGGACCTTATTTTGCAGTCCATACCCTCATTGGTTTTTGATGAGATGAATGCAATGTTGAGCAAACCTATCACTTTGGAAGAGTTAGAGGGGATTATGTTTTAGATGAGGAAAGTGAAAGCCCCTGGTCTTGATGGATTCCCTATAGAATTCTTTCAAGAATTTTGGGTAATACTCAACCAAGACCTATTAGAGGTGGTCTTGGAATCACAAAGGAGTAAACAAATGATGAAGGCCATGAATGCTAAATTCATGGCTCTTATTCTAAAAAGAGGAGGAACATATTATTTGGACCTATTTAGACCTATAGCCCTTTGTAATGTGGTCTACAAAATTATCACTAAGGTGATAGCTGAAAGGCTTAAGCTGTGGCTTAATTATTTAATTTTGGAGGAGCAAGAGGGCTTTGTTACTGGGAGATAAATTTTGGATGGGGTTGTGGTTGCTACAAAGGCTATTCACTCCACGGATACCTCCAAAGAAAAGGCAATGTTTATTAAGCTAGACTTGGCCAAAGCATATGACCATGTTAAATGGATTTTTTTGCAGAAGGCTTTGGTGGCGTTTGGGTTTGACAGAGAGTGGATCAAGTGGGTCATGAGTTATGTCTCTTCACCCTCCTTTTATGTCCTCATTAATATTGATCCTTATAATTTATTTGGAGCCTTGTGTGGACTTTGCCAGGGGGATCCACTTTCACCATATTTATTTACTTTAATGGCATAAGGCTTGGGGAGATTTATCAAGTTTTGTGTGAGGTAAGGGTTGATTCAGGGGTAGAACTAGGGTAATAGATTGCCTCCTCATTCACACTTGTATTTTGTTGATGATACCTCTTTGATGGGCTTAGCAAGAGTTAATGGGGTAGTTAATTGTAGAAAATATTTAGATATTTACTTGGTGGCCTCTGGGCAAAGGATTAATGAGGATAAGTCTTTCATTTTCTTCTTTAATACTTTTGAGCCTATTCAGACTAGGATTACTCAAATTCTTAGATTCCATATTAGTACTCTCCCTTTTGTGTATCTGGGTATTCCTATTACTTTGGGTGTCCTACCTAACAGGTTTTGGTAGGATGTACTAGATAAGTTTTGTAGAAGAGTTTGTCATTGGACTTGCAGGTGGATTTCCTCAGTAAGGAGATTGACCCTCCTAAAATAAGTTATATAGGCTTTCCATATTTATGGGTGTTTTGTGCTAGTGGCTCCTTCAAGATTCATTTTGGATTTTGATGCCCTCTCTCGATAATTTTTATTGGCCAACAATTTGAGCTTGAAGAAATGGAGTCTGGTTAAGTGGGATTCTATTTACAGACTGAAACAAGGAGGGGGCCTTGGGCTTCATCAGACAAGTCTTGGTGGCTAAGCTCTATTAGAGATGGTGTAGTCTTCAGGATTAGGATTGGGTTAATATCCTTACCATAAAGTATTTGGGAGGAGTGGATAGTAAGGATGTTCCTCGATGCACCTTGGAGGGAAAAGTTTCTTCGATTTGGAGTACCCTCAAAAGAGGCACTAATTTGATCAAGCAAGGGATTTTTTGGATTTGTAATAAAGGATCTAAGGAATTATTCTAGTATGATTCCTGGGATGGGGAACCTCCTATCAATGCAATGTACCCACACTTTAATTCTCTGTGTAACATTTTCCTTGAGGCTAGTTGGAGTAGGGTGGAAGATTACAAAACTTCTCAGATGGTAGGTCAAGTAGAAGTGTTTAGATGGAAGGAACCTTTGGAGTGGCCTCTTGGGGGCTCTGAGGAGGACCTCTAGGAGCTTCAGAAGATATTAACTAGTAGGATGTGTAATTTATTAGAGGGGAGAGATATTCTCACTTGGGGCCATAACCCAAAAGGAAAATTCTTGGTAGCTTTGAGTTACCAAGTGCTGAACAGGCAGATTTATGGGAGATCTAAGGTTTCTTGGTGGAAATAATTATGGGGTAACATTTCTTGGCCTAAATTCAACTTTTATATATGGTTGGTTGTGTATAATAGGTGCCTTACTTGGGAGAATTTGAGAAAGTGGGGATTTTATGTGTGCTTTATGCAATAATAGTGAGGAATGTGCTTCCCACATTTTCTTCATGTGTCCCTTCTTAGGTGAACTTTGACACAACTGGTGGGGCATTTGGAATGTGTCTTGTGTCCATGCATCCTCTTTGGTTGAGTTCTAGGGCAAGTTTGGGAGTCCCTTAACTAAGACATTTTTTTGTAGGTTGCTTGGAACATAGGCCCGATTTTATTCCCTGGCAAATGTGGTTGGAAAGAAACATAAGGATTTTTTAGGGAAAGAAAATGTTGAGTTATCAATTATGGATTATAATTATTAGTTCAATGCAAGAGACATTATCTATAAAATGTGATTTATTCACATCGATAGATTTGGGTGATAGGGCGATCTTCTAAAGGTTGCAGTTGGCAATATGTGGTAATAGGACTACCTCTTTTAGGGAGGGTTCATAGTCCAAGAGCAAGATCTGATGGGATGGGAGTTGGACACTTCCTCCTCATGATGTATTGAAGATAAATACTAATAGATATTCTAGAGGTAATCCTGGGCATGTTGGAATATGAGGAGTTGGTAGAGATAATTCAGGGGCTGTCCAATTTTTCTTTTCTTTGTATAAAGGCCAACATACTAATAATTTCATGGAGGTTCTTGCTATCTTTTATGCTATAGAGAAAAGTTATGCCCTTGGTTGGAAAAAGATTATTTGTGAATCTAATTCATAGGTAGTGATCAATATGTTGAATAAGTGGTAGTTAGAGGGAGTAAATTGGCAATTGGTTGTGGTAGTTAATTAGATTGGGAGGCTTTGCAATTATTTAGACTCTGTTACTTTCAGTCATATTCCTAGGGAGTGGAACAGGGTAGCTACCTATTTGGTGAAGTGGACTTCTGAGTAGATGGGGATGTGGAATGTTGAGGACTAGGGACTCTTGTCCATAGAGTATTCTAGGATTTTAAAATAACTAGTTTCAAAGGACATGAGAGATTATTTGGGGGTTTCACGAGAACCCTACGTTGTTGGTTTTTTCTTATTGTTTTGCTAGTTGACGAATGGTGATTTGTACTATTCTTTACTGATTAATAAATTTTTACCCCTCTTTAAAAAAATAAAAATTAAATTAATATATATATATATATATTTTAAATATATATAATTTAAAAAAAATAAAATATTTCATCTTTTATATATATATATATATATATATATATATATATATATATATATATATATATCTAAAGAATACAAAGGCTCATATTTCTGTCTAAAAAATACAAAGGCTCCCTTCTAGTTTAAAGTTTGGGCTATGATAATGGGTTATAAATTAAAAAGATAATAAAATTTTAAGTACTTTATAGTTGTTGAAGTGTACTAGAACTAAATGGATTATATTTAGATGTAATATAAATAATTTAATTAATTATAATAAATATGTGTAAAACAGTAATAATGTTTATATATGTTATATTTTTAAAGTACATAAAATAGGTATATTTTATTTTCAAAAGTTTTAAGATCTAATAATAATATTTAATTTATATTTCACAATTTAAAAGTAAGGAATTTATATGGTTTAAAGGCATATATTAAATATTATGTGATCTGGTGATAGTTGTGTAAATTTGAATGTAGAAATGTGCATTTAGAAGTGATAACTTGAACTTACTCAAAAATTTGAAAGTGATCATAAAATCATATATACAATGCATTGCAGGCACTTTAGATATGTATAAAGTGTTGGGGGTACTCCAGATAGTTGATATGCATGCCTAGATTTAACTATTGCGTTCACTTAATAAATATCTATAATTATTCTCTAATCTTCATGCTGTAACATCTATACCCTGAAAATAGATATTTTTCTCCTTGCCATAGGTTGGCAAATATATGTGAGGTAAACAATGAATGTTTTAGGGCCTATATTACGAGTTAACTTAGTTTTAAAACATTGTCTAATTATCAGGTCCATAAAATAAACATTATGCTAAAAATAATTATTTACATAATTGAAAGCATTTTCATTGACATACAAAACCCTGGTGGTATGCAATGTGTCATTCTTATTGATTTCTTAAATGTGAACTTGTGTGACACAATAATAAGTGCTCGAATTATTACTTGATTTCACTAGATTGCATGTGAAAACTCAAATAACTCTAAGAATATCTCATGTAATCTATATTTGATCCTATATGTCTAAATGAATTACAATGCTTGTGTATTTATAGGAAATTAAATTCAAATAGGACCCAATTGATAAACAAACTAACATATAATAGTTGAAAAGGTGAATAATATGAGACAAAAGGGGCAACTTGTAAGGAACCAAAAGGTAGGCCCAAGAGTGTTAGGGGCACTCTAGACAGACTCAAGAGTGCTAGGGGCACTCTTAAAAATGTGCCTTTAAAATCAAATATAGAGAGGAGAGAGAAGGGGGCTAGGAGAAGGGGGACATGATGAAATATGACAAACAACAATAGTGCCTAATTTAGACCAATTGTCAATGGTGACAACATAATAGTGTGTCCTACATTTTAGAATTTTAAGGTCACAAACACTCCAATCTCCCTCCTAACAAACTTAAGTTTAGTTGGTTGAAATTTATAAAACACGTGTTTTAAAGATTATACTTACATAGACACATTACATCCATATTTTTTAATTTTGTTATATATTTTTGGTGATTTATTTTATAATTATTTTGTGGTCGCTTAGTGGGACAAAATATTATCGTATGTTCCAAAAAATAGACAAGAAAGATAAAATCATGTAATTTAACGACTAATAAATGTTTTAGGGCCTTTTTTAGGTGTTTACATGTTGTCAAGTACTTTTAAGTGTGTGCATGCATAAATTTCAATGTAAATAAATAATACAAAGGTTGGACATTTAGAATATTGTACACATGGATCCTAAGAAAAAAAACCAATGCACTTGAGAATTTTATTATTTTTTCCTCAAGCACATGGGTCTATATCAAATAATAATAACTATTAAAGGTTGAAGTATTGAAACTGAATGACCTCATCTTATTGAGAAGATAAGGATACTAAGTGAAGCTAATTATCTCCATGTTAGGATATTTATTTCAAATAAATTAGAACATCAATAAAAAATCCACTTGAATGCAAAAAATAAGACTATATATAAGAAATTGATACATAAATGATATGAGAGAATCAAATACATTTTCCATTTTGAGGGGGAAACCTAAAAAATGTAGAGTAATAATGAAAGGTATTATCCTTTGGGAGATACTTTGTCTCCTTATTTATAAAAATAATTATGTGGGTTCACACCCCTTCATCCTAATTAAGTCATCTTAAAGAAACATCTAGAACTAATAAATGAAAAGATAAAGGTTATGCATGTCACAAGTTGGTCATACCCTAATAATAATATAATTAAGAAGATAGAATATTCAGGATGTAGTATTCCCCTCCCCTTTAGACAAGAATTATCCTTAATGCTTGGTAACTTGGGATGCTTCCACATGAATTATTTATCTTCCCATGTTGCATCTTCAACTAGAAAATTCTTCCACTTGACTAAAAATTTGGGAATGATTTTGTGTCATAATTGGTTTAGTAATTTCTTAATCACTACCTCATGTTCCATGATGAACTTCCATTCTTCATCTAACTCAAATAATCCTAATTATACAAAAATCTTGATACCAATGACTTTTTATAAGCAAGAGACATAAAATACTAGAAAAAATAGGAAGAGGGTGGAAGCTTTAACTTATAAGCTAAATTTTTGATCCTTTGGGAAAATTTATAGTGTAAATAACACTTTTGTGCAAGCTTGAGGTTATTGTGTTACCTAAGTGACATTTGTTTATAGGGTTGCAATCAAAGGAATACCCAATATCATTTTAAAAAGTTCATCTAATTTTGGTGTTGATTTCCTTAATGTGTCATCTTATTTTGAGCCATGAACAAACTCTCTTTAAGGGCTTGGAGTATTTTTTTTGTTGAATATTATCCTCTAATGCATGGGCTTTGGGATGACCCTATAAATAATAACTAATAGATGATGTCCAGGTAACCATAAAAAACCTCAAATGGGGTTAGTGTCACATACTTATGCAAACATCTCCATCATGAGGTCAAGAAACTTGAACGCCTTCAATTACTAGAGGCATATATATATATATATATATATATATATATATATATATATATATATATATATATATATATATATATATATATATATGTTATCTTTATACTTATGAAATCCATTTAGATCATTGTTTTTTTAAAATAAAATACCTTTCTGTATACACCTTAATTTAGTCAAGTAACCACAAGTACTATGTCTTTTATTGCTCTTTCACATGAAGGTCTTAGTGATGAATATAACCCTTGTTCTCATGGTCATTTTGGATCTTTTGATCTTTCTTATGTCTTATTTTCCCTATTTATTGTACCCCTAGTGGTCCTGAGTCACCTCCTCCCAATGACAGGGGCCCCTAACCTGTCGTCCCTGATCTTAACTCTATTTTTAGGCCTCAGGACACTAGCACCCTTATTTAGATAGTATCACCATGTGGCACTAGTGTCCAATTATGGTGCTAGTGTCTAACGATCATTTTATCTCATTTTTTGGGTCCTAACCCTCCCTTGAGCCACCTCTTATGTTTTTATCCCTCTTTTTGTGTCTTATTAACCAATGAATAAGGTCTTACATTCAAATCAAATTTCCTTATATATAGAGAGCCTCACAAGGCATTTTACATCTAGCACTTACTATCTTGGCACATAATTACATAAAATCAATCAATAGTACAACTCAATACTCTACATATTACTTAGCTATCACATCTAAAATTACATGCTTGATCAAAAGAAGGGCCTAAGTGAAAGCCATTCCAGTTACTATGTGCATTGATTATCCACATTACCTAAAGGAGAATTACATGCGATCTAAGACCCATAGCATTTAGGTTAATGTAGACTATGGCTAAGACAATAGGGGTTCTACTCCATGTGATCATAATATCCCATAACCTAGTTTTTCCCTTTTTTTGCATTTGATCCAGTTGGTGTTTCATGTGTGTAGGTATTCATTAGAGTTTTAAAATATATTCAAGTAAAACAATGACATAGGTGAGCTTCTAGAAGACATAGAATCACCTATAGGTCCCCAAAACTCTCTCACAATTTCCTTGAAAGTTTTAGATAGTTCCTCCAAAAATGACATTAGTGCCATAATTGGATAATAGTGCCACATGGAATTACTATCCTCATAAGGGCGTTACTATCTGAAGGCTAATTTTAGCTACAGTCATAGAATGAAGGGTGTCTAACTGATTCTTAAGCCTATTTTAGTCTTCCAAGTCACATAAATACTTGTTTTTCTCTCGATAAGTACATTCTCTTTACATCTTTGCTATTTTGTGAAAGGCTTGTCACATAAATTATTTCATATTTTCATTCCAAGTTACTACTATACTCAACCCTTTAATAACCTAGGATCTACATGTACTAAGTCCTAAACAGTTAAAACATTTGGTGAACTTGAATTATTTGAAATATTGTTTAAAACCTAGTGTAGCCTAGGGTTTGCCTTCTTCATATTTTTGTGCACTAAATTAGGGTTAAAAACTTCTATTTTTCCTAATTTTTGGCACAACCTAACTTATTCAAATCAATCCTATATTAGGGTTTTAGTAATTTAGTATAATTTGATTTTTTGCAAATTAACCCTCATCAAACCCTAGATCCACATATTAGGTCCCTATACATCCAAATAATAATAATTAGGGTTTCAAGTATGATCCTAATTTATTCTACACATTGGGTTGATTATTTCCTAAAATTGCACATATACCTATGTTATATTACATTCTACCTATTGTGTGCTTATTATTCATTTTTTACATTATCTTCTTTGGCAAGTTTAAAATGACATCCAAGAAGCCTCTTACCCGTCACCTTGTTGATGAATTTTTATTTTTTTCTCATTATTATAATAATTAATGGAAATTTTTTTAAGATTTTATATTACAACATGATAATTATTTCATTTATAATGATGATGATTACTATTTTTTTAATGATGGATATGAGGATTACTATGAGCATGAGAATGAAAGTGTTGATGAGGATATACTGGATGCATCTTCTTTTGTTTCCTCTCCCTCTTCTCCTACACCTCAAAATCAAACTAACATTATAGTGCCAAAAAAACCTCTTGTTGGTAGTGCTTTGTTCCAATGTGATCCTAGCTTTTCAACTAATTTCGCTACCTCATTATTCAAATTATATCAATATAAGTGCAATACACAATCAACTTTTGCATGATTCAAGTAACATAGAAAAGAGTAATGAATCTTCTTTACCATTCTTAGTTAAATTTGAAAAAGGATGTACCTATGATATTACACCTTTTACCAATGCACAAACTAAAGTAGATAAAATTATTTCATCACCTTCTTTTACATTTAAAGCTCAATGTAATGATTCTTTGCAAAATATTGATAATAAAAATGTCTCTAACTCTTCTCCTATATGTCATATTATGCCAAATGAAAACATGATTGCTACTTATTCTATCCTTGACTCTAGGATTGAAATTAATAATCATACATGCACTCCACACATAGCTAGTGTATAAATGCATTGCATTACACCCACACATAATGATATATTGAATAGTAGTAAAAAGTGAAAATATTCTCCTAATCTCACTCTTAGTGAGCATGCGAATGATACTTATACAGGTGAATTAAATTATAATTCTGATGAACCTTGGGATAATGATGATTACTATGATTATGGTGAAGAATACATTGAGTTTAAACCTTCTAGTTCCCTCCCTACTTCACCTATTTCTCATGTCCAAACTAATGCTACGACAAATGCTAAAACACACACATGCAATTGTTCTTATATTCATAGTTTACATAGCTTATATTCACATGATAATAAAGTACCTTCTAGTCCATTAACATGTGATATCTCTTTGAAAAATAATAAAATAAGAGATAACAATGAGTCTCCCTCAACCCCCCTTACTACATTAGAACTCATTTCTCTACCTAACCTACATGAGAGTGATAACTCATTTCCCTCTAACCAGGTCGAAGTTATGACCCCTTTAAAGGCTAGAAAAAGCAAACCAATCCTCCCTAAAAAGGTTCATAATGGGATATATCAATGGTTAAGTTCAAGATTTAAATGAACCCCTTGATTACGATAATATACCATCACAAGCGGTAATCTCATTTATGCATGTTGTGGGTGCTTTACAAAAATAAGTACACCATATCACATTGGAGAGTAAAACATACCACACTTGGGCTAATTTCAATTCCATCCATGGAAATCCTATTTCGTGTAAAATTTTCACCAAAAAGTGGCCACCCAACTTTTAGATACTAGTGTTACCAAAATTTAATGGGCATGGAGACCCATACTTATACCTTCAGGGTTATGGGAAAGCCATGGCATATGTCACCAACAAGTTGGATCTACTATAATTATTTTCAAAGTCCTTAGAAGGTGAGGCACTAAATTGGTTTCATCATTCACTCCCTAATGAGTCAGTACATACACATGATGAGTTAGAAGTGGTCTTTCTTAGGCACTACATACTAAATAAGAGACCTTGAGTCACATATGAGAGGCTTCCTTCACTACATGATAGATTTTGCCAAGATATCTAAATAGTGGCCATGCGGTGAATGTCAAATTCCTATAGAGGTAGAATGAGAGCTCCAAAAACAAGAAAATTCCACAAAGGAAATGTTTGCATTAGCCACTTTAGGAAAAAAGAAAGTACATATAGGGTGAGATTAGGTCACTAAAAAGGTAAAACTCTAACTCATAAATAGAACCCACTTAAAGGTAAATGACCCTTATTGACTACATTAAGTAACCTAAGTAAGCTAAAAAAGATGTGTAGATAAAACCACTAAGTGAGAAAAAGGCTACATTGACACCCCCTGAAGCCTAGCTTAGGTGGGTAGAAGAATTGAGACCTGATGAGGTACCCAAGTACAATGCAACTCCCATAAACTAGGGTAAAAGAGAAAACTCACAGGAACAAAACTCCTCCCCAAAAGAAAGCAAAGAAGAGAAGAGGGCTAAAAATCCCCACTAAGGTCTACAATTGACTGTAGCCATCCAATGTCCCCTATAGGAATGCTCAGAAGTGATTGTGAATCAGAAGTAGATGTAGTGAAGAGTGGATTACCCTAAAATAATGAGTTTATCTGCCAAGTGCCTGATGGATCTTCAACCAAGGTGAAATTATTATGAAAGGAATAATCCTCATACTACAAGGTAGATGGCCCAATTGCTTTATGCCAAGATGGTATAATAGAAATAAAGAAAAACAAGGTTTACAAAATATTATGTAACTATGGAATAGACTGCTTGATGTTTGATGTGTCCTGGATCAGTAGACCGTTACCCTATAATGTCAAAAGTAGACCAAAGGTAGGTGGGTCAAGAACTAACTCTTGAATATCTAGAAGGTGACAAGGAGATGATGGAGGTGTGTCCACTTCATTATTATAGTCATCTACATAAGAAGAGTTGTCAATATTAGAAAGAAGCTCAGGCTCAAAAGTGTCAATAGGTACAGGTGAGTTCGAAGAGGAATTTGAAGAATCTAAACTAGAGTCAGGAGCAAAGTGTGAGAAGCTATATAGTTGAGTCTAATGATCGACTATTCCCATAGCCAAAATAGTATCACTATGCAACTCCCTGATGTACATTGAATCTAGAGTGAATTCAACTCACATGCTCAGACCAAGGTGAGTGATCTAGTAGACTAACAAGAGAGTGAGGGCACACTTAGAACATTATTGAATGTTCCACAACTCACTTCAACAAACCCTCTTGAGAACCTTTTTATAAGTGTTGTCACCTAGTTGTATCGAGGACATGTCACATGGTTCTAAGGAACTTAACTCAATCTATGAAGGGGCCATGTGATCTGAAGCACTAGAGTCAATGACCCATGTAGAAGGAGTTAGAGGCACAACTGAAACTAAGGCTTTGACCTTATATTTCCCATTGTTATTCTCTTTTGACTTTTAATTTCCAGAGTCATTTGCCTTAGTGGATTCATGGGTTGATGAAGATGGTTTGATAGAATTTGGAACACCTATGTTATTTTGAATATGAAGGTTAGTAAGGTGGTTAATTTTTTTCTTCAAACATTTACTCTCATCATGATTACCTAAGCAATGACCATATTTGATCCAATATTTTTTAGGTTTATGACTGGAAGAAGAGGTTACATTATTTAATTTGGAGTTTGAAAGATTTTTAATCTTCTCATCCTTTTTCTTGCTCTACTTTCTCTCTCTAATATTAAAAGCCTTATCTTTCTCAGAAAGTAATGCATGAGATTTAGATGACTTCACTGTGCCCATTTGTATCAACTTATCTTACTCTTGAATTAGGTCGACAACAAAGGTATCTAAAGAAGGCATATTTCATGTGGTGTCAAGAGCACTCTTAGTGGCATGAAAAGTGGACATAAATATAGAATATTTAGGACCCATTTTATAGAGTATTGACAAAACAAGTCGTTCATCTTTCTTGTCAATTCCACATGGTTTCAATTGTAATCTTAAAAGTCTAACTTGGTGAATTTTTTTTTAAGAGTGTCGAAGTCATTTGGGCTTGATCTGATGAGCTCATTTCTAGCTCATGTCCTCTAATCACATCCTACACTCCAAAAAGATTAGATAGTGTGGTCCACACTTCAGTAGGTGCTTTGGTAGATTCAATGTGAAAGAGTAGATTTGGGGAGATTGAGAGACATAGTAGTCCACAAACTTTGTCTTAATGGTTAAACCATTTAATTTTGCTCCAACATCAATAGGTTCAGTCTCAGTACCCATTATAATTTAATGGTAACCCTTGGATTGTAAGGTGATTTCCATAGGTTTCCATTCATGATAATTAAATGGTGTAAGTGGACTTATTGAGAATGAATCCATAGTGCAAAAGTAAGTATTACTGAAGTAAGTAAAAAAGTGATGCAAAAAAAAAAATAGACTGAATGCATAGTAAAGACACAAGTACCCCCTTAGAACTATCAGGTAATAATCCTCTTTGAATGTCTCAAATACAAGCATGCTCGTATAGATGTCAGATTCAATTGAAAATGCATCTTGAGTAGTAGGTGCATAAGTACAAGGAACAAGAGGAACGTTAGATACAACTAATAATGCATTTAAGAGTACACATAAAATATGAAAGAAATTTATAGTTGTGGAAGGCCCAATGATAGGACCAATGTGTAGAGCATAAAAAAAATCACTTTTGAAGAAAATGACACTAAAAAAAGAGCTACTAATCAAAATTTATGGCACTTACAAGTTCTTACTTCAACATATTCCTAGACCCTTTCCAAAAAAGGAATTTTTTCCACACGTGATTTTTCACCAAAAATAATCTAAAAAAGGAAATCACCAAAAATAATCTAAAAAAGGAAACAACTTATGTCTATTTATTCATTACCTTTCACCTAAAATTTGATGGCTTCTGAAACATCACATGCTTACTTGCTCGAGGTTCCAAACAACTTCAACTTTCGGTTTGAACTATTTCAACTTATAAAAAGCTATAAGTAGTTGACCTTAGAAAAATTGATTACTTATTCATAGTGTATTTAGGGTCTTCAAGCTGCTTTACTTTAGAGTTTCAAACAATTTTAACTTATGAAATAAGTAATAAGTAATCGACCTTGGAAAACTTGAATGGGTCTAGTGAGGAAGTAATTGGGGTTGAGAAACCTGATTACTTATAAGTTGTCACCCTAGAGAAGCCTGATTACTTATAAGTTATCACCTTGGAGAACCCTAATTACTTATAAGTAAAAGCACTTGAGAAACTTGATTTTGTCTACGAGTAAGTAGAATTACTTCAGAAACCTGATTTGGTTGATGAGCAAGTAGAAGCACTTCAGAAACCCGATTTGGTCAACGAGCAAGTAGAAGCACTTCAAAAACCTGATTTGGTCTATGAGCAAGTAGAAGTACTTTAAAAACCTGATTTGGTCAGTGAGAAAGTAGAAGTACTTCAAAAACTTGATTTGGTCTACGAAGAGTAAATCAGGGTGTGCAGGTTAGATTATTTTGGCTATACGGATGATGATCAGATAGAAGAAATTATTTTTTTGGAAAATATGTGAAATTTATTAGAAAAATAATAACAACCCATTTTAGATCTCAAAAAACCCACAAAATATATGTAAATGGATTTTTTATCAAAGGCCGTCTGACATGAGTTTCTAGGTAGTTTTAAAAAAATGCCTTCAAGGTCAAAAATGGTGGCCGTACAACATGAAAAAACAACAAGGTGAATGGAGGAGGATCTTACCAAAGGAGACAAATGCATGAGGATATTAGGAAAGCTCTGATACCATGATATATTTTTCCAAGATCTATGAATAGCAGCCACATGATGAATGTCAAATTCTTGTAGAGGTAGAATGAGAGCTTTGAAAATAAGAAAATTCTACAAAGGAAATGTTTGCATTAGCCATTCTAGGAAAAAATAAAGTACATATAGGGTGAGATTAGGTCACCAAAAAGGTAAATCCCTAGCTCATAATCAGAACCCACTTAAAGGTAAGTGACCCTTAATGACTTAATTAACTAACCTAAGTAAGCTAAAAAAGATGTGTAGGTAAAACTACTAGGTGAGAAAATGCCTACACTGACACTACAAAAGAGTGAAACAAAACTAATAACTGAGTACATTCTAAGAATCAAGTCATGTATGAATTAGTTGATTTACCAGCTGATAGATTTAGAGGTACAATACATTTTTACCAAAGGCCTCATCTTTTCTCTTAAGGAGAAATTATTATATTAGACATTCAAATCATTCTGACATCTATGCAACACATCTATAGTATTAGAGATAGAATTGAGACTAGTTGTTGTGATTGTAATTTTGATCAAATGAATAAAAAATACTAAAACATATTAATTTTATCCAATATGCATAATAAACTCAATAGGAGAGATCATGGAAGAAAATTAGAAACAATAAGATGAATCTTACCATTTCCTTTCTTCTCCTATCTTCCCTCCAAGATCTTCAAATTGAATTGTTGGATTATTGATTGTAATTGGACTCAAAATTATAGCATTATGATATATTGACCAATGATTTTGATTATGGATTAGGCATAAAGATTGAAGTTGACATGAAGAATCTAGTTAGTTTAGCCATGGGGGAGTGACTTGCTTAAATAGGAGGAAGGAGGGAAGATTTATAGATCTCATTCAAAGTTGAGCCATGGGGATCAAGGGTGGAGGAATTTTCAAGGAATTAAAAATTCTTTGGAAGCCTATAGAATAGAGGCTTCTAGAGAGAAAGGGCCAAGTTAGAGGAAGTTATAGAATTGGAGAATTTTAAAATCTCCTTAGGGTTTAATTAAGATTAGTGAGGGATTAGGTGAATGATTAGGGACTAGGTGTGTAGAATATCCTAGGAGTAGGCTTAGTAGGTGGGTAGGTGGGTTATAGGAATTAAAATTTCCAAATAATGAATAAGTAGGATTACGATAAGATTAAGAGATGATTAAATGAATTAATATATTGGTGGGATTAGGATAAGGGTTAGTGAATGAATCATATTGAAGGGGAATGGGATTTAATTATGACTATGGTTGCAAAATTTATTGGATAAATAGTGGGATTAGTAAAATGGTTAGGGTGAGTAGATTTAGGTGCATACATTCTTCCCCTCTTTGAAAGGGAATTGTGAGTGGATGAAGTGGAAGGAGTAATGGTTTTTCAAAGAGAAACCATTTCATAGATGAATGTTTGTAGATGATGTTAGTATATATGATACCCCCTCATTAATATATATGATACCCCCTCGAGGGGACATGCAAAAAAGAATGAGATGGGTGTCCACTAAAAAAAATAAATGAGGAGTAGGGTATGATAGATAGATGAGGGGATGGGATGCTAGATGTCAGATAGATGATGAAGAGAATGAACTCGACCTAAGCAGTGAGTTATAAAGTGATGATGCCCCTAGAAAAGACATAAGCATAGGGAGTGAAAATGACTATGCCATGGTTTTCAACACATCCCAAGGGGGAATCAATAGTAACATGATGATGATAGGATAAAAATTTGTAAGCTTTTGACACATCCCAAGCAAGGATGCATGCTAGGGAGAGTTATAGACCAAGATGATAAAGGCCATGAGTGATTGACATATCATAAATAAGGACACATATTGGGAGAACATTAGGCCAATGGTAAGATTAATGATGGGTGTAGCTTAAAACTAAAGTCAAGTGACAGGATGAAGGGAAGCAAGAGAATGAAATAGTATGATTGAATGACCAAAAGACAAAGGGGAAGAATTAGACTGCATTACATCTAATCAATGAGCCATAATGGGAATAATAGTGATGGTTCTCATAGCAAGGACACTTGGGATAAAGAGATAATAGATTTTATGAATTAACCAATCAGTGATAATGGGTGACAGATGGAAGAATAAATGGATGTTGTGATTTATTAGGCCCAATCATAGGTGTAGGTGATTGATAAATAGAATAGGGAGATAAATGTGAGGATGGTGTTTGATAAATAGATTCATTGATTAATGATTGATATGATAGTTCAAGGATTTAACTGATGCAAGGCTTGTGATAAAGAATGATGGGGAAAAGGGGGAGAGTCGTTGAGCTAACCTTAGACATGTTATGTGACTAAGTGTTGCCTACAAAGTCTATAAAGACCAAGATGATGTAGTTTAGACTAGATGATAGAGGATGATGATGATAGATTAGAATATGAGAATGATGAAGACTGTTAGACATGTTAATTGTTAGATAGATGATGTGACTTAGATGTTAATCATGAAGATAAAGAGGACTAGGAGAAATGATAGGAGATGAGATGTTAGATGTTTATGACTAGAGAGATGATATATGATTAGTTAGAGGATATAGATGTGATGATAAAAGGACTTGGAGGAATGATTAGATATTAGATGAATGAACTAGGATGATATACTTGATGATGGGATAAAGATGATGAGATGATTAAGAGAAATTATTAAGCCATCATTTTCATAAAAAGGCTCATCATAGTCTAAGCAATTTGATATATATAGAACTTGGCAGGATGCCCCTTGACATATGTATGACCAAGAGGACATTGTGCCCAAGTGCATTAAAAAAGGGGGGAAATAGAGAACTCTACATCATCAATGGTACCAAAATAATTATTATAGACTTTGGTGTCACCATAGAATCCTTATTCATTGCCCAATAGACAAAAAGATACATGACACAAGACTAAAAATAAACATAGAAAAAAAAATGATCAAAAAAATAATCATTTATATACATGACATAAGACATACAAAAAATTCAAACAACGGATAAGTACCACACACAAGTATCTACATGTAATGTCATTCTGTCTTGTCTAATGGCCTAGATTAGAGATACCAGGATGAGTGAATAGGTGATGAGTTGGACTAAGTTTGTCAGGGTGATGATGATGTGATTATGGATTAAGGATAGGAATTTGGAACAAACTAGGGACTTGGATTAGGATTAGGATTTGGATAAGGAAATGGATTTGTCTAAGGAAATGGATTTGGACTAGACTAGGAACTTAGATTAGGATAAGGATTAGATTAGGGACTAGGATTAGGATAAAGATTGGATAAGGAAATGGATTTAGATTATAATAAGGACTAGGATTAGGATAAGGCTGCTAAAGACAATAGGGCAAGATGACTAGGATGATAAGATGGATAAGACATTAGAAAGGATGACTAGGATATCGTAGGATAAGATGACATATGATAAGACAACTTAGATGTTTTTTGATTCAAAGGGAATATCAAGCCTAGAAATTGAGATAAGGATAAATGGAATAGTGGATGGAATGACAAAAGGATGAGGGTGATGCTGAAAAGGAATGAAGACCAAGGAAAAATGGACTAGGGATCTCCAATGACCACATTATGCAGGAACTAGATAGCTAGTTGCCTGAGTGTCAATTGGAGGATATGCCAAGATGATTACAAAACATTTTCAAGACATCTTCCACTCTTTTACAAAGGTTAAGACTAGAAAAAGGAGGGACACAATATGATGCATGATATGGACAAAAGGATATAATACATATGGGATTGACAAGGGATGGGTTTTGATGGATGAAATGGATGGATTTTTCCCCCAAGTGTTGAGGTAAAATGCAGAAATTAAATTATTTTACCATGATGTCAAAAATTGGTTTTTATCATGGTACTTGCCCAAGGTGATAGAAGACTAGTTTCACCATTGGAAAAATGATTTTTATTTTATTTTATTTTTTAACTTTTTAAATTTTTGATTGATGATTTTTTTGAATTTTTAGATGGCATATTGATTTATTGGATATGGGTACGAGATGCAAGATGTAGAAATTTTTGTGATCTTCAGCCAACACCTATTTTGGAGATATGTGATCCTAAGACCATGTGATGAATGATAGATTCTTGGATGTCCTAGTGGCCTTTATTGACTCTTGATTTAATGTCCTCTATACATCTCAACCAGGTGTCTTTGTAACCCCTATGAGTGATAATACTACCCAGGGATTTGAGATATGGTATGGATGGGGGTATGTCAAGATTGTGATGATGGGATATAGGATGTAAATGAGGGATATGATCATGATGGATGATATGATGGGATTGGGATTAGAAATGGGGTTTGATAGTTGCATACATCATTGGATATGGTGGAGGGGATTATTTATATTGGTGCCATGAGATTGAGGGATCCAAGACCTTTTGATTTCATGATTTTTTGATCCAAAGATTGAGAGGATGGTTGGCCACATGATTATTATTTTTGACATTATTTTAATATATTGATTTGTTATTTTGATTTTGAATTTATTTACCTCTTGGTGCCTAATTATTTACCTCTTGATTTTGACTTTATTTAATCTCTAAATGGGAGACATATTGATAGAATGCTTAGGAACTTCATGATATATATAAAATCATTATGTTTGATACCATGAGGGCACATGCTTAAAAAAATATAGAGGTTTGTTTTTGGGTGGAACATCATGCCTATAAAACTATGTTGAGCATTGTTCCTGTTGTTGAGGTTTGAAATTGATGTCAAAGGTTCTTGAGAAGGTCTTCATGAGGTGATTGAAGAGTGTAGATGTGAGAGAGATTATCGATTAGTTTTTTAGTGATTATGAGAGTGTAAGATATGATTGGTATATGTTTTTATGACTGCATGAGTGATGTGAAGGTCAGCATGGAAGGTCCTTATGAAACTTGTTAAGTGTTTGAACCTAGTAGTGTTTTGAGAAGGTATGTGCATAGGATGCCTAGTATTGTGCTTGAAGGAGTATGAGGCTTGGTGAGATGAATGAACATAGGCATGATAGATTATATGAGGTTTCTTGAGCATTTATATGAGGCATTAGATCAATTAGGAGAGTTTCAAAGTGAGCCTATAGGGGTAAAACCTTTAGTCCAAGTCTACAACAAGACCAGTTCTAGACCCTACTTGACCTAATGAGGTATCATGCACTATTGTCAAGGCATATGAAGGATGTGTGGCTATGTTTAATCATGAGAGAGGTTTTAAGTAATTATAATGAGATGTTGATCATGACATTGAGGTGTTGAGAGCATGGAAAAAGTCATGAAGGACAATTTAAGGCTTAGTGAGGTATGCAAACTATGGGATATAAAAAGAGTGTAAGCCTAATGGGATATAAAGATAAATTTACAAGGAAAGTGTGAGTAGGTGAGCATTAAAAAATATGATTCAAGTTGTCTTAAGCTTAATCATGTAGTTTGAGGTCAAAATTTGAAGGATAAGGCATGAAAATGTGTTCTAAGGTCTCTCAAGTGTACATAATGAAGGGTTCTCTACTTGAGAAGTTTTTCCTTGTTCTCATTTGATCATCAAACCTATGCATGGGAACCTAAGATATTAATAGTATATGGGGAAGGGTCCTAGCTCAAAATTAAAGGTATTTAGTTTTGGATTGAGGGGCTATGCTTTATGAATAATTGTTAAGAATGGAAATAGGTTTAAACCCTCTTAGAACCCTAATAAGGACTTGATGTTGATCAAAAGTGCCAAGAATGGATTGGTATGATCAGGTGGGATATTGGAGGTTGTATTAAACTCTACCAATCACCTCTAGGTGTGCTTGATTTTTCATGTGTGTGAGTAGACTCGACAAAAAAGTGTTAATTTCTCAAAGATTTGCTATAGTAGTCAAAGTTGACCTAGTCAAAGTATGAAAATGGATGGAGGATGAAGATTGAGACTTATGTTTCATGTCAATGAATATTTTTTACATAATATATCCATAAAGGTTTCTAAAATTATCATCAAATTTATCCAGTCGCTAATAGGCCTAATGGTGGAAATAGTAAAAAACTCAAGTAGTAGTGAGAAGAAGATTAAGAATGTGTTACCATGATAGAGTGATGAAACCAAATGCATGAAGATTTTGTTTAGGACTTGAAAGAAATTTTAATGTTTGGTATAAGTTCTGGAGGTCAATTATTATAGTGAAAAAGTTTCTCACAAGTTGACCTATCTGGTATAGATGAGATAATGAGATATAAGGTTATGAGATTGGTCTACAAGACCAATATTACCATTTGACCATATTATTTATATATATATGAATGGTATAATGATATAATATGATAATATGAATTCATAATAAGTTATTTAGTATGTATATATAGGTGTTGGAGGTCTGAGTCACCATGATTGGTCTTTGAGGAAAACTGGTAGTTCTGAATGAGCAAGTTGTAGTAGTGTTTTTGAGTCCTTTTGCCCTATGTAATGAAGTTTAATGCACTTGATGAAGTTTTTGAGGTCTTTGAGGTTATATGTACGTGATTTATTATCATGGTTTTAAGGATAAATAACATTTTATCTTTAGTTTTTCAAATTTAGACCTTTTTATGTGTATGAAGGCCTAATGTGAACATTACTAATAGTGTGCTTCAAGTGGTGGTTTGAGCTATAAAGTGTTATAAACCTAATATTATCTTATTATGGGTATATTTGAGTGGAATATTAATTTTTAATACTATTTATCAAGTTTTAAAGTGTTCTAAGAAGATCAAAGGGTAACATGCACCAATGAAGGCCTAATTAGATTAGGTCTCCTTAAGGCCTAAAAGAGGTTTTGGTATTTTATTCTATGACTGACCTATTGTAATGATTTATCCATGTAAATTTTTTTATGAGACCTATTTTAAGTATAATCCATGTATGAAAGTGTGTGTGGCCAACCAATAGGTATGTGAGCGACACGGTTGTATAAGAATAAGGCCTAATAGGCCTAATTTACGTGCAAGAGAATGTGAGAGTGAAAGCAAAGGATATATAATCTTGAATAAATGAAGTAAGTACTATATACCATTAGAGAGGTGTAGATAAATTTTCATGAATATATAATAGGGGTACTATAACTAAATATCAAGGTCATATGGCCTAATCTATATTGAAGAGACCTAGTTGAGCGAAGAAGCCTAGAAGGTAATTTGAGAAGGATAAAAGAGTGAAAAGAGATAAAGTAGGTGATATTAATTTGTTATGTGAGAAAAAATATAATATAAAAATGATTAAAGGTTTTAGGTGGATGAGTAAGTTTTGAGTCATCTAGGGGATCAGTGCCTCCTTACAAGTTTGTGCTTACTAAAGCCTAGTTGGGTTAGTGCTTAGCTAGTTGGGGTTGGTGCTCAATGTGGAGTTGGTGATTCACTAATTTATGATTTTTGTATTATAGGAATATAGTAAATTTACAAATATCAGTGGGTTTTCTTCCCCTTGAGGGTTTCCCACATATGTGATGTGTTTCATGATCTTGTATGTGTGCATATGCTTTGCTAGATGTTCATGTTTGTATGAATGGTTCATTAATTCCTAAGTGGAATTTAATGAATTTTTTGAAGACACTAATTCACCCACCCTCTTAGTTATTTTGATTAAAAGAATTGGTATAATATCTTGGTCCTTTGAATCAAGTCTAACAATTTGAAGGTGATCCTAATAAGCACAAGTTATCTCATGATCAAGAGGAAGAAGACAAAATGTATGATGGAGAAGTATACTATGACAATGAAGAATGAGAAGTTGAATTAGACCTTGAATCTGAGCTCATAAGTACCCTTGATTATTTTAAGCATCAAAATAAGACTATCAAGGATCTCTAGAATTAGTTATAAGGTGTCAATACAAGGTTTAGATCAAAGGAAGTTGAGTATGACCAGTTGAATATAGAGCTATATTCCTTAAAGGTTGATAATGAGAAACTCATAGACAAGATGAGAAAGTTTGAGAGAGAGTGTGAGAAGTCAGAACAAGTCAAGAGTACCAACATGAAAAGACCAAACAGGAAACCCAATATAATAAAGGATAAGTTATCATGAGACAATGGGAAAATGAGTGATTAGTCAAGAGGTAAGTATAGAAATGTTGTTTGCTACATCTATCATAATATGGGACATATTGTAATATTATGTTCTAATAGAGTTAGAAGGCCCTCAAGATTATATAAGACATATGAAGCTCCTAGAGTGCAGGAGAAGGGTCCAACATTGGTATAGAAGCCAAAACAAGTTAGGACTAATCATATGGAGCTCAAGAATCAAGATGGACTATTTTCTAAGGAGGAACAAAAGACTAAAGAGGATTCTCTACTAGTTCATAATGCCTTTCACATTTAATATGAAGGCATGAAATGGTATATAGATAATGGTTGCTGAAGCCATATGAAAAGAGATAGAAATAAGTTCATCTCATTGAAGAAGAATGATGTACTAAAACTGAGGTTTGGAGACAACACAACTAATAATATAGCTAGAAAAGGTGTCTTGAGTTTGCACAATGAGAAGACCAAGACACAAAATGAGTTGTATGTGGAAGGTTTGAAATATAACCTGCTTAGTGTTAGTTAAATGTGCAATCAAGGACACACAATAACCTTTCATGATAGAGGATGTGAGATAAAGAGAGCCAAATTAGGAAGGCTAATTACCAATGCTAAGAGGACTAAAAACAATCTATATGTCTTGAATGAGATCAAGAAGGAGAGATTCTTTATGAGAAATATGGATGAAATTTGGGTATGACATAGAAGGTTAGGTCACCTAAACTTTGACAATCTGGTCAAGATAAGCACTAATAAGTCTATGAAGAACATGCCTAAGATCACCAAACCTACAAAAATACTTTGCAAGGCATGTCAACAATGTAAGTAGACTAGAAGAAGGTTCAAGTCCAAGGAGTACTCTACTAAAAGACCCTTGGAGTTAATACACACTGATCTCTATGGGCCTATAATAATTTAAAGAATTCAAGGAGATATCTACTTCATGTTACTCATAGATGATTACTCAATAATGACTTGGGTTGCATTCTTGAAATAAAATTCAAAAAATCTTAATAAGTTTAAGGCATTCAAGTCTCTTATTGAGAATGAGAAGTATGGGAAGATCAAGTGTCTAAAATCTATCAAAGGAGGAGTGTTTTGGTCTAATAAGTTTGATGAATTCTATGAGGTTCATGAAATAAGGAGATAGTTCTCAACAACTAAGACACCTTAGCAAAATGGGATAGTGAAAATAAAGAATATGACATTTAAAGAGATGGATATAACTATGCTAAATGAGTCTATATTAAATGATGGATATAGGAGAGAGGCATTAAGCACTATAGTCTACATTTTGAATAGAGGAAAGATAAGGGCTAATGGAAATAAGACTCATTATGAACTATGGAAAGGTAGACCTGCTAATGTGGAACACTTTAGAGTGTTTGGGAGCAAATGTTTAATCAAAAGAGATGATAAAGACTTAGGAAAGTTTGATTCTAGATTTGATGAAGGTATATTCTTAGGATACCCATCAATGAGCTTAGCCTATAGATATTATAACAAAAGGTTACATAAGATAGTGGAAATCACCAATGTAAAGATTTATGAGATAAGGAAATCAAACTCACAATCAAAGGATACTTTAAAAAATTTGGACTTCAAGAATGAAAATGAGACTATAGAGGTTGATGAGGAAGAATAATAAGTTGAGGAGAGATAAGACTCAAAATGCCACTCAAGGTAGATTCAAAGAGATCATCCTAAATCTCAAATCATTGACAACACGAATGCATGTATACAAATAAGGAGAAGTCTAGTAAGTAATCTAAATCAAGAGAATGTTTCTCTATTATCTAAGATTGAACCTAATAATCTTATAGAAGCAAGAAAATAAAAATTTTGAATAGGTATTATGAATGAGGAGTTAGACCAAATAGATAAGAATGAGAATTGGGAACTAGTTCCTAAGCCTAAAGACAAGAATGTCATTGGCATAAAATGTGTGTTTAGAAATAAGTTGAATGAATATGGAGAAGTCAACAAGAACAAGGATATATTGGTATGCAAGGGATATGCACAAGTTGAAGTGGTAGACTTTGAGGATATTTTTACACCAATAGTAAAATTGGAGTCCATCATATTATTTCTAGCATATTCAGGATTTAAAGGGTTCAAGGTATACTAGATGGATGTCAAAGCTACCTTTTTGAATGGGAATTTAGAAGAAGAGGTGTACATAGAACAACGTAAGGGGTTATTACTATCAGGTGATAAGGACTATGTTTTTAGATTAGAAAAGGCTCTTTATGGTCTAAAGAAAGATCCTAGAGCTTGGTATGCCATGTTGAAAAACTATTTATTAGATCAAGGATTCAAAAGAGGAGTTACAAATAGTAATCTATACATAAAGTTAGAAGATGACCATCAATTGATAGTAGTTGTGTATGTGGATGACATAATCTGTAGTGGAAATAATGAGAACATGACCAAGGGATTTGTAGAGGTGATGAAGAAAGAGTTTGAGATGTACATGCTGGGAGACCTATCATTGTTTCTTGGGTTAAAAATCACTCTATCTAAAAAATGTTTATTCATTTATCAATCCAAGTACATAAGAGAGATGTTGAAGAAGTTTGAGATGGAAGATTGCAAGGTAGTTAGTATACCTATGATCACAAGGTGTAAGTTTAACAAGGAATATGAGTCTTCAAAGGTCAATCAAATGTCATATAGATTAATGATTAGAAGTTTTTTATATACCACTACCTCTAAACCTAATATCATGCAAGCAATAGGTCTTGTGTGGATGTTTCAAGCAGATCCAAAGTAAAATCATCTACAAGTAGTCAAAATGATACTCAAGTATCTCAAGGGCACTATGGAGTATGGGGTTTGGTATCCAAGGAACAAGGAATTTAATTTGATAGCCTATAGAAATGTAGATTAGGTAGGAAATATATATGATAGGAAAAGTACCAGTGGAGGAGCCTTCTTATTAGGTGGGTGCCTAATTTTATGGATAATTAAGAATCAACCATCAGTAGCAATATCCAATTTTGAAGTTGAGTAAATTTTAGTAGCTTCATGTTGCACTCAGGTTCTATGGATGATACATACCTTAAAAGTCTACAAAGTGGAGTACGATGGCCCTATCCCTATCTATTATGAGAATACAAGTGCTACAAGTGTCTCAAAGAACGCTATCATGAACTCAAGGACTAAGAACATTCCCATCAAGTATTATTTTATAAGAGAGTAGGTAAGTGAATAAAGTGTTATACTTGAATATGTTTCTACATAGGATCAAATTGTAGACATTTTGACCAAACCACATCCAAAGGTAACATTTAAACACCTAAGACATGAATTAGGTGTTATTACTGCCCATAGAAATCATTAAAGAAGTTAATTACTTAGGGGGAGATAATTAGGTTCATTTTCTATAAAAATAGGTTATTTTTCCAAGAAGGTATGCATAGAGACAAGGGGAACATTTTTATATTATGTCTCATAAACTCATAGTCCTATGTGTTGAGCATTTTAGTTGCAAGGAGTGTGATCCAAGGAGTTGTAAACATGAATTTGTCATTTATGTCAAAGGGGGAGAAAGAACAAAATGGAGAGATAATAATGATTAGTTTGTAGTGTGTTTTTCCATCAATGACAAAGGGGGAATTTTTTGAGCATTATTCCTATTGTTTAGGTTTGGCATTGATGTTGTCATTGATGTCAAAGGTTCTTTAGGTCTTCATGAGGTCGTTAAAGAGTGAAACTATGAGAGAGAATATTGATTATGTTGTAGTGATTATGAGACTATAATATATTATTGGTATATGTTCTCATGACTACATGAGTGATGTGAAGGTTAACATGGAAGGTCCTTGTTGTCAAAATTGTCAAGTGCTTGAACTTAATAGTGTCTTGAGAAGGTATATACATAAGATGCCTAGTCTTATGCATGAAGGAGCATGATGGCTTGGTGAGATGAATTCAAAAAGGAATGAGTGGTTATATGAGATTTTTTGAGCATGCATGAGACATTAGAGCACTTAGGAGAGTTTCAAGGTGAGCCTATAGGGTTAAGACCTTTACTCTAAGTCTATAACATGACCAGTTCTAGACCTTGCCTGACCTAATGAGGTATCATGAGCTATTTTCAAGACATATGAAGGATGTATGGATATGTTAAGCATGAGATAGGATGTACATAATGAGAGTGAGATGTTGAGAATGAAATTGAGGTGTTGAGAGCATGGAAAAAGGCATGAAGGATAGTTTAAGGCCTTGTGAGATATGAAGACTATGGTATAGAGAGAGTTTAAGCCTAATGGGATACCAAGATCATTTTCCAAGGAAAGCGTGAGTAGGTGAGAATTGAAAAAGGTGAGTAAAGTTGTTTTAAGCTTATTCATATAGTCTAAGGTCAAAATTTGAAGGATAAGGCATGAAAATGTGTTCTAGGGTCTCTTGAGTGTATAGAATGAAGGGTTCTCTACCTGAGAAGGTTTTTCTTGTGATCATTAGCTCATAAAACCTATATATGGGAACCTAATATATTCATGGTATATGGGGAAGGGTCATATCTCAAAATTCTAGGCATTTTTTTTTGGATTGAGGGGTTATGCTTTATGAATGATTATTAAGAATAGAAACAGGTTTAAACCCACTTAGAACCCTAATAAGGACCCAATGTTGAAGATGTTGATCAAAAGTTCCCATAATGGATTGGTATAATAAATTAAGATATTTTAGGTTCTATTAAAATATCCTTGGCACCTCCAAGTGTGTTTGAATTGTTACGTGTATGAGTAGACTCTACAGGAAAGTACTAATTTCTCATAGATCTACTATAACAGTCAAAGTTGACCTAGTCAAAGTATGTAAATAGATGGAGGATGAATATTGAGACTCATGTTTCATGACCATGGAATTTTATAGATAGAATATATCCATAAATTTTTCTAAACTAGTTATCCAAGTTAGTCAGTCACCAACATGCCTAATGGTGGAAATAGTGAAAAACCCAGGTAGTAGTGAGAACAAGATTAGGAATGTGTTACCATGATAGAGTGATGAAAAAAAGTAAATGAATATGTTTTTAAATAATTTTAACATATTTTAATGTTTGGTATAAGTTTTTTAGGTTAGTGATTATAGTGAAAAAGCTGCTCACAAGTTGACCTATTTGGTACAGATGAGACATTGAGATATAGGGTTATGAGATTGGTCTACAAGAGTAATATTGCCTTTTGAAAATATTATATTTATATTTGAGAATGGTTTAATTATCTCATATGATCATATAAATTCATCAAAATTCATTTAATATGTATATATAGGTATTGTAGGTCTAAGTCACCATGATTGGTCTTTGAAGAAAACTGGTAGTTCTGAGCGAACAAGTTGTAGGAGTGTTTTTGAGTCCTTTTTCCATATTTAATGAAGTATAATGAACTTGATGAAGTTTTTGAGGTCTCTTATGTTTCTTATAGATGATTTATTTTCATTATTATATGTCTAAATAACATGATATCTTCAGTTATTCAAGACAGACCTTTTTGTGTGTATGAAGGCCTAATAAGAATAGTACTAATGGTGTGCTTCAAGTGGTGTTTGGAGATATAAAGTGTCATGGAAATAATATGAGATTATTATGGGTATATTTTAATTTAATATTAATTTTTCATATTGTGTATGGAGTTTTAAATTTTTCTAAGGAGATCAAAGAGTAATTTGCACTAATGAAGGCCTAATTGGATTATGTCTCCTTAAGGCCTAAAAGAGGTTTTGGTATTTTATGATGTGACCAACATATTGTAATGATTTATTCATATATGAAACATACTATGAGACATATTTTAAGGTTAATACATGTATGCAAGTGTGTGTGTCTGACTAAGAAGTATGTGAGCTACAAGATTAAATAAGAATAAAGCCTAGTAGGCCTAATTTGTGTAGAAGAGAATGTGAGAGTGCAAGCGATAGATGTATAATATTAAAGAGATAAAGGAGGTAATTAATACCATCATATGTGTGTATATAAAGTATAATTAAGATCTAAAATGGGTATTGTAGCTGAATATCAAGGTCATATAGCCTAATTTGTCTTGAAGAGGCCTAGTTGAGCGAAGAAGCCTAAAAGGCAATTTGAAAAGGATAAAAGAGTGAAAAGAGATAAATAAGGTGATATTAATCTATTATGTGAGAAAAAATATATTATTTAGATGATCAAAGGTTTAAGTTGGTTGAGTTGGTGCTAAGTTATCTAAGGGGTTGGTGCCTCCTTGCAAGTTGGTACTTTTTAAAGCCTAGCTAGGTTGGTTCTTGGCTAGTTGGGGTTGGTGTTCTATGTGAATTTGGTGCTTCAATAAATTATGATTTTTGTCTTATAAGACTATATTATATTTGTAAATATCAGTGGGGTTTCTTCCCCTTCAGGGTTTCCCACATATGTAATGTGTTTCATGATCTTGTATGGTTGTATATGCTTTGCTCGATGTTCATATTTGTATGAATGGTTCATGTATGCTTAAGTGGAATTGAATGCATGTTTTAAATATGATAATTCACCCCCCTATAAGTGATTATGCTTACAATAACCTAAATTTCAAATATAGTGCTTCCATGGATATTGGGAGGGGTATATTTCTTATTTATAGTGATAGATGTGGAAGTGTTAGATTTATAAGTGGAAGAATGTGATGGTGACATCATGACATAAGGATATGGTGGAGTGTGAGATTATTTAGGAGAAAAATGGGAACTAGATGAGGTTGAAAAGATATTCTTCCCTTTCTAGTAGGATGGGGCATTTTTGATGGACTATGACTGGTAGATGGAGGATTTGACTGTGGATGGGTATGGACTAGGGGTAAGGTGAGTTGGATGTGGTTAATATATTCAAGAATTTGGACACATATCTTAAGGATCTGCAAGAGGACTACCTCCTTATTTGCAACAATATACTTATTAAACAAGGAACTTTTTAGACTGGGAAGGTCATGACTAGTGATAGGACTAGTGGATAGTGGACTAGAATGGTATTGGTATGGGGGTTGATGAGGGACTTGATTGGTATATGAACTTAAGCTTAGGGTCTCAAAATCATTGGGAAGGTGGTTACCCATTTCTAATAGGCATAAAAGAACCTCAGCCCTATTATCAAAGATGTATTCATTAAATAAGGTGACTTTATCACTTGTATATGAAAGGAGGTGAGGATTATGATTATGAATGGATAGTGGAGTGGGATGTGGTGAGATAACATATGAGTTCAATGTACATGGGGATTATGGAGGGGACATTGGTTTAGGATTTATGGGATCAAGGTTTAGAGGTAGGCAAACACTAATTTCTATGGATCACAAAGGGATCTCATCCTTGTTGGAAAATAGGTATTGGTCCACAAGAAGAGGGTCAAAATCCATGTGGATGGTTAGGTGATAGGTGATAAAAGGGGGAAAACATGAAGATAGATTAAGGATTAGATTAAAATATGGTCCTTGAACAAAGTAGGTCCAAATAACTAAGATATTATGATAGGTGATGATGAGGATGAGATAGACTAATAGTTTATGATATGAGACTATGATAAGATTTTAGATCGATAGAGTAATAGGTGAGAACAAATTATTGACAATACCTAATTTTTAAACTAGTAAAAAGATTAGGATTTGACTAATGTTTGGATTCAAACTATCAAGATGATAAATGGATGGGTGCTAGTTACGAATAGGCAAGATGAATGGATTAGATATGACTAGATTGATGATGATTGGGTGTTAGATTGGAACTAACAAAGTGATGGGTTGCTAATAGGGTATCAACTAAGCATAAAATTTGATAAAGATGATAGGTGATAGGGAAATGATAGGGTGACATGAAAGGATAAAAGGACTAGCTCAAGCCTTAAACTTAGTTACTTAAGGTGGGATGAGATAATATTATGTGATGAGGGATAAATGGAGGGATCAAGGATTATGGTATTTAAGATTTGATAGTGGGGATGCAATGATGGTGAGTATTATTTGGACAAGTGTGTGACCTAAAGATCCAACTAGGTATGTTGTGGGATAATATAGGATGGGGTTAGAATAGATGGGGATGATAAGGTTTGATAAGATGGGGATTGAATGATAAAGAATTAGGGGGGATGTTAAGACAAAGTCAGATCAAGATTAAGGATGTACAAGATATGATGGAGGATGGATGTACAAGATGCTTAAGAAATTGGAAAATGGGGATAAGGATATATAAGATGGTGATATAGAATGCCTAGATAGATATGTATGGGTTTGGGTGAAATCCTAACTCAGCTCATAATAAACACTAGTCTAGCAAGACACACACCAAAGCAAGTAGGCCACAGTGTTAAGAATAGTAAATTGATAGGTGTGTAACTCAACAAATACACTATCTAATGGATTTATGTGTGAATTATAGGTTGGTGACCTATTAAAAAATCTTCCAAACCCTCTCAACCCCAATTTTACATGATAGTCACTTGGGATCTGATCTTGACTCCAGTAAAAAGTTATCTGTTATGGCGAAAAGGTCCTATGCTAGACTGAACGGGCTCTCTAGGAGTGTCCCCAATATACACTAGGTATGGTGGGGCCTAATCCTATGTAGGGTGCTATTTAATGCCTTTTTTAGAGAATTAATTATTCTCCTTCATGGATGACATGTATGGGGTCAACCACTTAGCCTAACTATAATTATCCTTGATATTTATACTCCACTAAAACATGGAGTGTAAATTAGTGTATGGTGGTGAAATCTACAGTCGCTATCCCCCTAAGACTATAGTAACTGTATGGGTGTCAATTCCATGTCATGTTTCCCCTAGAAAATTAAAATGGGAAGGTTTATGGGTGGTTTTTTATCCTCTAGGAATCACCACAAGGATGCAAAGAGAAGAGCATACACCATCATAACCCTTAGGTGATAGATAGGCAAACCAAAATAGATTAATTAACCAATTAATCATATGTCAAGATCAAAGATATATATATATATATATATATATATATATATATATATATATATATATATATATATATATATATATATATATATATATGAATTAATTTAGACAACACTTTAAATAAGGTGATTAAAATGATTAAAAGTCTTTGACAAAAATGATTTTCAAGATGCAAAAATGTCTTTGATAGGTGGCCTTCAAGATAAGTGATTAGTAGTTTCAAGTGGTAATTTTGGAGAGGAAACCTATAAGAATAGACATTAGACAAACATATAACTTGCAAAACAAGATGTTTCTAAATTAAAATCACTTTTAGATTCTCCCCTACAAGAAACAAAATGTTAGTCTAATAAGCCTTAAGAAAAACCATAAAAATCATGATTTAGATATATGATTTCCCTAGGTGAGGGGGCCATGATGTAGGGGTCTATGGGAGGCAACCCCTAGTAGGGTCAAAGGGAATCACCCATTATGGGGTTAAGGGGTAGAGCCCCTTATGGGGTCTAGGGGTAGTTCCCCAAGCATGCTCTCGATGCCAAACAAAATTGATTTTTGGGTCAAGGGGTAGCGCCCCTGATGCCAAACTAAATTTGGGCCTTGAAGATGCTTGGAATGACCCAAAAATCATTGAAAATGACTCTAAAAAATAATCTTAAATAAGATAAAATTAAATGCAAAAATCAATGCAAAAAATGTAAATATTGAAAGAAATATCATAGATACACAGTCAGTTGCTATAAAATCATGTTTAAAAAGCATAAAATTATGACTTTTCTACAATATCATGATTTTAAAGTCATGATTTTATAGGAAGGGGTAACCACTAGTGATGACCATGTGATTTTAGACAAAACCATGGGATTTTAGATAATATTGCAACTTTTATTACAAAATCACAATTTCATAATTAATAGTATTATGAGACGGAGAAACTGGCTAAGATTGTGATATTTAAACTTAAAACCAAACAAAATTATGTGATAAAATATATACAAGTAAAAGAACATGTATACAAACCAAATATATTTACAAAGGATAAAAATGGTATGTGTTTAGACCAATGCAGGGATTTTTAAAATTTGATCAGGATAATACCCCTCAAATTATGCAAAATTGCTTAAATTAATACACTATCGCTACTTTCAGATCAATGATATTACAATAGAAAAGAAAAAATATTTTTTGGTGTTAACATTTGATAGTAAGTGGGGCTACTCCTTCCTATTCCTATAGGCAAAAGAACACTCAGATAAAGACATAAAATTGATTAGTAGGCACTATTAGCAATTTAATACTATAGTTTTGATCCCTACGATAAAATTACTACTTTCAGGACTTGCCCACTATAAAAAGATTGCTAGTTATTAGATACATTGATTAAAATATCAACCTTAAAGAATGACTAATTATCACAAACATAAGAAGGGCCAGGATTAATGGATAATTAAATGTGCATTCAAATGTCTATTTAAAACAAAATCATAACTTAACAACAAAATCATGATTATTTAGACAATATCACTATTTGTAAAGTCATGATTTTATTGAAAAGTGACAACCTACAAAAAAGTGTTAGTTGTTAGTGGTTAAGGTTTAGTGATCAACATAAAACATAACTCCTGAGGATAATATCATGATTATGAGTCAATGATTTTACAAAGCAAAACCACAATTCACCTAGGCATAACTATTTTGCAAAATATGACACTTGTTAATTAACTAGTCAGCCCTAAAAGCTATCATAAACACATCTAGGATACAAATAGGTTAAATTGGGAGGGGATGTCCCACTGTGGTCACCAAAATGTGATTTTAATTTTGAGAGAATAAGTAAAAACTACCAAAATATAGGAATTTAACCCAAAATGCACAATACACTCAATATGAGAGATTATGAAACCAAATAAAAAATAATTAGATGAATCTTACCAATTCCTTGCTTCTCCTATCTTTCCTCTAAGATATTCAAACCAAATTTTTGGATTGTTAATTTTAAATAGACTCAAAATTATAGCATTATGATAGCTTGACCAATGATTTTGATTATGGATTTGGCATGGAGATTGAAGTTGACATGAATACTCTAGTTAGTTGGGACACCGGCGGGGTGGGGGGAGGGTGGATTGCTTAAATAGGAGGAAAGAGGGAATTTATATAGATTTCATTAAAATTTGAGTCATGAGGATCAAGGGTGGAGGAATTTATAAGGAATTAAAAATTCCTTGGAAGGCTCTAGAATAGAGGTTTATAGAGAAAAGGGGCCAAGTTAGAGTAAGTTCTAGAATTGGAGAATTATAGAATCTCCTTGGGGATTAATTAAGACTAGTGAGGGATTATGATAGGGATTAGGTGAGTGATTAGGGACTAGGAGTGTAGAATAACCTAGGAGTAGGCTTAGTAGGTTGGTCATAGGAATTTAAAGTTCCTAAATAATGGATAAGTGGGATTAGGATAAGATTAAGAAATGATTAAAAGAATTAATAGATTAGTGGGATAAGGACAAGGTTAGTGAATGAATAATATTGAATGGGGATGGAATTTAATTAGGACTATGGTTATGCAATCTATTAGATAAATAATAATATTAGTAAAATTGTTAGGGTGAACAGATTTAGGTGCATACAGTTGCTATACATTAAAAGGTAGATTTAGATGTAAGTTTCCTAGAGCCACAATCATATCACATGGTAGAAGAACCTACTCCACTTCTGATTAATAAATAAGTGGAACATAAACAACTGATAAATATTCTTAGTAAAGGAAAAGAGCCACTTCATAGAGCACCTCCTATAGTGAGTAGAGCACAAGACATAAACAAAAGGGTTATATAATTTTCAGATAGAGATAGGATAGGGCTCATTATATCTTGTTTACATTATTAGATAAGGAAAAAATCACACTTCCTTCTACTCATCACCATATATCACACCTTCTAAATAAGATATTAAATAATCCATTTTACAATTTTCATAAGATAAATGGACATTTAGACAACAACTATTATGCACTTCGAGATTGTATTGACCAGTATGTCAATAGAGGCATTATAAAATTCACATAGTGGGTACTAAGATCTTAGTCTCCATAGTCTCTAGATCACACTCCTCTATGATCAAGTTATCCTAGGATGTTCCCCTGTGGGATCCATTGGTTACTCATCATATGAGCCATGTGGTTTTTAAGACAACTGTGTATGAGAGATCTAATGCACCACATATTCAACAAAGATGGTAGCTAGTTCATAGAGATCTTAGCATGACCTTAGTTCTCCCATCGATCAAGATATTTGTAAATAATCATAGAGATTAGAGCACAGTATATATTTACACATAGATTAAGATATTTGGCAAAAATCATAAAGATTAGAGCAAAATGTTAGTTCACACATCGATTAAGATACTAGGTAATAATCATAGAGATCAGATCACAATCTCAGTTTGACCATTGATCAATATATTTTTAAGAGATCACATAAATTAGAACATATTCTAGTGGCCAATCAAGATATTTTGTAGAGATCATAGTGCTTAGAACACACTTTTAGTATGACAACAAATCAAGCTCTTTGCTACAAAATCTACACACCTAGCTCATACTAGTGTATCACACACAATATCAATTCCAAAGTCTACTTCTACACTAACACATCTGAGCAATATGTAAGTTTATTCGCCACGACATCTGGGTTTAGATAGTGCATACCATAGTTACATGATCCACATGCATAAATCCTACAAGACTCATATAATATATATACTAACAACTAACATTCATAATCCACTATACATGTCTACTTAAACATTTATTAATAGATAAACAATTCATTACCATTACTTGAACACATACCATATTCCAATATCACCATTTAACACAATGAAAACAATCAAATACTATTAAAAATGCAAATTTAACGAAATCAATATACCAATATACATAGTGCCCATATAACAACAAACATCCATATATATTTATAAAACAAAACATAGTTTCAATACAAATACTATAAATCAATCAATAATTTAGACTTGGACATTAGGACCAACCCCCTTACTTTCACTCTCTAATACATTTATACTAGAACTGGAGGCCTCACTATCCCTCCATGACCTTAATCAAGGCCTGTGTTTGCTCTCTCCCATAACACATCCAACTCAATTAGACACTCTACATGCTCTCATTGTATATGTATGTAGTCATCCACTATCTAGCTACCTGTCCCACCTAGAGAATTAGGTGTAAACATAGTCCATCTCTGTAACTCTGCATGTGCCTTGTTCATGTTAGCAACTACTCACCTATATGCCACACTAGCTATGGCTACTCGATCAAAAAAATGAGCATAGACACCAAAAATATGTGTGGCCCTCTCCATTAATCCATCATCTATGACATCATTAGGGATATGTTGTGTTATTATTCAGAGCACGGACTCAATGGTAGTCTCCCAATACTCATCATCACCTAAACCTATACATACCAACAAAATACATTAGGTACCCACCCAAGTAATTAAGTAAATAAGTAAGCATAATATTACAAACATATAAAATTAACCGACCATCAATATCCCTAAGGGGCTCCACATCTAACACATCCTATTTAATGATCCCACCTCTTGAGAATAGAGGTGCCAATATGTGATCCCTTTGTATGTAATAAAAAATGCATCATGTCTATAAATAAATCCTATCTAGGAGAAGACAGAGCATGCCTACACTTCTGATTGGGGATACATTTATTAAGTAGGTGCATGACCAATATGGGGATCTACTAGACCTGATTAGGGGATCACTTGTAAAAATACACCATGCTAGGAAGGGTTCCAAAGCCTACAGTCTAACATAATAATGAAACAACCCTAAAAGAGTCATAGGTTTAATGTTCACTCTATTCTAATAAATAAAAAAGTAAATCTAATCTAGTGCACACCAAATCTTGTGGCACAACATGAGGGGTTAGTAAAGCAATCAAAACATGTATAAGAGAATCTCAATTAAGCTAAGTATGATTAAGACCCTAATACATGGAATATGAAGAGTAATATTATTTGAGCCAATACTTATGCTACTTCTATTTACTAAAGAGAGGATACCAAAGTTAGAATGTACTTACCTGAATATGAACCCATCGAGACTCAATCTCTCCCTTGGCCAAAGGGGATTCATAAGAGATTGTTGTGGTTTGTAAGGATAAATAATAAAGGCCAAAACATCTAAAACTTATCCGCAATACTAGATTCTCAAAGTAAAAATCCTAACCTAAGACTCCTCAAGTAGAATGGTGGAAGAGCATATTATAAATAAGCATGAGTGACTAATAAATATTGATTGCATTTTGAAATAATGATGAAATCATCTTGTATTTATAGGTGGATCTCACCCTAAATCCTTTTGAATATGTCCACTATATGGGGTTGACCCAATCGACCATGTGTGTTTTCAAGAGATAAATCACTAGGTCCTAAGCTAGGTCAGCCAAAGGGTTGATGAAACTCTAAGTGAAAAATACCCTAAATAGTATAGGGTTGACCCAATTAACCTTGTACAGTAATCAGAGGCTAAAAAATGTATAGGGTTGACCCAATTGACCTAGTATAGTCAACTAGTGAAAGGGGATCAAGGTGAGAAAAAGAGGGATGAAAAGAGGAAAAATACTAGAGGAGTGTGCAAAGGAGGAGTAATAGCTTATGTAATGGTTTTAAGATCTGGTTGGATTGGTAATAATGTGCTAATAAGGGACAAAAATCCTATGAATCACCAAAGGTTTTCCCACCCCTTTTATGGTGCACCCCTTAGGGCATGCACTTAAAGAGATTGAGTCTTGACAGGTTGTATAAGATGTAAAGCATCAACATTTGATAAAAATTAAAAATATTATGTATATACATATTTCCCACTCAAAGCTCATCATGTGTTACTAAGGTACAACAAGGGATGGTGCTTTGAGAAAGAACATAGTAACACATAAAAATGATACTAAAAACATTGTAGTATTTTAAAGAAAAATAAATAAAAGTATATGAATGAAAAGTAAATAAATAAAAAGTAAATGACTATATATACCATGACTTACTTTTATCATTGGATGGTTGTCTATTATGTTGTTAGTTTTGATTATGTAGGGTGTAGAGACTGCTTTCGACAAACCCAAGAAAACAAAACTAAAGATTAAAAACAAATAAATGCAAGAAAATCAAAGATAACTAGTGCTATGAAAATGAGATGTACTTGGGAAATTTGGAAATATGGGGTGACCAATGCTATGTTAGACCAAATGACCAAGTTAAAAAATAAGATTAAATTAGGTAACCAAAAATCCAAGGCTACTAAAGATTGAAAAACTCAAACAAGCTATCCTTAAGTAAGAAAGTAAAAATCACCAATTCAAACCAAAGATACATGTCAAAAAGGATGGTAATAAAAAAAATCAATGGTAAAGAAAGAAACAAAAATGGTAAAACAACATTGATGAGTGGGTAGTAATAATCCACATCTCAATCATCAATGGAAAAAGATGCATAAAAAGGGAAAACAATATTTTCAAGTGAGAAGTAACCAACCAAACTCACTCAATAATGGAAAAAGGGTATGAACTCGTGTCTGTAACAATAGGATAGTAAAACAATGATAAATGGTAAAAGGAAAGTAAATTAAGTGTATAAATGTAAATCATGGTGAAAAAGAAAGAAGAATCCGTAGTTTCTCAAACATGTTGTTTCACTCTAAGGATAGATAAAACTAAAACAAAGTAGCACTAGCATGTTTTTCAGAGGTGAAGAAGAAGGAAATTAAAGAAGGGAAAACATATTTGGAATCACAATTTTTTTGTCAAGGGGGAAATGAGATGGGTGGAGGGGAGAATGAAAGAAAAACCAAGGTAGAGGAACTCTTTGTCGAAGTCAAGACACTCAAATTAGGTTTGTCAAAACAAGAGGACTTTTAACCTTAAGGACTTTGAAGAACTTCTCTTAGATATATACATGAAAATTAAAATAGACCTACCTTTCCACAATATGTTTCCCATTCCTCAAGACCCCTTACAGAGCCATTGATCTACTGTGAAGATTGGGTAATTACATGAGAATGTAGGTAACACCATAAAATTTGTTTAATTCCCCTATTCCAATCTACTGGCCTACCACACCCCAAAGGACCTCAGCTCTATGTGAGGCCAAATATGGAGTTTGAGCTTCGATTATAGATAGGAGATGTTCTTTTAATCATGCCTTTTTGGTGTGAATTAACTTTTGAGATTTGTATGTTGCCTTTTAGATATCATTGTCTTTTGATTCAAAATGATTTGGATTTTAACTTTTTTGATGGATTTTCTTATTCCTCCATGCAGATTTGGAAAACCAAACATAGGTGCTAAAGATGAATTTCATTTGAATACTTGGGACAATGTTGCTAAGAGAGAGAAACTTCAAGGAGCATGGAGTCTAAGAGTCTCATAAATCTAGGTGAAAAAAAGTGTTATCTTGACTTAAACCTTGTTTTATCCAATGTGGAGTAAAAAGAAGGGGAAATCAAGAGGAATGAAACATGAAACAATTTAAATTATTTTAAATTGTAAAAAAATGTGACAAAGGGAAAAAAGGGATACAATGACAGTAAAGTGTGATTCCTTATCATAATAATGAGGGAAATGGTAGAAAACATGCTAGCATAGATTTTTGTGCAAATTCCATCTAACAAAAGAAGTAAAATCTAAAGTTTGAGAATAAGGATGTAAAAAGATGAAAAGATGATAATTTTATGAGGAGGGTCAGGTATTATCCATGGACTTACATTGCAATTTCATAAAAGAGAAACTCAAAGGGTGCGAAAAAAGCAAATGAAAAATCATAAAGGAGAAAAATAAGTAAAAGATGGTAATTTTGTGAGGAATGTTGGATCCTATCTATGGTATTATGAAGCAACTCATAAAAAAACCCCCAAAGGATGCCAAAATAAGAGAAAATATAAGAAGATAAACAAGACTATGGTATATCAAGAAACCAAAAGACCAAAAGGGAGGACTAAAGGTTTGTGAAAGAACTTGCTGTAGAGGGAGAGACCCATGTAAGTAACCTGCAAAAAGTATTAGATAGATGTAGATAAAAAGCATGAAAATAAATAAATGTTTAGGCAATGTACTTTTTGAGGAACTATGTGTTGGTGGGCTCTTTGAAAACATAGCCTTCATTGTTTTGAAGATGGTAGGTGCTTGGACCAAGAATATCTTTTACTAAATATGGGCCCCACCATTTTTAGGCATATTTAACTTCTTTATCATGGGTGTATTCTAATTAAGGACAAGATCAGCAACATCAAATATGCGTACTTTAACACGTTTGTTATGTTGTTTTGTAATGAGAGCCTTGTATTGACAGTTATGTTGTAAGGTAGAAAGATGATGTTCATCAGATAAATCAAGGGCATAAAGATGAGCTTCATGCAATTCTTCATCTAGAATAATACCATGAGTAGATATATGAACAGAGGGAAGCTTAACTTCCAAAGTAAGAACTGACTCAAAACCATAGACTAGAGAAAATGATGTTGCCCTAGTGGTAGTATGTATGATAATTCAATAGGCCCAAAGTGTAGGATAAAGATGAAGATGCCAATCCATGCAGGTTTCATGAATTATCTTTTAGATAATTTTATTAGTGGCCTTATCTTAGCCATTACATTATGGATGATAAGGCATAGAAAATTTGTGATTGATCTTAAATTTTTTACAAATTTGTTTAATATGTTTGTTTTTGAAGTTACAACCATTGTCTGAAATGATGGTATGGGGAACACCAAATTAGAAAATGATTTGATTAAGAATACATTTGGAAATGGTAGGACTAGTGAAATTAACAAGAGGAATGGCTCCTACCCACTTGGTAAAATATTCAGTAATCATGACGATAAAAACATGCCCATCTTGGGAGCAAGGTAGCTTACCGATGATATTATATCCCCATATAGAAAATGTCCAAGGATATTTTATTTGAAGTTTAACTAGAGGTGAATGGATTATATCATCACGAAGTTGACAAGGGTAATACTTTTTGGCATATTCAATTGCATCCTTTTCAAGAGTAGGCCAAAAGTAACCCATACATAGGCATTTGTGGGCTATAGCATGTCCACTACAGTGGCCATTGTAAATGCCCCCATGTGCTTGTTCAAGAAGAGAAGGTACCTCATATTGCATAACATAATGAAGTAAGGTACCTTCAACATTATGATAATAAAAGATATTATGTTGAAATACATACTTGAAATCTTGTTTATAAATGCATGTATTTTCACAAGAGTCTAAGTTAGGAGGATAAGTTTTATGTTCCAGGAATTAAAAGATGCCTTGGTACCATGATCTTTGTTGAATGGTAAAAAACTTGATATGATAGATAAAAAAATTTGATGATTGAGTAGAGGATGGAGATTTTCTTATTTATATAAGAAAGTAGGATCAAAAAAGACTTGGTGTGGATGAAAGAAAGATGTTGAAGAGGTAAGAGAACTAACAATGGAATTTTGATCTCTAGAAATAGGTTTAATAGTGAAAGAGATGAAATCCTTAGCAATAATAGTTACAATTTGATAATATGTGATGAGGTTCTCACTTTTACATTGATAATCACCACTGACTTGGCAGAAAATAAGCTAAGAGTCACCTAAATCATGAAGGTATTGAATGTCTAAATTAAGAGCAGCTCTCATGCCTAAAATGAGAGCTTCATATTTGGACATATTATTGGTGACATCAAAGGTGGAGTGAAAAACTAAAAGAATGATCTTGCGAAGAGGACTTATGAGAATGCAACCTGCCATAGCTCCTTGAAGGCATTTGACACCATCAAAGTGAAGGGTCCAAGTATCCTCATGTAAGTCGACATTGATTTTAGGAAACTCTTTGATAACTATTTTTGGTTTAGTAGTACCAAAGGGAGTAGTGGATTCATCAAGATTATTGGCTTAAAGATTGGTGGTAAAGCTATGAAAATAATCTTTGAGAGAAATAACTTGATTAAGACCTTTGACGTAAAAGATATTATCATCTGGGAGATTATCTTGAAGAGAAGTGTCTAGAATAGGAGCTATGACAAGTTGATCAGCTAGAATTTTCCCTTTGACAACTTTTTGAGTGATGATGCGAAGATCAAATTCCATAAGGAGGACCATCCATTTACCAATTCTATCTCCAGCAAGAAATGATGGAGTTAGAATGAACAATGACATAAGTAGTTTGGTAAATCATATAGTGGTGAATCTTTTTAGCTACAAAGTAGATGGTGAGGCAATCATGTAATGTGTCTCATAATCAATGAGGCCTCGGCTAATGTATTAGATACCATACTCTCTTTTTGTATCATCTTGTTGGGCAAGCATTTTCCCAAATAAAATAAGTGTGGAATAAGTATGTAGAATCAAAGGATAATCATTGGAAGGAAGACAAAGTGTGGGTAGATGAAGCAATGATTATTTCATATTATCAAAGGCTTTTTGACATGGATCTATCCATTCTAAAGTAGTTCCTTTCTTGATAAGGGAATTGATAGAGTGAATTTGATATGACATTTTGGGGATGAAGCATCCAATTACCCCAAGTTTGTCAAAATAAGTATGAATATCGATAATAAAACAAGAAATGGGCATGTTGATGATAGCACTAATTTTGACAAGGTCAACATTAATGCCATGGAGAGAGACTAAGAATCCTAACAATTTTCTAGATGTGACTCCGAAAACACATTTTTAAGGATTAAGTTTAACTTTATATTTAAGAAGATGATCAAAGATGATAACAAGGTTAAAAAGATGATTCTTACGATGTTTAAATTTAGAAATGATATCATCCACATAGGTTTCAATAATTTTGTGAATGAGATCATGAAAGATGTGAGTCATATCTCATTAGTAAGTGGTTCTAACATTTTTGAGGCTGAAGGGCATTTTGACATAGTAATAGGTGCCCCATTCCATGGTGAAATAGTCTTATTTTGGTTGTTAGGAGCAATATGAATTTGATTGTATCCTGAGAAGTCATCCATAAGAGATAACATTTCATAACCAGCTGTGGAATCAACAATGGCATTTATTGAAGGTAAAGGGAAGTTGTCCTTGGGATAATCAAGATTATGATTTCAAAAATAAATGCAAATGTGAATGACCATAGTGACCTTCTTCCAAATAGGAACAATGTTAGAAACCCATTTAGAATAATCCACTGGTTTAATAAATTTAGCATTGACTAGTTTGATGATTTATTTATGACAAAGTGGAAACTTTAGTGGAATTTTTATTTGTTTTTGATGCATAGGCTTGAAATTAGGATAAGCAATTATGTTATACACCACAATGCTTGACTCAATTATAGGCATGTACTCATAAGACCAAGTGAAAGCCTCATGATATTTATCAAAGAATAAGCTAAAATTATCAAGTTTAGTAGGTGCGAGTTCATGAGAGATAGTAATTAGTTAAGGACAAGATGGTGTACCATATTTGATATGAGTGGTTTCTTTGATAATCATGACATTTTCATCTTGAAAGTGGTATGGTGCATTAGGTAAGGTAAAAATTGGATTTGTTTTAGGAGAAAAAAAGTTATTGAAGCAACGAGTTTTAGTCTTAAAATTTCCAAGTTTATGATATTGTTGACAAAGTTGAGGTTCTCGGGCATAAAGTAACTCAAGGATAGCTTCGTCACTAGGCAAGGTAGGAAGAGGACCATAATACTCAACATCTAATTCAAAATCTAGAATTTGATTGCCATGGTGATCATACTCAGAATGTATCTAAAGAACATCAATTACCTTGGCATCTAGTGTAATTTTAGGAGTAGAAGAAGTAGATGGAGTAGAAGAGATTGGAATATCAGTGGGTTAAATGATGGGAGAAAGATTAGATGCAATGATTGGATTGATAGGTGGTAAAGGAGATATAGAAACTTTCAAAGGTTTGGAAGGAATAATTTGCTTTACCACCCAAGGAGTATTGATAAGAAGAGGATTGGTAGGAGGCACATGACCCTCAAGATCTAAGGTGTGACCCACAAAAATGGTATGAACATCCCAATTAAAAGTATGAATTTGGGCTAAGGTTTTCTAATATTGATGGACATCCAAGTCTCTAGATTGAGCTTGGGCCATTATATAGTTATCAACATATGTTAGAGAAATTGTACATGCTTAAGAATTAGGTGGAGTTTCAGAGGGTGAAATCTTGATATTACTGAATGTATGAGGAGATGTGATGAGAGGATCTTGAAATAATTTGGACACTCCAAAATCATTACAAAGTGAAGGCATATTCAGGTAATGAAAGCTCCTAAGTATTGTATGGAGGGGGAAAATTGGTAATCTCATCAATAAAAGGAATAGTATGATCCTTAGGTGATAGAGAAGGAGGAAGCCATTACAAAATATAGGGAGGTAATTTGGTAGTATTTCAAGTATGTTGAAAATCATTGGGCTCATCATCATCAAAATATGTAAGAGTAACTTGTAAATCATGATTCATGTTGATGAACTCAATAAAGGAGCACTATTGATCTTAGGAATGGTAGGAATATGATATTGTGATTTAGGATTAGTAAGTTGGATGCTCCATGGGTTGGGATCGACTTCATGCTTATACCATTTTCCATTATGTAAGAATTAAATGCATTGACTACTAGAAGAAGAAATGACCCTCATTCATTGAGTCCATGGATGACCAAGGAGTATGTTATAAGATAAAGGAAGATCAAGGACCATAAGATTGGTTCGAATAGTTTTAGGTCTAATGGTTAATAGAAGACAAATATAACCAAGTGGCTTTTGATTTATCTTATCAAAACAAAAACTAGTAAGATAGGCTCGCTTGAGATGATCCTTGTTATAATCAAGTTGTTAGATGAGCCATAAAGATGACACATTAATACTAGAACCTTCATCAACTAGAAATTTATGGATAAGAATGGTATTAATGGCTAATTAAAAAGTGGTGGACCATCAGCACAAAATATAATTTCATCATTGATCATGTCTTCTTTAAGGAATTCAATAGAGGGTTTGGAAGAAGGACACATATTTTCAATAGTATTTATGTTGGTAGGTTGAGATTCAATAGAAGGTGGTTCTTCATCTATGGAGGATGGATCTTCAATTTCTTGAATTTTTTGCATAAGGAATTTATGATGATAGGGAGAAGTACGAACCAAATCCATAAGTGGACTCTTACAAGGCATAGAGTTGAGTTCTTCAAGAAAATTCCAATGAGACTTAGAAGAACTAGCATGAGTTTTAAGGTGTAAATTAGACTTTGGAGGAATATATGTGGTTGGAGGATCAGAAGGAGGAGATGGTTCCTCTTGGGCTTCTGAAGCAACATTAGTAGTGGTAGTATCTTTAAGAAGTTATTCCTCCAAGATGGATTCTAAGGCTTGGTAACGAGATCTTTATGAGCTGGTTTATGATGGTAATTAACCTTAATAGTATTGGCATATTGAGAATTGTTAAAATATTGGTGATAATCAGCATTAATGGCATAGACATCCTTGTATGTAATTGATTATTTGAAGAATATTTTTGGTTATTTGAAGTAGAAGCTTTAGAAGTTTGTCATTTTTGAAAAGTAATGATGTATTCTTGATCATGAAGGTTGATCATAACTTCATGATTGAATGAATAATAAAGCATTTAAGAAACACAAATTTTAGTGAGCCCTTTACAAGATTCATGAGAATGCCCAATATCGACATGGAACCAAAAAAATAGATTGGGATCATACCACTTAGGAGGAGCATTGGGATAGATGAAATATTTTGAGGGTGGTAGAAATTATTTCATTTAATGAACCGAAAGAGGTAAGAGAAATTGAAGGAACATCAGTTTTGGCAACTCCTAGTTTTGTTTGCAGAGTAATACTAGTGATAGCATTAGATGTTTGGAAAGATCTTTTAAATTTTTAAAAATTAGGTTAAAATTCATTCATAAGAAAGTCTTGACATTTATCTTGATCAAGAGCTTCATTAAGTGTATGGGGAGTAAGGGTTCAAACCTTATATTAGAGAGTGGGTGTCAAATATATGATAAAGATTTTGAATAAGTTATCATCAGTCATGTTATGGTCAACTTTATGAGCCAATGATTTCCATATTTTGATAAATTCATGAGCTGATTTAGTGGGATATTACTTAAGCATTAATGAAGTGGCTAAGATAAATTTTGGGAAGGTCATTGTGTTGAAACTCTTTAGCTAAAAGATTGACCAAATCTTCAAGTTACCAAATAGAATGTTGGAGAAATTGATTATACCATTATAATAAATTGATAATGAAGGTTTTCACTAAGATTTTTGTTGTGACAAACTTATTAGTTTGGATCCACTCTTTGTAAAGTTTGCTAAAGGCTTTAACAATTGAAGTAGGGTCTTTAGTCCCATCATATTTGATAGTTAGAGATATGTTACCAATATCAATGGAAATAATGAAGGGAGCTAAAGGTTCATTTTGAATAGTTTGAAGCATCTTGTTATTCATTATGGGTTAAGGAATAACATTACCTAAGGCATCCTGACGAGGTGGAGGAATGAAATCAGGATTAGATTGAGGATGCATAGTTGGAGGTTGATTAGCCACATTGATTAAATGTTGTTGAAGTTGCATCATTTAGTTGGTGTTATAATTTTGCATTATGTTCATTTTTTGGATAACTTAGGATAAAATTTGAGTTGTATTAGGAGGTGGGTTTTTGTTGGTAGGATCACTCCCCAAGTTGGTATTCGGGGGAGGATTACTAGAAGAAGGATTACTAGTGGGATTGTTAAGTAAACTTGTATGAATTGCTCACACATTAGTGTGAAGATTTTGAAGATAAGTTTCTTGGTAAGTATATAAAAGACTAGATCCATCAATTTCATCTTGAGGTGTTATTTTCACCATATAGCAGTTTATGGATGAAGGATGAGGAGAGGTGCCCCAGGAGTGATGGTGCTCTTGGGAGGAAAAGAGAGGAATAAATGAACATTCCATATAGTATCTAAATGGATTCAAGCTATCCAATAAGATTATAATAGGAGACTTCATTATAACTAAAGAGAAATGAACAAAATGCAAAGAAGTAGAAATAGGGAACTAAATTGACAAACATGGAAGGTAGAAAATAGTATAGGGTCGACTGGGTCAAACTAGCACCAAAAATAGGGCCTATAAATAATATAGGGTCAACTAGGTTGATCCAGTACAATGAACAAAGATTGGAAAAATAAAAATCATGTTCTAAAAATAGTACATGGTCGATCCAATATAGTGAATAGAGGTTGAAAAAGATATAAGGTTGATTGGGTCGACCCAGTACAACAGATAGGAAAATTAAAAAACTTATGATAGATTTGTGATTGAAACAAGATAAATTTTACAATCAATTTGAAAATAAATAAATGAAAGGAAACAAATAATCAATTGGATTAATGCTAGCCAATCCAATTAAAGAACACAACACAAAACCTTGCACCAATGCTGGTTAATGAAAGTTTTTACAATACAAAATATAATTGAGCAAAGAGAAAGCAATCAACTTGGAAAGTAAATAGCTAACTAATTGTTCAACCTAAATGTTTATTATATTATTATGATATAATTTTAAATGTGATGGGAAGTTGGATGTAAGCAAGGAACTAGAATGGCAATCTAAGGATGGTTTTAGGTAGTTTGGGCTGAAAGGGATTGTAGTGGAAATGATATAGGCTTGGTATTGGGGCCTACCCCCTCACTTCACACACCATAGTGATAAGGGTGTTAGGTGCTTAGATAGAATATACCATTAACCATGTTTTATACTTGACCAAAGTATCAAGTCAGCTTCCCCCTTGGTGATGAAATATAATTAGTTTGGCCTTGGGTAGACACATGGTAAAATGCTTATTTAGATTTTGTGATTCAGCCGTGTATGCATAAAAAATTGAAACTAAATGATTAATTTAAAAACCACCTAATTAAAATTGTGTTCTATTCTAAGCATGCAAACAATAAGAAATGAAAGTGTGAACTAATTACTAACATATAAGGTTAATTCCAACTTTGAAACAAGGTACAATGTTGATATGGTCAATAATGTATGTATATCATATAGAACAGGGTTGATAGGGTCAAACGTATACTACAAAGTAAGGTCTAAAAATAAATAGGATTGGTAGAGTTGACCTAGTTATCTAGATAACACACAAAACCTAGAACTAGGTTGATAGGGTTGATCCAGTTGACTGTCCAATGGAAGTTTTGAAGACTACAAACTATGAAAGGAGAGACTATAAAGAAAGAGACATATAGATATAAAGGAACTTTGGTGGATTAAATATGTATATAATGAAGATTTATATTCAATAACCTTGAAATATACTTACAAATTTTGCTAACTTGGGTCGATCAAACTTTAAAGAAACTTGCTACTGAGTGCCTAAAATGTATAGGGTCAACTGGGTCGACCTAGTAGTCTAAATCTAATGTTTGAAAGTGTACAAAGTCAATTGGGTTGACCTAATAGTTTTAACTAGATGTCTAAAAAGTTAGGAACTTATATTGCGTTGATAGGATCGATCTAGTAGCCTATACTTAATAACTTATGCATAGAAGTTAGATACTAGGTCAACATAGTCGATCTAGTATGGAAAATATATGATAAAAATAATGATGAAAGAGTGAAATAAAATTAAATAATATAGAAAAATTATACAAGGGTTAGTTCACATAAATTTCACCATAATGTATACAATCATAAATGCATCATGTCTATAAATCAATCCTAGCTCAGAGAAGATAAAACATACTTACACTTTTGATTAGGGATACATTTGTTAAGTGGTGGCATGAATAATATGGCGATTTGCTAGACCTAATTAAGGGATCACTTGACACAATACACAATGCTAAGAAGGGTTCTAAAGCCTATAGTCTAACACAATCATGCAACAACCCTAAAAGCGTCCTATGTTTAATGTTCACTCTATTCTAATAAACAAAAAATTAAATCTAATCTAGTGCACACCAAAGCTTGTAGCACAACATGATGGGTTAGTAAAGCAATAAAAACATGTTTAAGAGAATTTAAATTAAGATAAGTATGAGTGAGACCCTAATACCTGGAATATGAAGAGTAATATTATTTGAGCCAATACTTATGCTACTTCTATCTATTAAAGGGAGGAGAACAAAGTTAGAATATACTTACCTGACTGTGAACCCATTAGACTTAATCTCTCCCTTAGACAAATGGGATTCACAAGAGGTTGTTGTAGTTTTTAAGGATAACTAAGAAAGGCCAAAGCATCCAAAACTTATCCATAAGACTAGAGTTTCCAAGTAAAAACCCTAAGCTAAGACTCCTTAAGTAGAATGGTGGAAGAGTAGATTGTAAATAAGCACAAGTAAATAATAAATCTTGATTGAATTTTGAAATAATGATGAAATGATCTTATATTTATAGGTGTATCTCACTCTAAATCCTTCTAAATATGTCAACTATATCGGGTCAACCCAGTCAACCCTGTATGTTTTCAAGAGATAAATCACTAGGTCCCGATCTAGGTCAGTCAAAAGGCTGATGAAACTCCAAGTAAAAAATAGCCTAAATAGTATAGGGTCAACCCAATCAATCCTTTATAGTAATAAGAGGATAAAAACTATATAGGGTCGACCTGATTGACCTAGTACAGTCAACTAGTGAAAGGGGATTAAGGTGAGGAAAAAAAGGATAAAAATAGGAAAAAGACTAGAGGAGTGTGCAAGGGAGGATTAATAGCTTAGGGAATGGTTTTTAGATCTGGTTAGATTAGTAATAATGTGGTAATAAGGGACAAAAATCCTAAAAAGTAATAAAGGTCTACCCTACCCTTTCTTGGTACACACCTTAGGGCATGCACTCATAGAGATTGAGTCCTGATGGGTTCTTGCAAGATGTAAAACATCATTATTTGATAAAAGTTTAAAATATTATGTGTATACACCCTCCACCATGATACGTAAGCATTAATATCTCTTACATCATCCACATTTGGTATATTAATCATCAAATTCTACTTTATCAATGGAATATAAGGTAACTCTTTAGATGGTGGTTTGGGCCTACCCCTTAGCCTCATTAGAGCCCAAAAAATCCTTAACCACACCAATGACACTAGTGGCACATCCTAAGTAACACGACATTATCACGTCACTCTCTCATACTAAAACCTATTAAATACATTAACCCAATAGTCAAGTAGTTTACAGCTTACTACACTTATCTCAACTAGACATCATCCTTGATCCATCCCTCATATCCCCTGTAGGGTCTCCAAATAATGTCTTTGGTTGTCAACCTATCAATGACCTACCAACACTACATTATGCTAATCTTAGCATGCAGGTCATACTAGTCTACCTCTCTACAAATGTCTAAGGGTGGGCCAAATAACTTCATTTAGACAACTCTGGTCTACTCACTACTATATGCTTGTACACCCAACAATGCAATAGTGTGGAAGACCCAATACCTCTTTCACACATCTCTTAAGTAAAGTGGTATAAATCATGATATAAGTGGGCTAGCATAGTGTGACCCCATGAGTATATGGTTTCATGATCCTCTATGTCTAGTACCATCTCATGCATCCTATATGAGATTGACATCTTACTCCCATCCATGGCCACAAATAAAGCCAAAAAAATCACTAATGACCTATGTAATTATATAACATTCACTGTGATAATCAACAATAATAATTTATCACTATGGCTCCCTACCCAATGATTCCCCATAAACATCATAGAAAAATACCTTGCATCCCACTGTATAGCTTGGTCACTAGTATCCTCTTATAATATTTCTCTCTGCCCAATAATTGGTAACCTTATAATCCTATACACATCCTCTAAGGTGATAGTCATCTCCCCAGTAGGTAGCCAAAATGTGTACATATCTATGTCTCACTTCTCACATAATGTTGTCATCATGTGTTTGTCCTAGGGTATCATATCTAATGATGCCATATGACCTAGACTAACTCTATCTATCACATCCATATTTTCATCTTATAGGGGTAATCTTCACAACATTTCCATCATTTGTTCACTCCAAAAATCTCTCATGCACACATCCACCTAAAAAATACAACCAAATCCAACCTTGGCATCACAAAATATCAGATAAATAAAAAATAATAGTCATCAAACACCATTTAACAATAAAAAGCACCATAAAATAGGCCTAGTGAACACTAGCACTATATATGGGATAGTAGTGTTGGATAGTAGCACCATACCTAGGACACTAGTGCCATGTCCTAGACACTAGCGTCATTATCATGATAATAGCTACACTTTTCTAAAAATGACCCTAAACTACCATATTATTAATAAAAATAAGAAAAAATGTACCACATTTCAAAAACAAGAAAAAGAACAAGCTCCTTACTAGGGTAACCTCCTCCTTAGCCTAGATAAGTGCCTCCACCTCCTCATACTAGGCTAAAGTCACTCATGTCCTCAACATACTCTCTAGCTTAAAGTAAATAATCACTATCTAGTCAAATGATTCAAATGAGTTGTCAAAATAATCAACTAACCTATTTAAGTCACATATATAAAAATGCCACCTTACTAAGGTTGACCTTACACATCAATTTTTCCAACTAATACCAACTTATTTTAAATATGGTATCTAGAGTACCGTAAATCTGATTTGTGATCTATTTGTTGTGTATAGGACTTGACCTCAATGTACCTCACCCTATATTAGTTTCACTAATATCCTAATCACATTCAACTCTAAAAAATGACATAACCTATATTCCCTTAAAAAACTCAATATAGACCAAAGGTCTATCCCATTACTAATTTAAACATCTGAATTCATCACAAATGAAAAAATATTCAAACCCAAAAAAACATCACCCCAACTAACTATCACCATCATATCAGTCGTTACCACTTTTGGTTAGACACCCTTACCTCATCTCGACTCTCTCACCAAAAGTGGATAGATTGGTTCAAATACACATATATTCAAACACACAGGTTTACTCAGATACAAATATTTAGACACACAGGTTTACTCATATATACACATGCAAACATACATGTTTATTTAGACATACAATACTACTTAGATATACAGTTTGAATCAGATATAAAGTTTACCTCAGATATATAGTTTCACTTAGATATACAGTTAGAATCAGATATAAGTTTGACTCAAATATATAGTTTGGATCATATATATAATTTTAATCAAATATATAGTTTGACTCAGATATATAAATGTTTAGATACATAGTTACATTTCTTAGATATCAATATTAGGGGAATGATGTAAGGTACACATCCTTGATCTCTATGTTTAGATTTCCAAGTTATACTCAGATAATCATTAAGATGTCACTAGGATGCCACCAGGATTTTACCAGTTTCGGTCACATGACTATTTACAATAGTTGATCCATAGCCTTCCACCAAACCTAGATTATGCAAGCTGAGTGATAATTTCAACCTCTAGTTTTAGTTTACATACTTAGATTCAATACACATATCAAAGTGGAGGAAATCATGCCTTATTTCTCCACATATGCATTTTAAATACTTTAATTTAGTACACATATTAGAGTGGGGAAAGAAGGCATTATTTCTCTACATATTCAATTTATATACTCTTATTTAGTCTAGATATCAAGGTAGGGGAAAATAGGGTTTTATTCCTCATGATTCAGTTCACTATTCAAATTCAGTATAGAGGACACCCACATTAAGGATTTATTCTTCACAAACTTCCATCCAAATCTTATCCACTTATTTAGCCAAGAAGTGGGCTAAGTCAAGACAACATCCTCACATGTAAGCATAGGTATGCATTCCTCTTTTTTTTACTCTAGTAATTTCATTTCATTACAACACTAGAATAAAAGGGGGGAATGTATACACCCTAATTTTGTCAAGAAACCACAAGTACTATGTCTTTTATTGATATTTCATATGGACTTAGTGATGAATATAGCCCTTGTTTGCATGATCATTTGAGGTCTTTTGATATTTATTATGTCTTCTTTTCCCTATTTGTTCTACCCCCAATGGTCTTGAATAGCCTCCTCTTAGTCATAGGGGCCCCTAGCTTGTCCTACCCAGTCTTAACTCTATTTTTAGGTCTCTGAACACTAACACCCTTATTTGGATAATAACACCATGTGGTGTTAGTGTCCAATTATGGAACTAGTTTCCAATGATAATTTTATCTTGTGTTTTGGATCCTAACCCTCCCTTGAGCCTTCTCTTATGTTTTTATCCCTATTTTTACATCTTGTCGACCAATGAACAAGGTCTTAACTTCAAGTCAAAGTTTTTTCTATATAAAGAGCCTCACAAGGCATTTTACATCTAACACTTATTATCTTGGCACATAATTACATAAAATCAGTTAATAGTATAGCTGAATACTCTTCATCTTACTCAGTTATCACATCTAGAATTGCATGCTTGATCAAAATAAGGGCTCAAAGAAAAGTCATTTTAGCATACCATGCAAGTTCCCTAAGGGAAAACTACATGTGATTTGAAACCACCAAGCATTAGATTTATTGTAGGTAGCAACCAAGACAATAGGGTTTCTACTCCAAGTGATTGTATTATCCCATAACCTAATTTTTATTTTTATTTTGCCTTTGATTTTGTTTTTGTTTCATGTGTGTAGGAATTCAAGGTTTTAGAAGATATTCAAGCAAAAAAGTGACATAGACGAGCTTCTAGAAGACACAAAATCATTTATAAGTCCCCTAAAATCTCTTGCAGCTTCCCTAAAAGTTTTAAACAACTCCTCCAAGAAGGACTTTAGTGCTACAATTGGATACTAGTGCCACATGGTGTTACTATCCTCATAAGGGTGCTAATGTTTGAAACTTGATTCCATCTACAATAACAAAATGAAGGGTGTCTGACTGATTCTCAAGCCTATTTTAACCCCCTGAGTCACAAAAATACCCATTTTTCTCCAGATAAGTACACTTTATTTACATCTTTGCTATTTTGGGAACCTCTTGTCAAATCAATTATTTCCTAATTTCATTCCAAGATACTTATATACTCAAGCCTTTAACAACCTAGTATTTACATGCACTAAGTCCTAAATAGTTAAAACACCTTCCTATTATTTATTCATAATTTCTATTTGTCCATATGATTGCAAATACTAATATGAACTATGTGCTAGTTTTGTGTCATGTGTTGTAAGTAGGCCAGTCTAAAATATGTGTGATTACAATGATTCTGGTAATGTAGTGGAGTTTTTCACCTTGTACATGAATACTTATGCCACCATATTGGCTTGAAAATGATTTCAAATTCCATAAAAATGTGCATAGTTAGTTAGTAGATCCACTAATACCAATATCACATCTAATTAGTTAGATTTTGGAAACCTTGTAATTAAAAATCACTTGATATTTCCTTCTAATACTAAACTATAATGGATAAATATTGCAAGAGGCTTGGTTTTTTGATTATTTCTTCTTTATGTTATTGACATATCTAATATACAGTCATACATTTTTATAAATCCCCCTTAATAAATTCCTATAAAAAATACTTCTCTGTGAAATGATAGGTCTTTAATATTTTTGAATGTCCTCCTATTGGTGAGACATGAATTTTTAATACAATACTATATTTCAATTGAGAGTTCTTACAAAGAAAGATATTGTATTTATACCATAAGGTATCCCCTTTCAAGCATAATTATCTAAAAAATAGGGATCCAAATAAATTTGATGAATGAGCTTCCTTGTTGTAGAGTCATTTGACCATTATAGCCTTGTTACTTCTACCAATTATGGCTGCAATAATGAGATGACACTTATTTTTTATTTTGCAGCCTCTTATTGAGATATAGCATCAACTTCTATATTCTCCTTTCCTTTTTATAAATAACTTTGAATCCATACCCTATAATCTTAGTGACCCATTTATGTTGTTCCTTTGATTATATTCATGGTTTCAATAAATACTTAAGTTTATCAAGGTTTATATTGACTTTGAAATTCCATCCCATAAGATAATAGAGCCATTGATTGACTCCATGAATGATAACTAACATTTATTTTTGATTTGTGGGTCATACCAAATTATTGCCTTTAATTTTTCAACTCTCCAATGCTAAGGGATTCCATCTTTGCATCAATACCATGTCATGTATTGAATAATTTATATTAAAAATGTCTAGATAAGTAAAGGGTAGTTAACACATGGGTGGTCGTAAAAGCTTAGTTTAGTTACTAGAATGCTTATGTGGCTACCTCCAACCATGAAAAGGAATCCATATTTAATAATATTCTTAAGAATGCCTCTATGTGAGCATAATTATGAAAACAAATTATATTATATCCAAAAAACCATAAAAATCCTCTCAACCCCTTGAATTTTTTATATAGTTTCCAATCTTTGACTGATGCAATATTATTTGATTCTAACTTAAAACCCTCATACAATACTACAAGACCTAGGTATTCCACTTATTTTACTCACAAAATACGTTTGATTTTTTTTACATAGATTTGATTTCCTTATTAAAAAAATATCTTATCCACATGTTGTAGGTGTTTCTACCATTACTTACTATACATTATGATATCATTGAAAATAAAAATAACACATTTTTTTTTGAAGAAATGGATGATATATTGAGTTCATTAGACTCTGAAAGGTAGATGGGGACTCAGTGAGACCAAATATAAAAATTAAGAATTAATAATGATCCTCATGTGTCATTATTATCATTTTGTGGACATTATCTCCCTTAGCTCAGATTTTATGATACATAGAATATATATCTTAGTAAATAAACCCAAACCATTTAACTCGTTCAATACTTCATCAATAATAAGAAAAATAAACTTAAATTTGAGAGTGAGATTTTTGAGTTCTATGTAATTAGTACACATTATCCATGATTCATTATCATTCTTAAGCATGAACACCAAAGATGAATACGTGCTTTTTCTAGGTCAAATAATTCACAAGTCCAATATTTTTTAGACTAATTTTCAATTTTAGACTTTTATTCATAGGTGTAATGGTATGGCTTGATGTCAGGAAAAATACTTTATGGGATTAATTTTATGGCATGGTCATGATCTATAACTATATGTGTGACCTTGGGTTTTTTAAAATATTTTTGATGATATTGAATGAGCTCCTAAAGCTCTAGCGGATTCTAGGTTTCCACATCTTATGCTTATAATAACTTTAGTTGTATCACTATGTTGAAAGATAAAATTTAAAGCAATTTATATATCCTTGAGATCTAATAATTTGGATTGGAGATTATTACATCTCAATAATTTTGTAAAATTATTATTTTTCACTAAAATCCATGAATAAGTATAAAAAATTGAAGGACATTATACCCAAATGTATAAGCCATTGTACTCATTAAACTACATATTTTCCCCAAATTTAAGATGGATAACATGTATGAAACCAAATAATAATCTCCATTGAGAGTTTCTAAATATTTTGAATGAATTGGTAGAGTGCAAATAGGTTTTTTTTCACTCTAAAATTGAAACTATGTATCAATAAAATTGTCCCAAAATTACTCGCTGTCAAATTACTTATGTTATGAATGAAATTGTCATCAAAATGTGTATTGAATAACTTCAAAATTTAAAATATTTGTTTGATAGTCTAAATTAATCTATAAATTCAATAATATTAGAGATTAAAAAACAAAAATATTCTCAATTATAATTAATGCACCACACTTCTATTGTGTTTAACTTTATTAAATAAATAAGGCTTAAAACAAGTCTTTTATGAGATAACTTGTATGACAAGTTATTTCAAGAAAAAAATAAAAATAAAAATAAATTTAATTGAAACTAAGTAATTTATAATTATAATTATAAAAATAGACACTAAGATAACTTAAAGTAACTAAATATATACTCAAGAGACATCTAAGAGTACTACTAACACTAACTAATGGTTTTTTTGTCATCATACAAGAAGCCATTATAAATTGACTATCTCAAGCTATAATTTGATCAAAGTGGCATCTCAAATTTATTGAAAAATATAAATTTAATAAAATACACTTTAATTTCAATTAAATAAAACTAAAAGTGTGACTCACTATGTGGTAAATCATTCAAGTACTCAGATAATGAACTAGAGTTAATTGGTAGTTCCAACTATTAAAACATATAAATAAATAAGGCCATAAATAAATTAAATAACCTTTTAAAACATATAAAAAACTAAAATATACTATGTCTATAAATAAAACTTAAGTGCCCAAATTGGTATCATACTTGACATTCTCCTCTTTGATGCAAAAAAGTAAGATTATTATCATCTCCTTAAGTCTTCCATGGATCTTATTTATAAATATAAACCATATTAATTATGTGGAATTTTATGTAATAGATGTATATTCAACTTCAATATAGTATAATTCAATTGTATCTATTTTTTTGAAGACCAAGAAACCAACCCACTTTCCAATGTGAAATAGTAACCTAAAGTTGACTTCTTATCATCAAGAGATCCTCCCCAATAAGAATATGTGCATCCAATAGAAAATAAATATATTTATAGTTTTAAATGAATACCATGATTATAAGTACCTATTGGAAATATATGAAAATATCTCTTCACTACTTTCAAATTCTTAAATGATAGTTTACCCATAAATCTAGAAACTAATGCAACCCCATAACTGATATCAAGTCTAGTCATAGTGAGATACATCAAACCACCCACCATGAATCTAAAATTATTTTTATCATATGAATGATTTCCATATTTTCTCATAATATTTTTTATACTTGCAATTGGAGTGTCTATAGGCTTCAAATCTTGAATATTGTACTTTTTTAATATGTCATAGGAATACTTGACTTGACAAATGAGTACTTCCTCTTTATTTTAATGGATTTTTATGCCAAAAAAGTGATTTATAAGTATAATTTCAGCCATATAAAAATCTTATTTCATAAATTCCTCTAAGATATTCAACATCTTCATATATCTACCTATAAAGATCAAGTCATCTACATAAATATAACACATAAAACATTAGAATTCAATGTTTATATGTAAAGAGTTGGTTCATTTTGAATTATTATAAAATATTGATCCAATAATCAACTATAAATTATTGAGTATCAAGATATTGGATCTTTATTCATCTTATAAATATCCTTATTCAACTTATGTACCCAAAATGATTTACTCTTTACCTTAAAATCTTGTGGTTGCCCCACATATACTTCTTCTTCAATCACTCCATTAAGAAATGCACTTTTAAACTTGGTGTTGTAGACCCACTTTGTACCAATGAAATATTTATTCAAAAAAATTTGATCTAAAATCCATGTATCATTCTTTCTAATTAAATTCATCTCTAATTTCATAACATCAACCCATTCTTTCTTTTGACTAACTTTTGCATAACTTCTAGGTTTATTACTCACAAATGATAATGCAAACATAGTATTTTCGTCATAAGAATCATAAAATAAGTTAAATTAATAATGTTTTAGCCTTTTTATACTATTAATAATCTGATCCAACATTTAATTGGTTAGATGAGGATTCAATAAATGCTTGTTCTTGTTTGGTGTTGATATAGATGGATGGCTAGTTTCTTGAAAAGAACTATTATTGTTTCTTGTTGAACTAGAAATCTATGTAGGACATTTTAATCCCTCAAAATAAAATTAAATAGGATTTACCATTTCACTTATTAATTTTTATCTACATTATCAAAATCAGAATACACCTCATTTAAAAAAAATACAATCCCTAAAAATAATTGTGGATTTACTAGTAGGATTATAAAACTTGTATGCATTGATTTCATCATTATATATTATGAATTTATGATCAACACTTTTAAGATAAATTATATCACCATTATGTTTTATTTTGATTATTTTCATGCTACCATTTAATTTAAATTTAATGGGCTTTTCATCTCCTAATTACTCTTGAATTTTTAAGGAATCACATAACTTGTTGAAATAATTTTTATGATTTGTCACCTACTTTGAGAAACCTGAATTAAGAGATAAAAAATTATTTTCTTACTCTATTCCCACAAAAAATATGAGATAATAATATGATCCCTCTTTAAAATTACTTTTTTTAGCTTATAAATCCTTTTCTTCCCTATCTTGATTGGCTTTATTCTTAACTATTATTATCTTGCAATCTTTTGTTGTGTCATGATTTTTTTATAGTAATGACAAGTATTTCATGATCTTACCTATGAATTTTACTCCAAATTTTCATTTTGAACTCGATTTTTTAAACTCCCTTAATTATAATTATAATATTTTTTATTTTGTATTTGAAACCCTTACCTTGGTTTCAAGTGTTTATTCTAGACCATATTCAATATATCCTACATATAATCTCATCTTATCCTCATGTGACAAGAGAGAACCCACTAACTCATCAACACTTATAGTGTTCAAGTCTTTACATTATTCAAGAATGATCATAATATGCATCTATATTTGGCTTAAATATTTTAAAATATTTCTTACTATAACACTATCTTTTATAGTTTCTCCATAAACCCTCATTCTATGTACTAAATCATTTATCCTTATGCAATGATCTCCTACTCCTTCAAAATATGACAATATCAAATTCTCAAAATTCATTTTAAGCGTTTAGGGTTTTGCTTCTTTTAACTTAGTAAATATTTTATATTAAGTCTCCAAGATATTCCATGCCTCATGGGTATTGTTACATATTAAAATTATTGGATAAATGGTTGGGTCTATGGCACTTTAAAGATAGAAAAAAGCTTGTGCATCCACCTTTTTTTCATCATTTTTTTATTATTTTCTGATTTTGGATCAATTTATAAAAATATTGATGTGGTGTGTACCCATAGATAAAATTATTATAAACTCCTTTCCACACAATAATTATTTTCAATTGATCTCTCCAATACTCAAATTTGTCACCTTTGAAAACAAGAATATTCATGAAAGTAGAATTCAATTAAGCCATTGTATCTTCTAAAAATGGCTTAAAAAACCTTCTAAACCTTGCTTGAATGTGAATTTGATGAAAAATTAACATTTTAAATGAATTTTTGGAGTTAAAATCAATTTTTTTTCAATATAAAATAGAAGCTATGTATCAATAAAACTATTCCAAAATTACTAACTATCAAACTAGATGTGTTGTTGGTAAAAATATTGATAAAAAAGTGTATTGAATAGCTTCAAAATTGAAAATATATGCTTACCAGTCTAAATTAATGTATAATTGAAATAATATTACATATAAAATTTTAAAAAAGTTTCTTAATTATAGATAATGCACCAAACTTATATTGTGTGTAATTTTATTAAATAAATAAGGCTTAAAATAAGCCTTTTATAAGATAACTTCCATGACAAGCTATTTCAATAAAAATGTAAATAAAAAAAATTAATTTACACCTAATTAATATATAATTATACTTATTAAATTAAAATCTAATACAACTTAAAGTAACTAAAAATAAAGTCAAGAGATAACTAAGGGTACCAATAATAGTAACTGATAGTTTTTTGGTTATCACGTAAGAAGTCACTATCAATTGACTAACATAAGATACAATTAGATAAAAATGGCATCCAAATTTAAAAAAAAACCTAATAATTGACTTAAATACACTTATATTTCAGTTAAATAACACTAAAAGTGTGCTCCATCACTTGGTAACTCATTCGAGTACTCAAACAATGAACTGGAGTTAACTGGCAATTCTATCTATTTTTTAAGAAATCAATGAAAAATGTCTAAAAGTGACCCAATAGCTAATTAAGGTCATAAATAAATTAAATAACATTCTAAAAATCCTAAAAAAATAAAATATACTAAGTCTAAAAATAGACCTCAATTGCTCAAATTCGTATCATACTCAATAGTTTCATATGATGACATATACCCCTACAAGATTTTTCTTCCCATCAGTTATCATGACCTAAAAATTAGATACAAAAAACACAAAGTAATTGAATTCATTAGCTGATATATTATAAATTAAGTTGTGTGTACTAATTATATCGACCAAATTTATCACCCTCCTCTTGTTTATATACCTAAGCACTTTGAGTGTTTTAAGTGTGTTTATCCCATTCAATTATGGAGGGAGATAGTGGGACTATATTTCTCTTTAGAATGATCATGCCTGCATTATATAACTAGTTCCTATAAAACTACTTCATCCTCTTTCACAACCTTAATATCAATAATCAATAGTCTTTTCTCACCATTAACACACTTATGAGCTTTACACCATTTTTACACAATCCTAATGTAGTCCATTTTCTATTTTCCTTACATCCTATTAAGGAGATATTTATAATTTTCATTAGGTTAAAATATTTGGCCATGTTTTTATGACTTGATATAAATCTACTAAAAGTAGAGTTTTTAAAAAAAAAAAAATCAATGTGCATTATGTGTGCATATATTTCTTAATTTTATAAGGATTTAACAAATGAATATTGTGCTTAATTTGGTCATTACATCCATTTATATTTAATTTTATCTTTTGATAAATTTTTGTGCCCTGAGTCTAGATTGCTAATCTTGTATTCATAGCATTGTATTCTTATATAGATCTTATTTTTTTTCAAAATTTTTAATTAATTGAACTACATTCCCTACCATGTTTGTCATTGTGGGTTGATATGTCATTTTAAAATCATTTCCAATTGAGCACATGTCATTGTTTGTCACTTATCATCCATTAGTTCTAATGAAAAGGTTAAGATTATAAATCTAGTGAGACTATGTTGGCCATTACATTCTATGGTATATTATGAAGCTTAATATACTACTCGATGAGATGTTTAAGAAGTTAAATCCATGCCATCAAACGTGCATATCTCTATTTTAGATAGGATAAATTTTGGTCCTTAGAAATGTTTGTATATCCCTTTGGTTTGGTCTATTTTGGTTTTGCTCTCCAAGATTGTTTGATTGTGTATGAATGGTTGACATTGGCCTAGATCAATAATTCTAAATGTTTTAAAACTTTAATTATGAAAATAGTTGTTGTTTAAAATTATCCAAAACCTCATTTAATATTGTTGTAAATGGGGAAAACTAATTATCATGGTAAAATTTACCACTTATTCACATCCTGCTAGAATGTTTCCATTGAATTTAGGTGGGGGAAAATAAAGAGATCATTGGGGTAAGTGGTTGTAGAAAATTCATCTAGTCCAAAAGGTTGGGAGTATGATATGGTGGTTTTTTTCTTAGCTCTATATTTATGATGAAGTAGGAGAGGAGAGTACTCATTTTTAGTGGTAATCATTAAAAAAATATGTTTTTTAGAAAACATGAGCCTTATCAAGGTTTGGATATCTATGCCCAAATTTCACATTGAAAAAATCATAAAAAAAGTAGGTCTATGTATTTAAATTTGCATGAACATATCTCCTTCAATATTGCTCTGAATATTTATTATGACCAATTTTTATAAAGCTATAAAAATATCCTTTTGATAATAGAGTAAGCTCAATCAAGCATTTCTATATATTAAACAATAAGCCCCAAAAAATTCTTCCACTTTGCCTAATTTGTAACTATAATAGTAATTTTTAGGAAATTTACTTTAAATAAAATTGGAAAACTTTAGTAGATCCACTTAAATTTAGAGAATACAAAAAGATCCAAGATATTGATATGAAAATGACATGAGATAATTAGATGTATTGGCCACATGTAAGGGGAAACCTCTAAAATGCATAGTAATAAGGAAAGGATTTTGATAATATAACTTATGATTATTTGTGGGCAGATTTCTATTCTTATTTATAAACATACTTATGCAGTGTCATACCCTTTCATCCTAATTAGGTCATCTTAAAGAAACATACAAAACTAAAGAATGAAAAGAGAAAGGCTATGTGCACCACAATTCAATCATATCTTAACTGTAGTATAATTAAGAAGATGTAATATTAGGGGTGTAACACTATAAATATATATAAACATTATTCTTGGCACAATCTTTAGTATTGTTTTAAATAAAGAGATAAATAAAATTTTGTGCACTATCCTAAATAAAATTAAACACTATTTAAGTATAATATACATAAAGTTGAATAACATCCTGAGTACATCCCCAATTTGAGTAACTAAAATAATTCATGCACATCCTCTATATGAATAACCAAAATAATTTGATTACATCCTCTATATGAGTAATTAAAATTGTTCAAGTACATTGATGCAATCATGGTTAAGGATTTGAATGAAAAACAATATTAATCCATGCAGCGTAGGATTTCAACACATAATACATGACGTACACACATTTCACATGTAGAATGAAACAAAACAAACAATATAATATTTACTTTTCAAAGAGGAATTACAATGCACACACAATAAAACACCTATAACCTTATTTCAGGTTACAAACTATGTAATGTTATAAAACATGTCCATTCATGGATGTGGTTTATTACTAAAATTTGATAATCATACTTACATGCTCCTAACATGTGTCTTATCCCATTTATATCTAATGGATTCACAAATAACTTCACCACTCCCTATTTCTAGATGTTAAACTCATTGAGCTATCATATACTAAATTGAACCCACTTTAACTTAACTCTTTTCCTCATGTATAAATTCCTTCATAATCATTACAAAATTCTAATTGATTTCATTTTCCTTTTTTTATGTTTCATCTTCCTTATGAATCTTCAAATACATATACTATAACATTTGGTCTAGCTATTTGTGGAAATCTAAGTTCGCATGTGCATGATTCTAGCCTAAGTGAATCACAAGGCAATACATAAATTTTTATAACATTCTAGTTGAATAGTGTACAAAAAACGAGTGGTGCACAATATTTAGGTACTTGAGTAGAGGTTTACCTTTAGTCCATTCCTTATTTAAGTGAATACTTAACATCCCAATCAATAAGGTCTTTCTTATTACACAAGATTTTATGAAATGAGATATCTACATAGAGATGTGAAAAAATTATGTGTCCTTAAATAAAAAAAGGTATAAAATAGAGGTATGTGTAGTTTCATGTGAATGAACACTATTTCATAGACATATGTGAATTTATAGGTATTTAGTCTCAAAATCCTTTCAATCCAAAGTGAAGGTTTATGAAGTTGTGCACTATCATAGAGTGTAAAGTTGAACACAACTTGAGAAAATACATAGACAATCAAATTCATATGTGACTTCATGTAACCTTTTAATTATATTAAGGATGCACACAAGTAATTAAAATTTTAAGATACCATAGACCCTACATATAAGTTATGCATACAAATAAAAATCTATGAAAAATCTTATATACTATCCAAAAATCTATGCAAACACTTACATAAGTATATTCCATGATGGATACATATGTAAACTTAAATAAATCTAAACCTTTAATCCTTTAAGACCTTATAATATAGCTTATTACAACTTGTGTTTTTGGTTGATGTAATATTTATTTTAAACCATGATGTGGCTACATCACACACCCTAGGTAAGTGAAATGAACCATGAACTCCTCCTCATGAAAATTTCATGAGCTCTTCTATTCATATTTCATGCTTATCAATATTGGATGGATTAATCCAAGTTGCATATTCAATTTAGCTATCATTATAATTACCAAGAACTACCAATACTTATTTCCTCTTGTTTTATTGATTATACTCAAATAAATTAATCTCTCAATTTACTCTCTTACCTTCTCATGCATCTATTATCTCTAATATGTATTTGAATAATTTGTATATGTAATCTCATCACTAACTTGTTCCTCATTATATTGGTACAAATATTAAAAATTGAATATTCATGAGATATCTATCCCATTCAATAACTATATATCATACGCATTTGAATAAATTTTCCTCAAAACCATACATAACCCATTTTATTTCACTCAAGCTTGTCATATGTTCCTTTATCAAGTGAGCTAAAAGTAGTTCCCTAAAGTTAAAATCTTACTCACTTATTTTTAGATCAATATATTATGTATATATTAGATTAATATTTTATAACTTCTCCTTCACTTTTTAATATATCTATTGCATGTACTTAATGAATTATTCTGCTAGATCACTTACTTCTATCAAACTTGCATTGTCCCTTAGGTCTACAATATATCTACGGTTGTAACCATAAATAGTTTGAAATAGGATCTTAAATGCATTTCTATTGACTAAGTGTTTATAAGAAAAATTATCTTGCATAAGAACCATGCCCCACAACTTGGACTTACTCCATACCAAACATCTTAACAATTTTCTTAGGTTCCTATTCCTTATCTATGTTTGACCATTCTTTTGTCGCTAATAGGATGATTGAAACTCAACTTTGTGCCCCACTTTTTCCTAAAAATCCTATATAAATGACCAACATATTTTATATCTATATTTGAAATATTATATTATGGAAACCATGTGACCTCATAACTTCCTTAAAAAATAAATCTTTAATATTTGTGCCATCACTTGTCTTCTTGCAAGTTATGAAATATTCCATTTTTTAGAATCTATCCACCACAATAAAGATAAAATCATTATAATTTTGAGTTATTTCTATCCAAATAATGAAATTAATACTCACATATTTCCAAAGTATTTTTAGGATTGGAAATGGCTAATATAAACCTTAATTTTACTTTTTCCTTTAGCATGCTAGAAAATTAGAAACCTTTGCACAAATTTATTCACATTCAAACTCATGTGGCCAATAATAATTTTTTCTCAATTTCACCAAAGTTTTATCCACACTATAATTTCCAAATAATACTCCACTATGTTTTTATTTGATTGGGTTATCTCCCATTGAAACTTGAGATATGCATAATTATTTTCCATTGAAAATAAAACATCTTGCAATGAATATTTCATCGATGGAGTTATATCCATTCCAGTTGGATTTTTTCATGCTACCCATGTGCCTTTTAAATTGAAATCTTCATTATAAAAATCTATCATAAAGACATATCTAGTGACTTTTATCCTCATCTCATTCAACAACAAGCATCTCCTATTCAAAACATATGTAACTTTGTTGACTTTCCAATTCTATGATTCAAAACAAAAGAATAACTCTATAGAATTTCAAACCAATTCATATGATTTTAATTCAACTTACCTTGACTATTTATTAATTAAATTCTTGATGACATGTGTACAATACAAACTCGTTGGGTAAAAAATAATGCTACCACTTTTTAAGAGATTTCACCATGGCATAAAATCCTAGTCATTAATTGAATATTTCTACATGGTTTCATTAAACTTGTCACTAAAATAAAAAATGTGTTTACCTTCTTGACTCAGAACTGATCGTATTATTATTCCACTAACATCAAAATCAACTTGGAATAATTTGTTAAAAATATATAAATGCTAATATTAGATGTTTTATAATCTTCATCTTCAAAATCTAAAAACTATTTTAGTGGTTCTATCCAAAGGAACTCTTTTCTATCACCTCTCATCATATTTGTGATAGGTGCACATATTACACTATTTTTTTTTGATGAAATGAGAACAATTTTTTTATAAAACATTGAATCTTATTACTTCAAGCATGCTTCTCTATTATGGCCACTCAAAAATGGATTTTGATTTTTATATATCCCTCCTCAATCCATCTGGTGAAATATCAAAACCCAAGAAGACAAACTCTTATTTCATGAAATTTCACTTTGCTAGTTTGTTTAATTTTAAATACATTATTGTATGGGTTTAAGATGCACTTGTTATATTTATTTGTAATTCATGGGTAGGCACTTATTGGTACATACTTATCCATAACCTATTATTAGAGAATATTATCAATTAAGTAAATACTTAATTGAATTTTAATAATATCTATACTACTTGGATGAATTTATGTTAATATATATATATATATATATATATATATATATATATATATATATATATATATATATATATATATATATATATAAGGCAAGTATTATGGGTGTTTGTCTTATGGTAATTTTGACTATTTTGACCACAAGTCAAGATAAGTCAACCCCTTATAGTACAAAACTTGATAGAGGGGTCTATTGGGATGTAATAGGATGTGTCATGGTCTTAGTTGATGTCATTTTATGTGTTATTAACCTTGGTCATAGTCAAATCTAGTCCTACATCATTTAAAGTCACTATTTGAGTTATTTATAAGAGTTTTACAGTTTTCCATGTAATATAAGTGTTAAAAAATGTTTTACAACGTCCCCTATGCCATATTGTGTTTATTCATGTCAGTACTAACTAAAAAAATTATAGATATTAAGTCAGATCAAGAAAACAATTAGAAAAGAAGAAGTTTTGGTAGTTGTACGGCCTATGTAAGTGTTTGAGAACATGTGAAAGGTTGTGAAATGACTCTTCATCTTCCATAAGTTCACTTCCATGTTTTATCTACTTTTTAAGTCTCAAAATAGGCTTAAAACATTTTTTTTCCTCCATCACTCTTCTTGGCATGCAAAATTGGTCAATAGGTTTTCTCATGGTACAAACATTAGGATTTGATTTAGATCAAATTCATCTGAGGGATGTTAATAATATTATTCTAATTAAATTTCATGGTATGAGTTCAAATATTGGTTACCCATGTTTTATGAACCAATGCTAATAAGTTGACTACTCCTTTCTGTATGATAATCCCCATACCCTGCAGGTTTTCTCCTTGTCTGAGTTGGTCCATATTAAAAAATTGATTAAAGTGATTATATAAGGAATGGAAATATTTATCTCATGATTTCCATATTTTATTTCATGTGTGGAGGTTAGTTGATGAGCAAAACATCTCAATTTATCAGGTAATAACTCCAATGGTAAGTTGCAGGCATGTTCATCAACTACAAATGTTTTCCTTTCATGTAATAATTTCAAGAAAAAGTGGATATGATTCTTGAACATTTAAGATGTAATATAAACCACCTTAATTTCAAGGATAAGTATCAAAGGTTTCACATGGAGGTCACAGTCATATATCTTACACAGTCGGTTCTTTGTATATATTCAATTACAGTCAGGTGAATGAGGTGTATGAAAGTTTTGAGAACATTCATGGAGATGTAGTGAGGATTTTTAATAGGTTTTGAACATAATATTCAATAATGAGCAATCAATCTGAGCTCTCAAATCACAAATGATAGATTGTGATAAATAATTCAAACTTTGTACATAGTCTTGCACCATTGATGGACACCTACGGGTGCCCCATAGGAGACTAATCACATTAAAATAAGTCATTTGAATTATTTTAAGTCTTTAAAGGTTGAAAATATAAATTTTAAGACTTCATAGAGGGATAAAATTGATCATAAGGCCATCTACAAGTCATATTATCCATGTTCTACCCTCACTATCCTATGTCACACCTACAAGTCTCCACAGAGGTTTGAGTAGTAGAAATGCAAATTTTGAAACTTGTTTGAGCCTTCCTTAAATTTTGGAAATGTTGAAGGTGCCATAGAAAATATTAGTAGATTTATGTAGTGGTAGGAAAACTTGAGGAGGCATGTTCATATGTGGAGAAAGAGTTTAGGGACATGTTACCTTAATTCTTTTGAAAATAGGGCCTTGTCCATTCTTGGTGTCATCATAAAGGAGTATGACATGAGGTATACATAGGTCCAAATGAATCCATCATGTAGCCTTCATGTAGAGGTAATAAATTGAAAAAGAGAGTGAGTGTTTGGTCCCAATAAGTGATGTAAATGAGGCCTCCATTCTAGATATTCTTTCACTACAAGTTTTTAGTGTTCTCTACAGTGCTTTAAACTTCAAATGATCTCATAATCTAAATTAGAATGATATAAGCATCTATAATTGAAAAATGAACCAATTGAGGTAAGAATGACACTAGTGTTTCAAATAAAATTAATAAGGGTTTAAGTATAAGGTATTGACCTATATCATCATCTACAGGTGTACTCTTACCTTCAAAAAGTTCATCTACAGTCTGACTATAGGTACCTACAAGTTCATGGTGTGAACTAAGAAATGGGAACCCTAAAAACATGAAAAATTTAAGGTTAGATATGATTAAAAAGGATTAATATAAACCTTAGTATGTTTAAAACAAGTTTTAAAGGTTGTAAATCATCTATAGGACCTCTTTTGCTCCAAGAGTGGTCAACTATAATTGACTGTAGTTTGATGGTGCACTAGAACATGGTAGTTTTGATATTGACCTAGCGCATGCATGATGTAAACAAGTATTAATTATTGTGAAGTGGAATTGATGAATTTTATGAGTTATTAGGGTATGAGACACAAAGATAATGCAAAATTTCACCTACAGGCACTCCCTTTTTTGAGTAAGCACACAGTCACAATTGATTGCAAACTAATTTTAGGTCAATAATGAGTACAATTTGAGGAGTGGGAACTCTTCTAGGTTGTTATAAATATTTTAAAGTACCCTAATATTAGTAATATAAAGTATTACATGCTCAATATAGGGCAAGGAAGGCTTCAATCAAAAACCTATAACCATACACATAAACCTTGCATACAATGAATACTACATAGTCTGCCTTGGGTTTCATGATGTTTGAAGGGGATATTTATGTGTTATAACTCTAAAATTATGTATAGAGTGTTCCCATGACTTTAAAAATCCTCTCATATCCTTTTTTTGATTGGGATAGTAGGGTAATTTCCCTCTATTCTATCTCAGACAAAGGGCACTCCCAGGGAGATAAACCCTACAGGTTTAGCAAGTAAATGATGAGAGGGTTAGATAGTGACTATTGAAACATTGAAAAAATGTGGAGGACTTGATTTAAATATGAAAAAAAATAAGGGATTCATCATAGTCATAAAAAAATACCTAAAGGTGGTGACGAGTAGCTATATACAGACTAAGCCTATTAGGCCTTGACTAGGCCTAATGCCTAAATAGGGGTCTAATACCACTTCTAGGGTTAAGTGAACATTATAAGTCATTGGAGAACCTTAATGTGGAGTTATAATGTAAGCCAAAGCCTTTTGTTTTTATATAAAGTCACAGAGAGGTCATTTCTTGGCCTAGGAATATGACATGGTTTACAGAATGTAGGGAAGAACTCAAGAAACCACCTTAAGAAGCTCATATCTATACAGATGCTTAGCATGAGACATCAAGGAGTGAGTAATAGTTTTAATGGGTCCCATATCCATACTTTTTAGAATTTATCTTAGGTTTAGATGTCACAATTTTATGAATAATTCTTAAGGGTTTGAACCACCTAAAACCCTTCAAAACCCTTGCTAATGACCCAATGAGGAAAAGGTGGATATAAATGCATCTAGGAGTGATATTTTGGTCAAGGAAATGATTTTCTATTGTATAAAAGTTTCCCAAGATCCTTCCCAACATATTGGATGGTACCCTATTTATACGAACATGGTATAAAACTAGTTTTCTTGATAGTTTTTGATGTTTTATAGGTACATATGAGTTTAAAAGTATGAGGATAACTTTGGAAGATCAAGAGATACTTAATATAACCCTTTATATATTTTTTTTACTTCATAACACAAGTACCTTTGAAATCACCTTCACTTCAGGTAGTCTAAATTGGCATAGTGAATTGAAGGTGATCACCAAGTGAGAAGGTGATAACTCCAATTGGGAGGAATTTTAAGGTATGGATGATGTATATAAAGATATTAGGAATCTTTAAAATTTTCATACCACCTGATATATTTATTTTATTTAACAATTGATGGGCATCTTGGTGACAAGTGTGAGGAATGAGTGAAGGAAGGGTGATAGTGACTGCAAATAGTGAGAACACTTGTCGAAAAGAATATCAATGATTATGGGAAAATAAAATGAATTTTATGGCCTATTTTTAACCCCAATTTCATAGTTAAATTATTTCATCCTTTCCTAGTCTGCCTTGGAGTGCTCAAGAAGGACCAAATGATGAAGGCCGTTTTCAAGAAAGTAGCGGAGAGACCTGTACGCCAAGTTTGGGGAGTTTGATGCTTATAAGGAAAATTTATCCAAAGATACCTTTTTATATTACACACTCAATTATCTTATATAAATAACTCTCTCTCTCTCATCTTGACACTTGTTTTAGTGATTCTTGAACTCCACTTTTCTCTCTCCTCTCTCACATTCTATAAGTACTAGCCATTTTGGCTCTTGTTTTCTAATTCCACACCATGTATGGCAAATCCATACTAGTTTGATATTTTAATTTACCTTTTAATAATACATGAAATCTAATTTTGAGTTAATATATCATATTTTCAAAGTGTGTGAAGAAATGTATAGTGAATAGTCAAGTGATTTTCATCTATCCTTGCTTTCTCTCAATCCTTCCATGTTTGATGCAATTGATTCCACTCTAGAAGGTCATTTAGAGTGTTGTCAAGTGTATGGATCTATTTTAAAGTGTAAAATTATCCTTATTGTCTAAAAATGATCTATGGTTCACTTACCTTGGATATTTTTCATGCATATCACCTCCATATTGAAATACTAATGTTAGAGTATTCTAGGACTATGAATCTAGTGTTGTAGGTCTTGTTTCTTAGTGAAATAAGTATGATGATATTATGGAAATAATTATGGTGTATCACCAAATTATATTATGTTAATTTCATGCATATTTATTCCCATTTTCCCATAAGTAATCAATTAGTGTAGCTAGTAAGAACTTAAAGGTTAATTCAGGGAGTTAGCCCTTAAACCTAGAGTTATACCTCTACTATAGGCAACCCATAGGCCTATATGTATTCCAATGTTGACCAAATATGAGATCAAAGATTGAATAACCCAATTTAGGGTGAACTATTTGGTGACAACAATTTTTTATGCTCAATGGGACCATTATCCTAAAGACAACTTATCCAGATGAATGTTAGTCTTGACAACATCAAATGTATATGGTGTGCTAATCAGCATTTGGAAACTCCTTTCAAGGTAAAATATGGTTTTATACCATTATTTTTTCATATATTTTTGCTCATAATTTATGGTCCTTACTTTTTCATCTTTTATTAGATTTTTCAATCCTATTAATCCACCTCTTCAGCCTAAACTTTCTCTTGAATTTTAACACCCTCAGCCTATTCTACCCTTTAAAGAGTAATAGGAATTTGATAGCTAATAATATCAAGAGAGTGAGGAAGAAATTGAAGAGAACATGGCTAGGTATCATGCCTTACTTTCTTTCAACACTAAAAATCCAATTCATCTTGATGCCTATGATGACATTCCCCCTAATACTACAAAGAGTGTTCCTACATTCAATGGTGAAGGCCATGTCACTCCTAGTGAGGAAATTAGGGATATATCAAAATTTTTTAGTTTTCACAATGTCATTAAGGTCAATATTACTATTATTATCCTTTTAATATCTATTATAATGAAATAAATTGATTCATATAGGACTTTTCTTTATTTTTTCATTATAACATGGGATGATTTTGGAGTGCTACTAACATCAATATTTAAGGATAAAAGTGAGCGCACTTCCCTCATCCAAAAAATCAATTTGATACAAAGAAACCCCAAGGAAACAATGTATAACTTCAATGAGAGGTTCTAAAAGACTTGGCATAGGTTGCCTCTTCCCATGAGACCACTTGCAGCTTTGTATTTCCTACATACTTGAGGTCCATTGGTATTTATATCACCATCATGCTACATTCCATGGGTGGTTTCACTCTACTTGAGGCATATAACCTTGCCATTAGAGCTGAGAATGGCCTTATTCAATTAGGAAAGTTACCTCTAAAAGGTCTATACCTTTACTACCTAATGTTACTACTGCTGCTCAAAATATTACTCAAGTTCCTAAAGCAAATATTAAGTCAAAGTCTACTTCTAAGAAGGCAGATGATGCCATTGATTGGCAAACAAGGTCTAACTTCTTTGAGTCTTAACTTAGATAATAAAATATACAAAAAGGTGTTCATAAAAACCCCTATTCCTATTATAAACAATATGGTTAGTAATATGGGTAAGGGAGAGGTCAAGGGAAACCTAACTTTAATAGACCTACCAATGTATACACTCCTACTTCTACCTCCAACACATGAGAAATAATACTGATACATAGCAATCTGATCCAAGGAGAAGAGTGGAAATATGGCCAATTCATGGATTCCAATGAAAGTGGAGAAGAATCTATAGTTTCTCATGGAGGATTCACTCCTATAATATCAATAGAAGATGAAGTCCTAATGTAAGTAAGTGAAGGTTGGAAACCCAAGGGAGAAAGCTTCACTAACTTCTTAGTTGAAGACACTTATGTGATTAACCAAAGAGCTTATGTTGTAAAAAATATAATAGCTAAGATAAAGGCTCTAGGGGATGCTAATAATGTGCCTATAAGTTCATCTTATCCTCCTACAAGGAAGCAAGGCATGGCTATAAGCATGGTAGTCCCTAACACTCCTGAACCTCCTCTAAATCAAAATGTTGGAGGGCTTGCTCAAATTAATTCAATACCCCAAGTTCCAAGCACTTCCTTGCCTCTAAGGACTCAAGAAAAGGTAAACACTTCTGCTTTAAATGTTGTAGATTCATTAAATAGTGCTAAGGCATTAATTTCCATTTGGGATGTCCTTCATATGCTTGGCCAAAAGGATCTCTTACAAAAATAACTATCTACCATCCATACTATTCCTCCATCATCAAGTCATGGTAATGGTCATGTTGCTCTTTCTAATTCTCCTAACAACAATGTTAAACCATCTACCAAATCTAAGAAGCCTCCACCTTTCTACCTCACTCTCATTATGGGGGACAAATTAGTTCATAACTACATAGTTGATAGTGGAGCTAGCACATTTGTGATGCCTAAGGTTGCAGCTAACAAATTAGGCCTAAAGTATGCACAGCATAGTAAATGGGAGTGCTTTAGTTAGATGCTACACCTACAAAATTAGTAATATTTATCAAGGGGTTGAAGGTTTTCTTACATGATTATCCTAGTTTCCCCATCCTTTAAGACATTGTTGTTGTTGACTTGCCTACTCATTTTTTAATATGCCTTTCAAGAGATTTCATAGATAAGATAGGAGGATACCTCTTAACTGATTGGTCCTTATTATCCTTCAGGAGAAGATATGGAACAAAAGTGACCATAAGGACTCAACCACTTGCTATTCCACATTGAGCCCTATGTATAAGTAAGCTCCAATTAAAATTATGTCATCAATGAGAAGGAAGAGTCTATTGTGGATGATGGTGATTATTTCAAGCTTGAGGGAATTTCTAATTTGTTTCTAGATGAGTATGGTGCATATGTTTATGAATACGATCCATATACTTACTTTGAATAAACTGACCTTGACACCTATATCATCCATGAAGGAGCATATGATAAATCAGAGGTGAGTATTGAGCATTATTTTTCACAAGATGATACGGTTAATTATTTGATCCATGTGTATGCTGATGATAAATCACTATGATGAGGAGAACCATGTAATTCTTCCTACACTTGATGAAGTAACTCTTAAAGATGACATCCATGAGGAAGAAAATGACCTATGGCAAATGTTCAATGCCATAAGTCAAGAGTTTGAGCATCTAGGTAAGACTATTACTCATTCAAAGAAGTGTGAATATGATGATATGTTTGATAATGAGCCTAACAAGCATGATGTGGAATGTTCTATTGAGAAAGAAAGAGAAAGTAAGTGTCTTACATCTATTTAAGAGCTTTTAGTCATAGAGAAACTCAATGAAGTCAAGGCAAAAGTTTTTGAGTTTAAAGAATAGTCAAAAATTCAACTTGAAGATGAATCATTTGCATATGGGTTAGAACATGAAGAAGATGAGCATCAATATCACCATGGCATTGAATAGAGTGAAGGTGAAATAGTCCTAATCACTTCAAATCTATAATTTGAGGGACACCAATAAAATAGGATAGAGATCAAGTCAATTGTAGCTCCAAACAAGTTCTTTGGAAGGTAGAAAAGAGCATTAATGAAATCCCAAAGTAGTCCACTTATAGGCATGAGAAGATATAGGGATGGTAAGTCATTTCACCATCTACCTAGTCAAGTGTTTTATGATGAGCATGCTTCACATGAAAATTCACTTTCATGGAGTAGAAAGGATGCAAGAGGAACCATATTTGACCCTAGTTTAAGCATGGTAAGTTATTTGTCACCTAGAGAGTGAGGTCTTGTAAATACTAGGTTACATGTGTGTCTTTGTTTCAGTTATGTATGTGTGTTCCATAAGTGATCATGAAGCACAAGTGTGTGGTGTCTTATTTTGTGTGTCTTTCCTTATTATTTGGTGCAATTTCAAAGGCAATTTAGTGTCATAATTTTGCATAGGTGGATCCATATACCAATGGATAGGAATAGGCTACTAGTTGTGGCATAGTTGGCTTGTCACCCCTAGGAAATTGCTAAGAATGTTGACTATTTTAACCAAAATTCAAAATAAGTCAACCCCATATAGTAAAAAAATTGATATAGGGGTATATTAGGATGTAATAGGGTGTGTTGTGGTCCTATTTGATGTCATTTGATGTGTTATTAACCTTGGTCATAGTCAAATCTAATCCTAAGTCATTTCATGTCATTTGAAGTCACTATTTGAGTCATTTATAAAGGTTCTATGGTTTTACATGTAATAAAAGTGTTAAAAAAAGTTTCCCAATGTAACCTATGTCAGATTATTGTCAGTCATGTTAGTAATAATTGAGAAAATTTTAGGTATTAAATCAGATCAAGAAAATAGTTAGAAAAGAAGATGTTTTGGCAATTATACAGCCTATACAAGTGTTGTGGCACATGTGGAAGGTTGTGAAATGAATATTAAAATTACCTAAATCTAATTACATAGTTTATCTACTTTTGAAGTCTCAAAATTGGATTAAATTTTTTTTACTCCTCCATCGCTCTTCTTGGCATGTAAAATTGGGCAACAAGTTTTCTCATGGTACTGACAACATAAGTTATTTCTAGTCAAATTACTCAAATGGAAGTTAATACACTTAGTATACCTATATTTAATGGTATTATTTCAAATAGTGGTTGCCCATGCTTTATGAACCAATGCTAATAAGTTGACTACTCCTTTCTACATGATAATCCCCATTCCTTGTAGGTTTTCTCCTGGTCTGAGCTGGTCCATACAAACCAATGGATTAAAGTGTTTTTTTAAGTCATAAGAATATTTATCTCATGGTTTTAATATTTTATTTCATGTGTGGATGTGATTTGATGAGGAAAAAATCTTAGTTTTCAGGTAGGAACTCCATTACTAGGTTGTAGGCATGCTCATCAACTACATAGGGTTTACTTTCCTGTAGTGGCTTAAATAAAAAGTGGATATGATGTTTTAACCTTTAATATTTCATGTTAACTACCTTCCTTGTAAGGATCAATATCAAAGGTTTCACATAGAGGTCACAGTCATAAATCTTACACAATCAACTCTCTGCATATATTCACTTATAGTCAGGTAAATGAGGTGTATGAAAGTTTTGAGAACATTCATGGAGAATTAATGAGGATTTTCAAGAGTTTTTGAACACACTCTTGAATATTAAACAATCAAGATGATCTCTCAAATGACATATGATAGACTGTGACAACCAATTCAAACTCTGTACATAGTCTTGCACCATTGATGGACACCTACAAGTGCCCCATAGGAGATTAAACACGTTGAAATATGACATTTGACTTGTTTAAAGTATTTAAAGGTTTAAAATATCAATTTTAAGAATTTTTAAAGGTCTAAGATTTATCATAAGGCCATCCACTAGGCATATTATCCATGTTCTACCTTCACTATCATGTGTCACACCTGCATATACACCTAAGGTCTCCACATAGGTTTGAGAAGTTGAAATGCAAATGTTGAAACTTATTTGAGCCCTCATTAAAGTCTATAAATTTTTAAGGTGCCATAACAACTATTATTATAGCCATAGAGTGGCAAGAAGACTTGAGGAGTCATGTTCATATGTGGAGAAAGAGTTTAGGGACATGTTACCTTAATTCTTCTAAAAATAGGGCCTTGTCCATTCTTGGTGCCATCATAAAGTAGTATGTGATGAGTGTCATTTAAATCCTCATTTAATGAATATTAAATTGATGTCTTATCAACCAGGGCTGGTGTCCAAAGCTGTTTGCAGTAAGGTATGGGATGGTAGATCTAGAAGGCTACTTGTGGGGGTGTTTGATTGTCTTATTCTAACTTTGACTAGAGAAATAAATGTGTCCTAAAATACGTGATTCACTCTTTTACTAAAAAGTAAGAAATCAAATAAATCCACTCTTTTTTTGAAAGTAAAATATCACACTCCTATTTAAGCTTGCATGGAAAGTAAAATCACACTTCTTCACTAATAAAAGGAAATTTGTTTCACATGTTTTCTGTATAGGAAAACACACATTGCTTAGAAGGAAATAACTTTGAAATAAGAAAATGTTTTTTTAAACTGTGAATTTATTTTGATGTTTTTATGAGTAACAAGATTCTAATTAATTGTAATAATGAATTATTAAAACATAACATAAATATTGTAGATAGTTCCTGGTTTCAAGGAGAGTGGGCCCTTTCTCCTCTCAGACTCAGGAACAAAGATTAATCAGTGCTAGAAATTGAAGTATTAATTCATAAAATTGAAATTATTACAATCTGTTTGAAACTTGTAATATGCTTGCACAATTTTTTTCCTCTCTTATCTAGTCTCTATCATCTGATAACTAATATATATATATATATATATATATATATATTATCTGAAAATCTTAGATTTTATATGAATATAATCAACTCAAAATAGGATGCAAAGGAATAGGATTCCTTGGTCTATCCATTCATCCAAAGATAGGAGATTGTATTTCCAAGAGATCCAATTATTATAATAAAATAGATATCCTATCCTTTAATAGTATTAAGATCAAATATATTTACAACTTTATCAAAAATAAATCCTAAAAAATAGTAGGTGGTTATTTTCCTTATTTGATTTTAGCTGGAATGATTCTCACTTATCCTATCTAGCCACTGGCTTCCCCATTTGTAGCTTTGTCCTTACATGATTCTTAGAATTAACCTTGCAGAGTCGGTAGGAACGAAATTGTGGAGTCCGTAGAAATAAGCCTATGGAGTCCATAGAAACAAGCCTATAGAGTCCATAGAAATAAGCCTATAGAGTCTATAGAAATGAGCCTGCAGAGTTTGTAGAACCAAGCCTATGGAGTCCGTAGAACCAAGCCTATGGATTTCATAGTTATGCTGGATGAAGATCAAAATTGGACGTTCACTTTACATTGCTTGTGTCTTTTTCCTAACCATTCTTCACAATAAAAATCACTAAAACATGCTATGTATTAGACATTAATGACAAAGTAAAGGCTTAGTCTTTGGTTCAATATAAACAAGATAAATATCTATTTTCCATGCAATAGCTATCTAAATATCTAAGATTTACATAAGATAATATCCTTAGAGAGATGAATTGAGGGAAATAACATGTCAATAATGAGCCATATTTTGAGCTCATCATCTCCCCCAAGCTTTACCTTTTGCAAGTCCTATTTCAAAAATTTATTTGCATTCATAGCTCTGGCTTCTTCTTTCCACACTCTGACTCAGATCATATTTTTCAAATTCCTCTATTATATGTTTGTCTAAATTTCTTGTAAATCTCTGATGTGCTTGAATCATTTGATTCCATATATTGAATTGCTCTTCTGATTATGGATCCCAATTCTACTATCCTAGAATAGGTATGATCAACAAAGGGGGTCTATATCTCATACCAATCCATTTCTACTCTCCCACAGAGTTTATTACCTCTATTAAGATTTCCAAAATTGAGGACGCTCTCCTCATACTCCATCTTAATTTATTTGGGGACATGACCTCTCATCTTTTAAGAGGCACTAAAAGTTGGTCCCATCTATTTACACTTACAGCCACCACTGAATCAAAACTCTATCTTGAAAACAAATCAAAAGAAATAACACAATCATATAGAGCCTATAAATAATGCATTTTAACCTCATCATTTAACAAAGCATAGTTAAAATTTTGTTTGATCAATCTGGGAATAGGAAAGGCTGGTTGGACACACAATCCTGTTGTCTTAGCATGATTTGTATAGTCCTCAAATCTACTTTTCCATGCTATTTGATTTTTGAATGTAGAACGTAATGCCCTCAGTTGAAATTTTCCCACATGAAGGTTTATAAAAAGTTTATTGTGTTCATGGTCTTCTAGAATCAAATCATGCAATCAAAATTCACAAAGCAAATCTTGATGATCGTGTTCAACACTATAGAAAATTTCTAAAAATGTTTTTGGATGCAAAGTTTTGTAAGGAAGATGACAGGAAATCCATAAAAGTTTCCATCTATAAAATTATTCAAATAAGAACAAACTGTATGCAAGAGAAGGATTCATACATGCCAAAAGAGTTTCCCCTAATTTGCATGCATCTTGCAAATTTTCTTCTAAATCTTGGACTTTAGTTTCTAATTCTTTATTTTTATTTTCCAAGAGTTTTTTTGAAAAAGTTGCATCTTTGTGTTTCTATTTAAGTACATAATATTCTTCTTTAATTTTATGTAGTATTTGCAAGGGAGGAATACCTGGATCACTTATTTGACAACCGTGGTCAAAAAATACCTTAGGAGGAGGACGTGCAATATCAGGTGCTTTGGAAGAGTTTACCAAACTCTACAATCTCCTATTTTCCTTCTTCAAACTTTATATATATATATATATATATATATATATATATATATATATATATATATATATATATCTAATGATCTATTTTTTCACTTTCATGTTCCTTTATTATTTCCTCCAATTTGTGAATTTCTACTGTATGATCAGTAGATGATGTATCTAATTTTTGCACTAACAATGAGTGGAGATGATATTTATTCTGTAATTGATTGATCAAGTCAGTAATGTCAGCTGTTTGTTATTGTTCAAGAGATTGAGCTTGAGAAAGCTAAAAAGTTAACTACAAAATAGGATCATTTAGATTACATGATTTTCCTTTCTCATTAGTACATATAGTTTTCTCTTTATCCATTATAGTTTCAATTGGAACAGGTGGTTATTCTACCATACGTGATTCCTCTACTATGTGTGGCTCTTCCTCTGGAATTGGATCCTCTATTATGATTGGAGAGTTGCTTTCAGAAGGAATTTCGTCAATATCTATAAGTGTAGGGATATTTTGATGTATGGGAGAACGAGATACCATTTTAAGACTTTTCAAAATGTCTACAACTTCTTGTTCATCTTCATCTATTAGAATGAGCCTCCTTCTTTTAGTCACTCTTTGAGCTACACTTGGTTGGATTTCTCTCTCAACCATCAATCCCTTGGTCTTCTCAGGTTCTGTATCAACCTTTCATCTCAATTTTCTTATTTTTGACAAGGGAATTGGTTGCACTACATAATCATGAGGTTCTTGTAGAGACCTTGAAACTTTAAGGATTTGAGACCTTATGATTTTTTCTTCTTGAAGAAGAAGAAGAATTTTATATTGGGACTATAGTATGTGATTTCTTCCTTGGTGTTGTTTTCTTAGCTGATGCATTAGGCGGAGATGAGTGTTCCTATGGTGAATTTGGGGTTTTTTGTGTAGGCAAATCTGGAATTTGTCATGTTATATTGTTCTAAAATTCCTCCCAAACCTCTTGTCCTTGCTGAAGGAAGTGATGTTGGATAATGAGATGAATAAGGCCATGATGCATAAGAGCAACATTAGGGGTTGTAGACATAACTTTTAGAGCACCATATAAAAAAGATGGGAGATTAATTTTATACTAAGATTTTTGTCTCCCATGCTTAAGATGTATTAACAGTTTCATGTTGTCTCCCCTTAAAAGACTGTGTTGCCCTTCGCAAATGATATACTTGAGTACCCACTTTGCAACATATTTCTAGGGTTTAGGAAGTGAATTTATACTAATCTCTTTTGATTTTCCCATGGAATCTACTAGACATGAAGTTCTAGTCTACTCATTACCATTAAACTGACTAATTAAATCACTAAATGAAATTATGCCTATAGCTCTCATTCCTTATTTTGGAACTTGTATAATTTGGATTATGACTTGAGTTGTAACATGAATAACAATGCCTTTCACAATTGAAAATTTAGGGGCGAGATTAGTGATGAATTCACTTACCATTGTTTCATCAAAACCTTAGAACTTTTTAATGAAAAGTAGCCATCCATTGGCTTTAAACATTGCCATAGAAGTTTTGTCTTTATGAAACTTTACTGGATCCTTTAGCTCTAATCTTATCTTCTATCCCATTTCTATACGGATTTATAGTCAACTCTGTTCTTTTAACTCAGATTGAGGTGTAGACTAGTCTTTTGTCAGAATTGGTAGGCAACAGTCACTGAGGATTTATAGGTGGCAATCATGGAGGATATGTAGACCAACTTCTATTGAAGTTTGTAGAAATGAAATGGTTCACACAAAATGCTACAGCTACATGAGTTTGTAGTTTGATATGATGATTTGATACAGTTAGGTGCCACACATTTCTATGGAGTGTGCCAGCTATTTTGTCTCATTAATACAAGTTATATGAAATGATGATGTGCCACATTGATGATGACATTGATTCATTACTTCATTTAAAACCCCTTTTTATGAAGTCATGTATTATGATACTTGATGACTCAATTGATTATATCAAAGCTGCACACTTATCTATACACCTTTGGTGGCTCGGTTACATGCTTGGTTTTTTTCATTATGACATGTGTCATGTCATTCCATTTTGGAAGATTCAAATTTGGGTCATCTCTGTAGAATAAGTCTTAATTAAATTGAAGATAATTAGTTAACTAAACATAGATAAATAAAATATATGTCTTACTTTAATCTTAGATGTTATCCTTTGCTTTCCATGTGTCCAGTACAAATAAGTTTGCATGGATTAGTTTATTACATGGAGATGACCAATCATAGTATCATGATGATATATTCTTATAATTTTTTTTTTTTTGCCCTTTGGCCAGCCATTGCTAGTTTTCTAGGCAAATCCCTTTTTAAAATGCATAGCTAGCCAGCAAGCTAGTTTTTTGGGCATGCATTGTCAATAGCATCCCTAGAAGGATTTTCACTATTGATATTTTTTTTTTTAAAATTTTAATCTTGGACTATAGGATTATCAAGGAGCATGTTCACTAGAAGAAGCAGAGTTCTCTAGAATAGCTACTTGATCCTTTACCTTTTGAAAAAATTCTTCTTTATTGAGATGTTTCTGATAGAGCTTCAATCTATGTCCATTGACTAACAAATCTCTTCTGATGTCATCAATAGGTATTAGATTAACATAACCATTTTTATAGACCTCTTCAATCTGATAAGGTCCCAACCACCTTATTTTTAGTTTTCTTTTGAACTGTTAAAATTTGAAATAAAATACCAGTGCCCAATCTCCTTTTTGAAACTTCCATTTCTTGATTTGTGAATCATGCTAAAATTTTCTTTGATGTTGTACCAGTTCAATTCTTTGTAGTGCTTCCATCCTCATTTCATCAAGTTTATTAAGCTTTAGGAGTCTTTCTTTTTTTATTTCTTCTAATTCAATTCCTACTTCTACAGCTATTTTCAGAGTTTGCAATTCAAATTCAACAGAGAATAAAAGCTTCTTACCATAAACCAATTCATAAGGTGAAAATCTAGTTATTGTTTTCTAAGTAGTATTATACACCCAAATAGATTCTAGTACTTTATCTACCCAATCCTTTCTACTGGAATTAACAACCTTAGTTAAAGTGGTTTCTATTTCTCTGTTGGTGACTTCAACTTTCCCATTAGCCTATGGATGGTATAGAGATGTTTTTCTATGTTGAGTTTGATACACTTGTATGAAGTTCTTTATCATGTTTGACATGAACTACGGTCCTTGATCTAAGACTATCTCTCTTAGATCACCAAATCTTTACATGATTTTGAAATATAAGAAATCAGCTAACATCTCTTTTCTTGCATGAGTTAATGCTTCCATTTCTGCCCACTTGGTCACATAGTCTGTACATACTAGGAGATATTCTCTTCCTCTAGAAGGAGTATCTAATGGACCTTAAAACCAATTCTCTATTTCTCAAATGGTTCTAAAATCAATTGAGGATGAGGGTACAGAGGCATCTCTATTGAAAGAGTAGGCTGTCCAATTCTCTGACATCACAGTGTGTGACATATCTTTTTACTTGCTGATGAAGGTGAGGCCAATAGTATCTTGCTCCCAAAATTTTATGTATGGTTCTTTGAGCTGAGTAATGACCTCCTCCTGGTTCATCATGAAGAGATCTGATGATATCATAAGCTTCATCATTTTTCACACACCTACAAAACACATGGTCAGGTCCAAGTTTAAATAACATTCCATTAATATATTTGAATGAAGAGCTTTCTTTGATTAAATGTTTCTTTTCTTTTTGTGAAAAGTGCAGAGGAAACTTTATTATGGTGAGGTAATTGGCTATATCAACAAACCACAGAGATTTTGGTGAAATAACAAAAAATTGTTCATCTAGAAAGTCATCTTCCACTTGTTCTTCTTCACCTGTAGTGTTTATTCTTGACAAAAAATCAGCCACCACATTAGACTTCCCTAGTTTGTCTATAATAGTAACATCAAATTCTTGTAAGAGAAACAACCATCTAATAATCCTACCTCCCACAATTGATTTGTTAGTAAGATATCTAATAGATAAATAGTGTGTATAGACAAATACCTTATAGCCTGTTATGGAGTGTCTAAATTTGTTAATTGCATATATTATAGCTAGGAATTCCCTCTCAATTGTGGTGTAATTTCTCTTAACAGGTGTCATGTTTTTATAATATAATATATAGCATACATGTTACCTTCTTCATCCTTTTGTCGAAGGACTACTCTTAGTGCTGTATTGGAAGCATCTGTGTATATATGGAATGGCTTAGTCCAATCTGGTCTTCTCAATACTGGAGCAATAACAAGCTTAGCTTTGATGGTCTCAAAGGCCTATTGGCAACCATCACTCCATTTGAATGTACTATCTTTTGTAAGCAAGGAAAACATAAGGGCAACTATTTGGCTAAACTTATCTATGAAGCATCTGTAGTAACCAACATGTCCCAAAAAACTCTTAATTTTAGTTTGTGTTTATGGAATAGGTAAATTAGAGATTATTTTGACTTTCTTTGGATTTACTTGAATGCTTTTTGCAGAAATATGGTGTCCCACGACTATTCCTTCATCCATCATCAATACACATTTCTCATGGCTCAAAGATAATTAGTGTTCCTCACATCTGATCAATACTGTTTCCAAATTGGTAAGAGCCTCTTCATAAGTTTCACCATAAATAGTGAAGTCATCCATATATACTTCAACACAATTATTTGTAAGGTCAGAGAATATTGTTAGAACTACTCTTTGGAAGGTTACTGCAACATTACAGAGTCCAAATGGAAGTACTCATTAAGAAAATGTTCCCCAAGGGTAGGTAAACATGGTTTTATCTTGATCTTCAGCTACTATCATTATCTGATTATACCCACTAAACCCATCCAGGAAAGAAAAAAATCTCTTCCTTGCCAAGTTGTCAAGAACTTGATCAATGAAAGGTAAAGGAAAGTAATCTCTGAGTGTTGCTTTATTCAATTCTCTATAATCTACACATACCCTTAATTTTCCATTTTTCTTGGGCACAATTACCAGAGATAAAACCCACTGGCTGTCTAAGATGGGGTAAATAAACCCAGCTTCCAGCAACTTTTGGATTTCTATTTTGATGATTTCTTTTAATGCTAGATTTATTCTTCTTTGTGGTTGTTTGACAGGTTTGAATTTTTTTTTGTAAATGTGATGAGTACATATGCTGGGGTGAATTCCCTTCATGTTGGTATAATCATAAGTAAAAGCCTTGCTATGTCTTTCCAGTACTTCAAAGAGTTGATCTTCCTCTTCATTTGTTAACCAACTATTAATGCTCAAAATCTTTCTAGGTAATACCATGATTGGTTTTGTACCTGAGTAGTTGGATTCTATTTTATTAAACTCACTAATCAATTAGTTTAGAGGACATGGATGAGGAAGTAGCTTATGAAACATAGTTACATTAACAACAAACTCTTTTCCAAGAGGAATCAGTCTTGATAAAGAACAATAAAATTCATCTAAGAAATGAGTTTGTTGTTGTTCTACCAATTTACACACACTTTCCTGAATCAATCCATGATCATATGGTGAAGAAACAATAGAAGAAGTAGAAGTGGAGGTTTCAAAATATTCTATTTAACCCAAGAATCTTGAACTAGGTAGTCTGTAGTTTTTGGACTGGTAGAGTCCATAGATTTTAGACTGGTAGAGTTTGTAGATTATGGGTATATGTCTCCATTCAATTCTTCCAAGTGTTTTTTAACTATGATCATAGCTAATGAGGAAATGTTGTTTAATGTGTTGTCTAATTCATCCACCCAAAGTTCTTGTATACAATTTGTTGATGGTTTTGTAGGAGGATACAAAGAGATGCATTTGGATTTTATCCCATTAGAAATGGTTATGTCTCCTAACCTGCAATCAATCAATGCTGATATAATAGCCAACCATGGTCTACCTAGGATTATGGGATATCCTAGATTCTTTATTTTGGGTTGCAAAACTATGAAATCTACGAGATACTCCCAAGATTCTATTAATACTTCAATATTTTCTATAGTCCCTTCTGGTTTCATTATAGACTGTTCCACCGTTTGAAGAATGGTAGTTGTAGGTTGCATTATCATAAGAGATAATGCATGGAGAGTATCAGTTGTCATAACATTGATTGTTACTCCCAAATCTACCAAGACGTTAGGAATTTCTTTACCTCCAATTGTAATTGTGATCACTGGGCTTCCCAAATCTGCATATTTTAGAACTAATAGTTTTCCTGCTAATAAATCAATAACTTTTCCATCAACATGAATGGTTCCAGGATATTTTACTTTCCTCCCAGGTGTCTTGATATAAAGGTTTTTGATGATCTTATTTAATTTAGGTATATCCCTAATAGCTTGTAGAAGGGGTACCTCAATATTGATCTTTTATAACTCTTGGACCAAGTTTGATTCTGGTTTAATACCAATTTATCTTAATCTTTCTATAAAAGGAACTACTAGGGTAGTAGTTTTTTCTTTATTTTCTTCAAGGCTTATTTTCATTTTGACCTCTCCAATGTTTAATTGAGATGATTCTATCTTTTCATTTTCATCAGGTATCTTAGAAATGAGAACTAGAGGTTTTTGTATAGTTTTCCTTGATCTCAAATGTATGTCTGAATACTCAATATATATAACATTGATTGTATCTTCCTATTCATTAACATAAATAGGTGCTGGTTGTTTATTTTTCAGATTTGCTATTAGTTGTGTAGGCATTGAGGGTTGATTGATTTGTCCTTGTTACTAAATAACTGAGGGTGGCATAATAGTTTTCTATTAAAGTGGTCTTCTTAGTTGGTTATATTTTGACTGTGGGTTCCACTGATGATTCCATTATTGATATGGTTGAGGCATCCATTGTTTCTATGGTACCCATTGTTGTTGTGGCTATGGCACCATCCATGGGGGTGTTGGCATCCAATCTTGTCTTGCCCATGGATTTTAAATTAATAGAATTTAGGGTTAATTTCAAAATGGTGAAGGAGCTGAAACATTCCATGGTGCCATCCATGGATTAACTAGATTTATTGCATTAAACTATCCTTGAGCCTAGTTTTATGGAATAAAGTTTTGTCTCTAAATATAATTTACTTCTTTAGTGGACTAGACTTGTGTTTTCATTTTATTCTTTAAAATAGGTAAAAGGGTGAAATGTTTGGTATCATGATCTGTTGCATCACATATCCCATATGATGAAATATTAGTTCTATCTAGTGGACAGTCTCTAAGGGCATGTTTTTGTCTACTCTTAGGATAGTAGATTGCTAAGGTTTCTATTGCATTTGCCTTAGCTTGAAGGCCATCTAAGGTACTGTTTAGTGTAACCAATATATCTGTCTTTATATTAGCAAATTCTTCTATTAACTTACCCACTTCATTAGATTTTCCAAATCTTCCTTTCCTAATTCCATGTTTCATTTGAGAGTAGTTGGTATAAAACTCATAAATCTGATTGAAAGTCAACTTATTTATATCTCCTTTGCCCATCAGATTTAAGGCATCTCTAGTGTCTTTGTCCAACCCTTTCAAGAAAACCAATTTTTGAACATCTTCAGTGAGTGGATAATTGCTTCTTTTATGAGTGAACATGAATCTGTCCAAATAATCATCTAAATATTCATCCTCATTCTGTTTGATTTTGAAGAAATCCTCTTTTCTTTCTTACACTCGATAGTAATCTTGGTATTTGTTCAATAATTCTATTTCCATGTCATTCCATGATTTAATAGAATCACTAGGTAAACCCATGAACCATCTCATAGCTACATCTTTAACTGTAGAGGGAAATAGTTTTAATTTATGGCTATCTATTGTGTAATCATAGGTTTGACATAACACCTTAAACTCAAACAAGAATTGATCAGGATCTTCTATAGATCTTTCCCAAAAATTCAGCAAATTAGCTGGTGAAATATTTTTCATGGGGGTTTGATTATTAGGATCTACAACAATAGGAAAGGAGAAAGTCCTTCCTGGTTATGCAAGTTGTTGATTTGGTTGGAGAGCCATTTCTTCTTCTGATGATGTTTCAAAACTGGGATGATCTTCCCACTTAATATTTGTGGTATTAGTTATGGGTTGTTCAAAATTTTCTTCAGTTACAAATTTTTGAAATGCTTGTTCTAAATCCTTGGCAACTTCTAAATAGTGTCTTCCTACAAGAGATTGATCCTAAGGAATTTGTCCTATGGGGCTTGCTTGTGGCAATCCAAGTTTCATAAGATTCTTGTAAATAGGTTTCACTTGTATCTTCTGGTTCACTACTTAGAGATGTTGGAGTGTCCACTTGTGTTTTTGGTGGAAACTTTGGGATAAATCATCCTTTAGAATATATAGGATGGTATATCAATTTATTGAATTTTTATAGGATTTTATGAGTTTTTACAATGTTTTCTATTTTACTCTAGACCAATAATTATTACCTTACTAACACCTTATATTCCCTGGCAATGACACCAAAAATGATGAGTGTCATTTAACTCCTCATTTAATCAATATTTAATTGATGTCTTATCAACCTAGGCTGGTGTCCAAAGCTGTCTGCAGTAAGGTATGGGATGGTAGATCTAAAAGGCTGCTTGTGGGGGTGTTTGATTGTCCTATTCTAAATTTGACTAGAGAAAGAAATATGTCCTAAACTACATGATTCACTCTTTTTCTAAAATGGAAGAAATCAAATCAATCCACTCTTTTGCTAAAAGTAAAAGATCACACTCCTATTTATGCTTGCATGGAAAGTAAAATCTTACTTCTTCACTAACAAAAGGAAATTTGTTTCACATGTTTGCTGTAAAGGAAAACACACATTGCTTAAAAGAAAATAACTTTGAAATAAGAAAATGTTTTTTTAAACTATGAATTTATTTTGATGTTTTTATGAGTAACAAGATTCTAATTAATTATAACAATGAATTAGTAAAACATAACATAAATATTATACACAGTTCCTAGTTCCAAGGAGAGTGGGCCCTTGCTCCTCTCGAACTCAAGAACAAATATTAATCAGTGCTGGAAATTGAAGTATTAATTCATAAAATTGAAATGATTACAATCTGTCAGAAACCTGTAATATGCTTGTACAAATATTTTCCTCTCTTATCTACTCTCTATCATATGATATCTAATATATATATATATATATATATATATATATATATATATATTATATTAAAATCTTACATTTCATACTAATAAAATCAACTCAAAATAGGATGCAAAGAAATAGGATTCCTTGGTTGATCCACTCATCCAAAGATAGGATATTAGATTTCCAAGAGATCTAATTATTCTAATAAAATAGATATCCTATCCTATAATAGTCTTAAGATCAAAAATATTTACAACTTTATCAAAATCAAATCCTACAAAATAGTAGGTGGTTATTTTTCTTATTTGATTCTAGCTGGAATGATTCTCACTTATCCTATCTAGCCATCAGCTTCCCCATTTATATCTTTGTCCTTACAAAATTCTTGGAATTTCCCTGTAGAGTCGATAGGAATGAACTTGCATAGTCCGTACAAGCAAGCCTGTGGAGTTTGTAGAAACAAGCCTATGGAGTCCATATAAATAAGCATGTGGAGTCCATAGAAACAAGCCTAAAAAGTCCATAGAAATGAGCCTACAGAGTCCATAGAACCAAGCCTATGGAATCCATATAACCAATCCTATGGAGTTTGTAGTTCTGTTGGATTAAGATCAAAATTGCACATTCACTTTACATTCCTTGTGTCTTTTCCTGAGCATTCTTTACAACAAAAATCACTAAATCATGCTATGTATTAGACATTAATGACAAAGTAAAGGATTAGTCATTGGTTTAATATAAACAAGACAAATATCTATTTTCCATGTAATAGCTATCTAACAATCTAAGATTTGAATAAGATAATATCGTTAGAGAGATGAATTGAGGGAAATAACATGTCAATAATGATCCATATTCTGAGCTCATTAGTATGACATAAGGTCTACATAGGTATAAATAACTCCATAATGTAGCCCTCATGTAGAGGTAATATCTTGTAAAAGAGAGTGAGTGTTTGTTCCCAATAAGTGATGTAAAGGAGGCCTCCATTCTTGACATTCTTTCACTATAGTTTTCAATTTTGTCTATAGTGCTTTGAACTTCAAATGATCTCATAGTCCAAAGTAGAATGATAGAAGAATATCTCCTTGGTAAATTAACCTATTGAGGTAAGAAGGAAATTAGTGTTTTAAATAAAATTAAGAAGATTTTAAGTATAAAGTATTGACCTATATCATCATCTACAGGTGTACTCTTGCCTTCAAAAAGTTCATCTACCGTATGACTATAGGTACCTGCAAGTTCGTGGTGTGAACTAAGAAATGGGAATCCTAAAAACATGAACACTTAAAATTTGAAGATGATTCCAAAGGATTCTAATAAACCTTTGTATGTGTAACATAAGTTTTAAAGGTTGTAAATCATCTATATGACCTCTTTTGCTCCAAGAATGGTCAGCTACAGTTGACTATAGCATGATAGTGCACTAGAACATGGTGGTTTTGATGTTGAATTAATACAAGCATGATATAAACAAATATTAATGATTTTAAAGTGGCCTTGATGACTTTGAGTAGGTCTTAAGGTATGAGACACAAAGCTAATGAAAAATTTCACCTACAGGCACTCCCTTTTTTGAGTAAGCACATAGTCACAATTGATTGCAAACTAAGTCTAGGTCAGTAATGAGTGAAATTTGAGGAGTGGGAAGTATTTTAGGGTGTTTTAAATATTTTAAAGGACCATAAAATTAGTGATATACATTCATGATATGATCAAGATAAGGCAAGGAAGGCTTAAACTCAAAATCTACAACCATGCACATAAACCATGCACATAGTGAATACTACATAGTCTACCTTGGGTTTCATGATGTTTGAAGGGAATACTAATATGGTATCACTATAGAATTATATAAATATTATCCCCATGTATTTACCAATCCTCTCATATCATTTTTTGACTGGGACAATAGGTGAAGTTCCCTCTATTCTGTCTTGGATAAAGGACACTCCTAGGGAGATAAACCTTGTAAGTTTTGTAAGTAAATGATGAAAGGGAAAGTTAGTGACTATTAAAAAATTGAAAAAATGTGGGAGGAGTTTATTCAAACATGAAAAAACATATGGGATTCATCATATTCATAACAAAATACCTAAAGTGGTGATGAGTAGCTATATACAGACTAAGCATACTATGCCTTAACTAGGCCTAATGTCTAAAGGGGGAATATAGTAAAAATTACATCATAAATTGAACATTATAAGGAATTAAAATACCTTTATGTGGAGTTATAAGGTTATTAAAAGCCTTTTTTTGTAGATAAAGTCATAGAGAGGTCATTTCTTGGCCTAGGAACATGATACGGTGCACAAAATGTAAGGAAGAACTCAAGAAGCCACTTTAAGAAGATCATATCTATATGGATGATTATAATGGGAGATAAAGGAGTTAGTACTAGTTGTAAGGGGTCACATATCCCTATTTTATGGAATTTATCTAGGGTTTAGATGTCATAATTTTATGAACAATCATTAAGGGTTTAAACCAGCTAAAACCATTCAAACCCTTGCTAATGACCCGATGAGGAAAAGGTGTATAAAAATTAATCCAAGAGTGATATTTTAGTTATGGAAATTATTTAGACTTGCATACAACTTCGCTAGTCTCCTTTCTAACATATTCAATTTTACCTTATTTGTACATACAGGGTATAAAACTAGTTTTTTTAATAGTTTTGATGTTTTATAGGTACAAAGGAGTTTCAAAGGATGAATATCACTTTGGGAGATTAAGGGAGACTTAATATAAACCCTAATATACATTTTTTTCTTTATAAAATCATGCAAGTACCTCTGCACGCACCTTCAATTTAGGTAGTCCAAACTGGCATAGTGAATGGAATGTGATCACCAAGTGAGAAGCTGATAACTCCAATTGGGATGCCTTTTAAGGTATGCCTAATGGATATAAGGATAAGAGGACTCTTTATAGGTGTCATAACACCCATTTTATGGGTTATATTTAACAAATAATGGGTATCTTGGTGACAAGTGTGAGGAATGAGTGAAAGAAGGATGACAATGACTGTAGATAGTGAGAACACTTATCCAAAAGAATATCAGTGATTAGGGACACATAAAATTCATGTTGGATCCTATTTTAACCCCTATTTCATATTGAAGTTATGTCATCTATTCCTATTCTACCTTAGAGTGCTCAATAAGTACCAAATGATGAAGGCAGTTTCCAAGAAAGTAGCTGAGAGACCTGTACGCCAAGTTTAGGGAGTTTGATGCTTCTGAGGGACATTTGTCCAAAGAGACCTTGAATGGTATATTAAATAATCCATTGTAATACAAACATAAATTTTTCTCTCATCTTGACACTTGTTTGGGTGACTTTTGAACTCCACTTCTCTCTCTCCTCTCTCACATTTTATAAGTACTAGCCATTTTGGCTCTTGTTTTCTAATTCCACACCATGTATGGTGAAGCCCTACTAGTTTGATGTTGTAATTTGAATTTAAATAATACATGAAATCTAGTTTTGAGCTCATATATAATGTTTTCAAAGTGTGAGAAGAAATGTATAGTGAATAGTCAAGGATTTTCATCTATCCTTGCTTTCTCTCAATCCTTCCATGTTTGATGCAAGTTATTCCACTTTATCAGGTCATATGAAGTGTTTTATAGTGTATGGATATATTTTCAAGTTTAAAATTAGATTTAGTGTCTGTAACTGATCTATGGTTCATTTAACTTGGATAGTTTTCATGTATCTCACCTCCATATTGAAATACTAATGTTAGAGTATTCTAAGACTATGAAGCTAGTGTTGTAGGTATTATTTCTTAGTGAAAGAAGTATGATGATCTTGTGGAAATAATTTTGGTGTATCACCCCATTATATTAGTTTCCTTTCATGCATATTTCTATCCCTTTTCCCATAAATTATTATTCAGTGTAGGTGATAAGAAATTCAATGTTAATTCAGGGAGCTATCCCTTAAACCTAGAGGTCTACCTCTTGTATAGGCAACCCATAAGCCTAGAGGTATTCCAATGTTTCCCAAATATTAGAGTAGGATTGAACAACTTCCTTTAGGATAAAATATTTGGTGATAACAGGTAGCTAACATTATACTAGACCCTATCTAGATAATTTAATATGGTATCAAATCTATAGACACTTCACCTTGTTCTACATATAGGTTTAAAGATTGGATATATAGTTTTCCATTCTTTTTTTTACATATTTGGAGTTATTTTTAGTTTTTAGATATACACTTTTTTTTGAATTTTAATTTTAAATCTTAGATTTAGTGGCTTAGTGTAAATAACTAATATTATGATCTCAACTCAACCTTATAGGATCTTAGTTGATCATAAATCGGTGAACACAGTGGGGTACTAAGGGTTGAAGTACATTAATTTCACAAAAATCCTTTAAGTTATAAATGTGTTTCGACAATTGTAAAATTCATAAGAGTTGTCATTTTGGGAAAATCTATAATTAATTATAGATGATCTATGATGTGTGGGGTACTACCACAGTACTCAAGACATTATATAATACTATAAATAGATATTAGCTTCTATGTACCTCAAGTTATATATAAAGCACTTAAAATTTTATGTTTTTAATAGGAACCCTCTCGGTTGTTTAATTATGTGGTGCACTAGTAAGCAGTTAATGTTAGGAAGTTAATTTATATGTACCTTGAAATAAGAGATTACAACTAAAAGATATTGGAAATATATGTAGTTAGTGCCTTTTGGGATTGTTCACTATTTACTACTATGGATTCAAATTTTAGAGAGTCTACAAATCAAATAGACCTTAGCCTAGTATTTCTTAAAATATCTATTGCTAAATTTAATAGATTTATACTATTGTAGAATTTTATGTTAAAATAAATTTGTAGTATTCCATATCCAGATTCAGTTTCAATATCTCTATTTGGGTTTTCTTAGAATAAAATTTAAAGGGCAAAGTATAGGGTATTTTTTTGCCAGAAACAAGTTTCTCAGAATTTTTTATCTCTGTAGGAAGGCCATAGACCAATGTTTATGTAAATACAAAAAAATGCCATAGAGCAACTAACCATTTTTATTTTCTCATCTAGATGATCATTTTAACAAGTATTTCAAAAAAATTATAAAAAAATTACAAATAATTTTTCCACATGTAGTGCCAAAAACTCTTTTTTAGATTTTTTTATTTCCCATAGGTCAATTTCACCACTACGATTTTCTTAATGAGATGACCATTTTAACATGTATATTTAGAAACAATTTTTTATAAATTTTTGCATATAATTTTTTTGGGTTATTTTCACTCAAGTTTTTGTGCCAACAATGACACAAAAAAGATAACCCTCTTAAGGTTTAACTTATTTAGCTGGAAAGGATACATTAATGATGTGCTACTTAGTAAGGGTATCTAATGCCTTGAATGAATGAATAATTTTCATTTTGAGATCTTTTCAAAAGACAAAAATGGTAAAACCATTTTGACAAAGCTAGAGGTATCCTTGTTCAGTCAATATCCCTAGAATTGAAGTTTCATTTCTAGGGCATCATGGAATGTTATAAATTTTAGACTACCCTTGAGGAAATTTTTAGAAATCATAGCTCATTTTGTAGTTGACATGTCAACTAGAATGTTATAAAGTTTGGATTACCTTGGAGGAAATTTTTAGAAATAATAGTAAGAGGAGGGCATGCTAACTATAAAATGAGTTCATTTATCTTATTCTAGAAAACTATCCTCGTATTAATGACTTCATCATTCAAGTCAATCACTTGAAGAGTCTACTCTATCAGACTATTAAAACTAGACTAATGAAAAATTAATTATGAATATTTTTTCTAAATTGGTTCAAACTTACTCAGTTATTGTTTCAAACTAATACACACATCAAGTCTATGAGATTTATGTATGTGGCATTGAATTTTGACAAGTTCTATGAGGAAATTTAATGAAAACAAAAAAATGATTTTTAGTAGGGAAATATGACTTGAAGGTACTAAAAAATAGGTTATAGCATTCAATTTTATTAATGAAATGTCACAACCCAACTCTAACAAAGGAAAAGCCCTGGATTAAAAAATGTAAATTCAAATCTAAATCTTAATGGAAATCAACTAGCTCAACATAATCCTTCCCCAATTTAAAATAAAGGCAAAGGGAAAGCAAATTTCAATGTTGACCAAGAGTATTATAATTGGTGTAAGAAACTAGGTCATATTGAACATCAACATTTTAATAGAATGGAACAAATAGAAGTAGATATGAAAAAAATGTAGATTCCCCCTCCCAAGATAGGGGAAACACTTTCTATAATAATAGGATCACATATGTTTGAATAGGTTATGGATTCAGGGGCCTCTAACCATATGGTTCATGATGGATCACTATTTTAAAATATTTACCAATAACACACAACTAATTTTTTTGTGGGAAACTATAAAAGTCTACTTGTTAAGGGCAAAGGGATAGTTGAGATGGAAAATGGCATATTCAACAAAGTTCTTCATGTTTTAGACTTATCTAAAATCCTCACTTCTATGTATCAGATCACACATTCAGGTGAATATAATATTATTGATTTTACACTTACTGTTTTCATCATAAATATCAAAGACCATTCTACTATTGAAGCCACTAGAAAGGTTGATCATCTAACATGATTGTATAAATTTGACAATTTTTGTGTTCACTCAACCTTCAAAAATCATGATTTCACATACTAATGACTTGAGTAAACTTTAACATGAGTATTTTTATCTCCTTAACTATCACTCATTTTAGGACCTCAACAAGCATCACATGGTTATTGATTTTACACAAATTTATTTCAAATATGGCATTTATCTAGGTTGTGTACCTAGACAACAACACATGGATCTATTTACAAAAGGTAAATCTTTGATGGCAAGTGATAAATTATAGTTGGTTCATAGTGATCTCATATCCTTTCCCAGTGTTTATTTTTAGAAACGTAAATATGCACTTACATTTATTGATGATTTATCCCATATAAACTAGGTCTACTTTATAAAAAAATAATACGAAGTCTTTGAGCACTTAAAATTTTTCAAGGCCCTTATTGAAAACCTATAAGAGATAAAAATTCAACATATAAGAAAATAAAATGGAGGAGTTTTTAATAATTATATTATTATCTTCTATGAACATGTAGGCATTTAAATTCACCATACTCCCTACACCTTTCAACAAAATGGTGTAGTTAAGCATAAAACCTACACACTAAAAGATATGGCCAATTGAATGGTACATTCAAACGAGTTGCATCCATAGTATTTGAAAAAACATGATTCAATGTGAAAAATACATATAAAATTTCACTCCTCACTCCACAATGTAAAATATGGCCCTCAAATAAAAATAGTTTGGTGTCAAGCCAAATATTTCTAATTTATAAGTTTTTAGATGTAATGTATGGGTGCACATTCTAGATGAAAAGTATAAATAAATAGAAAGTAATGGTTTTACTTGTATATTTTTTTGATGATATGAATATGTAAAGCCATATCATATTCTTTTTCTAGGCACCACCAAACCGATTTACCAACATGATGTTTTATCTGATAGACAATCCCAGGGTTTCATGCCAACATCTCCTACTCCTCCTACTCTATTACCTTTTTTTTGAGTTAGATAAATCTTCTTAATTCTCATATGAATAACAAGAGAGTTTATATGACTCCCATTTTTAGATTTTATATAGTTCAGATGATAAGCCATAATTGAGACAACAAACACCTCCACTAATAACATAAAACATTTAGAATGCAATTGCACAACTAACACAACCTATACCAAAATGGATGTGCATAGTTCAAAATGAATTTATTTAATTATTATGGGATCCAATAGATCCAATCACAATGAGATAAAAACATCCATATGGTGTTTCACATTTGGCATAGTTAGAAGTGACACAGGATCTATAAACTTATCATCAAGTTTTTAAGCATCACGAATGGCAAATAGTTATGGTAGAAGAAATTATTTCTATGAAGAATAATAAAAATTGTGACATGGTTCCACTTTTGAAATTAATAAAAATGGTGGGTGCAAGTGGGTGTACCATAAAAAACATACAACATATACGTCCATTAACATATACAAATCCTGACTTGTAGAAAAATGTTTTTCACAAGTTGAATGTGTTGACTGCTAAGAGCCTTTGCTCTAGTTTTAAATATGAATTTATTCATGATAGTATTATCCTTGGAAGAAACACAAGGACGTGAATTACTTTATATAGACATAAAAAATTACTTCTTGTATGGAGGCTTGTAGGCATAAATATAAATGTCCCAACCTCTCAGGTCCATAAGCAATAAGAAATCTAGCTTTGTGTGAAAATTGGAAACATCCTTGTATTATTTAAAATATACTTCTTGAGATTTGTATGAAAATATTGTCACATTATTTATTAAATTTGAATTTACATGAATTCCCTTCGAGTCCATAGTCTACACCAAGAAAGTAGACAAGAAACTCCTAATTTTGGTTATATATGTCAATGATATATTCATCGTAGAGAGTTTCAAAAAATATATTCATGATTTAAAATCTCAAATAATGAAGTATAATGAGACGACTAACTTGGGTTTGTTGATTTTTTCCTTGGTCTTTAGATTTCAAAGTCTAAGAAAGGAATTTTTTGTTAATCAATCCATGTATGCTAAAAACATACTCGACCACTTCAATATGAAATAATTATAGTTTGCATCAACTCCTTATCAATTTATAGTTAATCTTGTTTCCAAGTGTTCTTATCCTTCATTTGATGGTATAATAGATAACAAATTGGTAGGAACTCTTATTTAATTGACTCATACCCTTCTTGGTCTTTCATTTATTTTGAAATTGGTATCATGCTACTCTCAGGACCCCCAATCTACAAAAATCATTCTAAGGTATCTCCAAATTTATATTAGCTATGGGATTGAGTAAAATTTAGGAGGAAAAGACACAATTTATGGTTACAATTTTGGTGGGAACACAAAATTTATTAGCTATATAGATGATGATTATGTAGGATATCCAGATGATCATCACAAGTCAACCAAAAGATAAATCTATCATCTTGTGGCAGGTCTTGTGACATGGTTTTTCAAGAGGAAGACTATTATTGTTATGTTTACTATTTAGATGAGTATAGTGGTGTTTTCATTGCTGACCATGAGTCAATTTGGATTCTATGTTTAATTTTTGAATTTGTATTTTTATAGACCTACCTCACACTAATTTGGTGCAATAATCAAAGTGCTATACACATTTGTTACAACCCAATAGACCACTAATGCACAAATCACATTAAGATCTACATATATTATAAATTGATATAGGACAAGGTTATTGATTTCAAGTTTTTCTAAATAGATGGCTAGGTTGTAAACAGTTTCATAAAACCCATGTTTGAGGCCTAATTTTTTCAACACATGCAAATTTTTAGAGTGAAGGAAGTTATCATTAAAGATGTATAATTCAATGATTTATTTTTCCTTCCATTCATCAAATTACATCTTACTGGGGGATGTTAGTGTATTTAAATAAACGTACATTATTATATGGTTTTAATATGTACTTGTAATATTTATTTGTAATTATTTAGTAGGAACTAATTGGTAGATGCTAACACATAACCTATTATTAGATAATATTATTGATTAAGTAAACTAATTAAATTTTGACGATATAGTTGTCTTATTATATTTTTAACTACTCAACAAAAACCTAATCCTAACCCTAGCCTCCTATCTTATCTATATAAGAATATAGAGGGCTAGCGGGTGAGATAAATTTTGGATAAGATTTACTATTATAATGGTAGAATTAGGCTAGTAATCTTAAATAAAAATATGTAGCTATATTACTTGTATGAATCTATTTTACTTTGTGTCTAATATTTCATAGATTTATCATGCACGTATTGTGGGTGTTTGTCTTATGTTAGCTAACATGATTCATACCCTATCCAGATAGTTTAATACACTTCTTTAACTTGACCAACATTTATTATTTATTTTAATCTCTGTAACACTTTCCTCAAGTGTATCAATTTTTATTCCCTTGTTAAGCTAAAAATCAGATTGTCATCCCAACACAAAATGGTAAATGTACCAAGAAATGGTTTCACCACGTCATTCATGAGTCTCATGAATGTTTTTGGTGTATTAGTCAACCCAAATGGTATAACAAATGACTCATAAAACCATTCCCTTTGATTTTAAAGTTGTCTTCCATTCATCACCTTCTTTGATTTTGATATGGCAATAACCACTCTTCAAATCAATCTTATTGAATTACCTTGCTCCACTCAACAAATCCATTAGGTCAACATTTGAGGCAATGGGAGCTTGAAATTTATTGTTATCACCTTGATCACTCTATAATTAGTTTACTTTCCCTATTATCTACTTTTCCTTAGTGCCAATACTCCTATAAATATGCATGGGATCAATATTTCCCTTATCAACCTTTATTTAACATCTTGTGTACATTTGTCTTCACCTCCTTATTATCCATATGTATTAACATATATGATAATCTATGTGGTAAAATAGATCCATGTGATGATTAATGCTTCTCATGGGTGGAAACCCTTATAAAATATCACCATAAAATATATTTTCTCACTCGCCCAAAAATTCCTTCACTTATTTTATAAATTCACTTGCCTTCTCTATTTCCCAAATTTTCATTTTCTTGGGAATCAAAGAAAAATAGTCTTTCTATTTATTCACCTATTTCAAGAATTATTTTCTTAAATAGAACAAAATATTTGTTTTTGTTCCACTTATCCCCCTTTTCCCTTAAATGGGTTGAAAGTGTATATCTTACTATCCTTTAGAAGAGTATAGGTGTTAATACTTCCATTATGTATAACTTTCCTATCAGACTGCCAAGGCCTACCCAACAATACATGACAAACATCCATATGAATGATATCACACAAAAATTCATCCTTATGTTTCATAATTTTAGAACTAATGAAATTTTTATCATTTACTAAAATATGATGTCCCTTTAACAACCAAGACACCTTATATGGATCTAGGTGTGTGATTCTCTTCAAACCACGTTTCTCTAACATTTCATTGGAAACAAGATTATACTACCACTATCTGAATATTTTTTCAACACTAAATTCCATATTTACATATTGTCCAATAAATATTATTTATTTGTGCTAGTTAATTCTCCTGTTAGTTGGTTTTGGTAACACTCTCTTCAGATCATCTCCATGTTCAAGGTCTTCTATATGATTGGGTGATGTAACACTGTATTCATCTACTTGTGTAAAGTGATTTTTTGGTTCATTTATTTTAAAAATATTATAAAATTCCTTAGGCCATTAAAATATGTATATTTAAAAAACTCCACACTCAAATAATTTACCCATAAAACCTCTACCTTTTCCTCTATTAAAGTATCCTCTTTCTATGGAAGAATACCCTCTTCCTATTTTTTACCGATTCTAATTTTATGAAGTGCTTGCTTCATATTCATGATTTTTTTTGTCTTTTTTCACAGTTGGTTTGGCCTCTTCCATTTGATTATATTACTCTTTCTTTTTTTATATTATATTTTCTTCTAAAAATTTCTCCTTATCCTTAAAAGCATATTAATATGCTTCTTCTATAAAATGTAATCTTAGCATTCAAAATTCATCTTGAATGGAAATTTGGAGAATATTTACATACCTTAAATTTTTTTGGTGTCGTATTCAACATGACCAAATTGAATGTTGAGCTTGTACAAATATTATGTGTAATATTTCATAGTCATCTCCTTAAATTCCATATATTTTTGAACAAACACATTTGGTAATTAAAAGGTAAAATTTACTCTTTAGTTTTGCAATCATTATGTCCCAAGTTTTGATTTTTTCTTTGAATTTTATGACTCTTAACTATAACCCAATCCCACCATACAGATGCATGTACCTTCAAATTATTACAATCCAAATTAAATTTACTGGGATCTTATATTTGTTCATAATCAAAATATTTCTTCAACTCAATGATACAATCAATTATTACTTCAAGACATAAGCTACCAAAATATCTAGGGATGTATATCCATGACTTACTTCCCATTTTAGTAATGGATTTAATAATTATATCCTATGGTTCATCTAATATCTCTTCCACTTGAATCTCAAGTTATTCTTCCTCTTCACCATTACTTAATTCTATAACAACTCCTTTGTGATGTGTAGTTTCCATAGCCTCTAAATGGGCTTGGATTCATATAATCATTTTTTATAGGTCTATAATTTTTTGTGTTCTTCATGATAATCCATTAGGAGACCCTTTGTGTGAAATTTATCCTCAACAATACATGGATCGATTTCACAACATATAACTGACTTGAAAATAATCTCACACACTTTACCCAACTTGGAAAAAAATTGATCTGATACTAATGAATGCAATCATTATTAGGGAGTTGAATGAGTAAAAAACTTGGACTATATAGTCTAGAATTTTAATATATAATAAAATAATTACACACATTCCCGATGTAGAATGAAAAAATATAGGCACAATATTATTTAATTTATTAAGGAACTGGAATGCACACACCATAAAACATTTATATCCTTATTTCAGCTTTAAAACAATGCAATGTTACATAATAAATCCATTAATAGACATGATTAATTCATAAAATTAACTATTTAAACATTCAAACTCTCAACAAATCTCTGATCTTAGCTATCTATAATGTCTTCTCAAATCACTTCACCACTCACAATATATAGTTGTTAAACTTACTAAACTACCCTGTGTTTAACCACACCCCTTACTAACCACCCTCTTCTAAGTTTGTATACATTCATTTAAAAATGTTTTATAATTTAAACCATTTCATTTTAATTTTGGGATGTTCCATTTCCCTTGTGACTCTTCAACTTTTGTTTGTGACAACATCTAGTCTAAATATGCATGAAAATATGATTTGGCACCCACATGAGTCAATTTCAAATGCATCTCAAATAAATACATGGTTTAAATGAGTTTTCACCATGTTATAATGGAATAATACTTAGATAATTATTGGTGCACAATATGAAGGTACTTATGCAAAGGTTTACCTTCAGTCCTTTCCTACCACGAGCCAAGAATTGACATCCTAGTCGACAAAATATTTCATGTTAAATGATAATTTACATGGATATGTATGTGACTTATGTGTACTTAAAAATCAAATATTTTTCAAGTAGATTAAGTGTGGTTTCACATTAATGAATTCTTTTGTGAAGAGATATGCACAAGTCAATGCACTTAGTCTCAAAATCCCTTTAGTGAAAATAATGGAAATCAAAGTGTCATATGAAACATAGAGGTATTTGAAGTGTACAAAAACAAAAAGTTTAAACTATGTAGAAATTGAAAATATACATATATAATTGAAGTCATGCATGACTTCACATAACCTTTATAGTTACATGGAGGATGTGAAAAACTACTCAAATTTTACAAATACCTATTTTACCCTATTTTTTATTTAACAATAGAAATTTTATCTAATAGGTATAAAAATTTAAATATATCAAAATGCTAAATATATGTAATTATTAACATTTATGATTTATAATTCACTAAATATGTAAAAATGGTATTTAAAAAAAAACACTAAGAATAAATGTACTATCTTAAATCTAGGTTTATATTGATTGTTTCTAATATATGATAGTTTGAATCAACAAAATAAAAGATTATGAATGTGCTTGATTAATAACAAAATCTGAAATTGCTCATGTATAGGTTTGCACTTCCTAGACAATAAATCAAGCTAGTTATGTTTGTTGACTATGGAATTCTCTAAGTTAAATGTGATTGATATATGATTATGAAAATCATAGAAATACAAAACTTGATGGTGCCCTATTAGAAGCATAATCTAAGATTATTCCTAGATAAGACCACACTCCCTAAAAAATAACATAGGTCATTCATGTCTTTTGACCATAGAATTATTTGTGTTGACTATGACATAAATCAGCCCAATCCACCTTTTTCACTTGTATATGTTGATCAAGATAAGATATTGTCATTTTTTTGTGCCATGTGAAAGTCATAGTATTTTTAATTTGATTTGGGAATTGTAGGGGTTTTTATGAGAGATTTAAACCTTAAAAAAAGAGGGGGAGTGTAATGGTTTGAGTTGACCCCAATCAACACCTTTATGATTGACTACTATCTACATGTCTAGATACTCTAAAAATGGAATCAATCCACATGTAGTTCTCCCACCTAAAATGATTATGTATGTGTGCTCCTTGACTATATGTGTACAACTAAAAATATGGATTTGATACTTAACTATTATTTTCATTGACTTACTTTGAAATGCTATAGACGTGTATTCTGACTCCTCATTGTGAATGATCTAGAGTGTGAGAGGAATATGACATATTTTCTCAATGTGAAATACTATGAAAGTGCTCAATAGATAGTGCTAATCTAGGATCTATGTGTCTTTCAAATGAGGTTTTGATTTTCTTATATAGTGAAACCTTTTGAGAATTTCATTTAGTTGACCTTATAAAACATTCAAGAATACCTAAGAGAATAACTCAAAATTTAGATACTAGTCATTATTGGCACAAGATAGGGCCACTCTATATGGACATGTCTAAGATAATGGACTTATTTTCCTAGGATGGACTTGTCTAGGAGAATAATAGATAACTATCCTTAGAATGATAGCATGCGGAGGATGATATTGAGAGTTTTGAGTATTAACTTGGAAAGTTATGTGTACTAGTGATGATGAACAAAGGGTTGAGCCCATATATAGATAAATGTCTTAGAGGAATGGTGAATAAGAGTCATGTATTTGGGTTCAAGTCAAATGGTTTAAGATGTGTCAAGAATTAGCATAGTCAAGTATTTGTGACCATATTCAGGTATCTACACCTCCTCTTATTATAGTTATGAAATTATTATAGTAAAGGAAAAATATTTAAACTTGAGAATATATAACACACTTTGTATTTAATATTGTATTCCAAATGTGTAGGGTACTCAAATTTATAAAAACCTAAAACAACACTTGAAGTAGTCATTTACCCATATTTAAAATTTGAAAAATCTAAATTTTAAATATTGAAACATTGAGATGAGAAAAAGGAAGGAGTACACTTGTATGGAGATGAAGCTAAATTTTAGTATAACCTATAAAATATGGTGAAGCACTTGGATAAATGTGCCCATTGTTGAATAACTTTGAGATTTGGTTCCTCATGTTTAAATCAATAGAGAGTTAAGAGTGATCAAGTCCCAATCTTGAATAAATAATTAGTCCCTTGAGTTGGAAAAATGCATATTTCATCTCTTATGGATGAGGAAAAATACCCAATTTACTAATCCAAAAGGTGGAACCACGATTTGTTTACTAGAATTGATGCTTAGGCCATTGAGTGTCATTAGACTCAAACACACATAACTATTAATAAAATATGACCATGCAATGGGTTCACTTGAAGTAATACCAAGGCCATTGAGTCTCACTAGAATTGAATGTACATTATATGTAACATGTCAAATCACATTCCGATAGATGAATCTAGATTCTATTTACATAATTGAATGAAATTGAATAATATTCATGCCCTTATCATGACTCTAATGCCAATAGATTTGAAGTGAAATGACCATTTTACCTTTGAAATTGGTATTTTTAACCTTTTAAAAGTTGTATGAACAAGTATCATATCCTTTAAACTTTGAAATATGTATATGTGAGCAAGAACACACATCATCCCCTTTTTCTAAACTTTGAAAATGTGCATGAACAAGTATCATGGTCCCTGAATCTATGCCAAATAATATACAATGCTATGCATCTATATTCTCAATTGTAATTGCATGTGAAACTTGTAACTTTTCTTCCTATAACTATTTTACATATGCCCATGAATATGCATTCAAGTATATGATTATATACTTTGGTTTTTTGTAAAGTGAGTACATATTCATGTCATCTACCCCCATAATTTATATCAATGTGCCAATATATTTCATATATGTGATTTATAAATTTAAAAAACAAAATTTTAACTACTTTGAATCTTTTAAATTTGTATTTTGAAGTCATGAAACTTGTATTTTGTTCCAAATCTGATTTTTTTTGTAAATGAAGGCTTTGATCTCTAGGAAAGGCCCACAATAATGCCCCCATTTTGAGATAACAGATGTATCTTACAAGTCACTCAAGTCAAAATAAGATTTAATTGTATCATGTGATAAATATATATTAATTATCATTGTGTAAAAAAGTGGATAATATGGCATCACAGTAATATAATTGTCATTAAAACATGTAACATATTAAATGTGAGGCTTACAAGTGTCATGTCTAGATAGATACAACAACAAGTCACATAGTAAAGTAACCATATCTAAATTAGACTATGTAGTAAAAATAAATGATATGGATCATGGAATCATTAATAAATATTATCAAGCACAAAAAACACAAAACACAATGTCGAACAATGCTATAAAATAAGCCCAAAGCCTAAATAAAAGGGAAATGTTCAAATACTACACATAAAGAGAAATGTCACACACATAGGGCCAAGGGCCATAAGTAATGTACATATTCAAATGTCACACATACCAAGCAAGTATAGTAAACATAAGGTCATGAGAAATACATAATTATAAATCAATTTAAAGCATATCATGCAAGGGAATAAACAACGTTGAAGGAGCATAAAATAATTGAAATATAATCTATAATATCCATATGTATTAATGTCACATTATAGCAAAGTTTTATATCCATATAACATAATGTAAGATATGACTAATTAATAATAAACTTATAATACAGGTATTTTGACATGGTATATAGATCATAAATAGATCTAACATGTTATAATGTAACATGTATAATAAGATGCCCTTAGCATAGGCATGGTCACTAGTTAGTAGGGAAGTCCAACATCTAAGAGTCCATGTATAATATGTCCTACATCACACTCACATACCTCATGAAATGCATGTGTGTTTGAAAAATAATATGATATCTATAAAGATATAAAATAAATAACATACATAAAGAAGTAAACTAGAAAATCATGTCATGCTTAGGTCCTAAGTTTTGATTTTATAAAATATTTTGGATGTTTTTTTAATTTTTGATATATCTAATTTTTTTATTTAATATTTATTTTTATTTTTATTTTTATTTTTATTTTTTTTAATTTTTTAATATTTTTAAAATTAATTACCATATGATCCCATCAATGGAAGGAACATAATGTGTGGTTGTATCATATAATTAGAAGATTACTTTTCATGAATGAACAGTGCTACATGTAGATAAATTATAATATGAAAAGGCATCATATGTTGTAACATAACTATATTGACCATTTCTCATAGAATCCCTTGTAGGATGTGTAACTTTAGAGGGTGTAGGACTTGGTGGATAAGGTCTTATTTCCTATGTTCTTTATGCAACATGTTGAACTATCCAAGGTACTACCTTAGTTCACACTATATAAGGTTAATATTTATTTTAAATTTGAGTAATTCATTGATATAAATATTTATATATAGGAGGGTATACCATCTCCTTTAAACTAACTATATAAATGGATTATGTGTATATGCCACAATTGAATCTACATTATGCACTTTAATAGGTAGAAAATTGTCTATGTACTCTACTCTTGAATATATGAAATAAATTTCTTTGTACAATGTTTTTTAATAGGTTCCATAACCAACTATGGTGGTTGGGAGGAGGAGGAGGTACCACTGACTATCGAGGGTACACATATTGAATTCCTAGAATTTGAACACTTGATTACATTGTATAAATTTTATACATCAATGTACTAAAGATGGTACTTCATGAAACTTATGTATCCAAAGTCATATTAATAACATATTAAATACCCATGTGTTTAGTAAGACTATAAATAGAGTAGCCATTTTTCCAGAACCAACTTAAAAAGGTAACACTATATTCCAAAGAGCATTTTGTGTATGACCATAAAATGCTTTGAAATTTTTTTATGTATCTTGTAAATCCTTCTCTATATATCCAAGAGTGAAAATACATGTCATTTTACATGTATTTTCACTTGACCCATTTTTTATCATGACATTGTATATAGGTTGTTTGTTGATATAAGCTCGAACAAAGAGTACATGTCTATCTGAATCATCATAAATGATGACACTATAATTGAATGTGATCATAAGACATGTTGATAATATGCATATAAATGTACCAATAATACCATATATTTAATTACAATATGTTGAATTAGGAGTATTGATGTAGATGTAAGGGGGAAATGTCTCTAAAATATCCTTAATTGGTTCTGGTCTTGTCAAAGATCTCACTTGATACTTTATTTTGTCTTCAAGGTTCTATATCCATTTAGTCTTTCTTTTGGTCCTTAGGATAAATATAATCCTACTATGTAACTATATATTTTTCTCTTATAATAACTTTTTAATATAATTTAACTCTATCATGACACTCACATTAATGTTCTAACTCATCTCATTCACAAACTTCCTCTTTTGGTTTCACTAGCTTTTCACTAGTCATGTCTCTTAGGTCTTAAGGACCAAAACTAGATATAGGCCTCAAATAATAAAAATAATATCATAAATGGTGCTATATGATCTTATTAAACTTTTATTAACCTCTTCTAACTGCTCAAACACACCTCAACCTTCAATTCCATATACAAGGCTTATAAGGACAATCCTAGTCTTGTAGCCTTATTTGTGAAATTTCCCTTTGTTTGATCAAAATAGGCACTAATTTGAATATTTAAACACATTTATATACATCATATATTGTCTTATAGGTGTGTGTCAAGTTTTAGGGTCTAAATCCACCTCTAGCTATCACTTCCTTCAGTAGCCTCCCCTCAATTTGGCCTAATGAGTCCTTAAACACATCCATAGGTCTAGAATTCATATCGTACAAATCCATTTCAATCCAAAAAATATTCATTAAATTTACTCACATAAAAAAATGATAAATTATGAAGTTTCACCTTTTTTTTACTATTGAATCAAAAGATATGGGGTTTTTCATTCGTGAAACCCTAGTTCCTTCCTATACAGGTCAAAAATACCTTAAATTCATTATTTATATTTATACAAAGTTTAAAAGGAAAAAATAAAAATAAAAATATCTATTTTCTCCACAAACATATTATAAAATAGGTAGGACATCACATGTATTCTTAGCCATGCCTTTAAACACCAAAACATATGTTTCTGAGTCCTATTTATGACTGTGGCAGGAGGGTTTGCACATTCATGAGTTTCAATGACACTTATAAGAGTATTTAAAATTAAAAATAACTTAATAAATCCTATAATAATATATACAAACCATTATAATCAATAGTATACACCTTTTATTCAATAAATGTCCTTTCTCTTAACTTTGACTATGCACATTAAGGTAACCTATATGCCTGTGACAACAACAGGGTCATTTGTTCATGTTTAAGAGTTTTAAAATGTTTATAAGGATATAAAAACCTAATTTAAAAATGGTACCACCTGTACAACCCATATATCCAATGGCACACCTGATAAGGATAATAAAACAAGTCTTTACCTCCCTTTATAATGTGACTGTTAACCCAAAATAGGGTATAGGTAAAATTTACAACATTTGAGATTTCAAGTTGTTGATTAATATTTAAAATAAAATATAGGCCATAAAAATACCTCCATTTACTTCATTATAATGTTCACACGTTGCTCTAGGCTTTATAACTCTTAATACTAATTTACATACCTTATTTGGTAACCCTACGACTCAACTATATAATGCACAGATTCCTTAGGGACCGAGTTATTCCCAATTGATTCCATAATATCAGATGTCATGAATAAAAAAATAAAGGGTTAAATGACTCAATTTTATATTCAAAGATACTAACTAATCTTCACTCTTGTATTAATAATTCTCCAAACATAAATAAACTCCCTTCTCATAAGACTGTCAACCTACATTCATGCCTTTATCATGCAACATCTATATCTATAGTCATAAAGGATTATTTAAACCATAAAAAAATAATAACACAATAATAATTCATATAATAATTAATACACAATGGAAACAACTTCTATTTTATTCATTTGAAAACAACAGTTCATACACTACAGTCCATTAATGGACTTTCAGGATTTTGTCAACCTTTGAGAGGTTTTACACCAACTTTCCTTTTTCTCCCTATTTTCCTACTTGGATATTTATCTCATCTCTCCATCCTTTCCTACCTACTCCATCCAAATATTACCAAAAAATTTCCCATCTAACTTCAATGTTGGTTTTGGGTGGTTACACTAACTTGCTTATCATAACCAACTCAACGTACAAGAGTTGTTTACATTAGTTCACATGACTAAACTTAATGAATAATCATGAAATATATTTGAAACTCATTATCATGAATTTAGTGGACACCCTAAACCAACTTTACTCACCTAACCATTCCAAACCATGCATATGACCCTCCTAGCCTTAGCTATAATATTTGAATTTTTAAATTCCCTATTTTGGAGAGAAAATTCGTAAAAGCTATATAACACACCTTGAGGACTCCAAATGGAATATAAGAGAAAAAATGGACCTTAAAATGTCCTAAACTCATATTTACACCCAAAACTTGACCAATTTTGACCCCTTTTGCTAATAACATAAAAATGAAGTCTTCTAGCTTGATGTTCTTGCATTAAGGATGCACATTATATCTATGATATAACTTTAAATTTTCTAGTATTTTATATTGTACCATGTTTTATAAATGGATTACTAAAAAAATTCAACTTTTCATTGTTATTTTTCTATAGTCTAACATCTTCTTTTTGTGTTCTTTGCTCAATAGTATTATTATCAATGAGATTATGTATCTTATGCTTTAGACTAAAACACTTGTTTATGAAATCCCAATACATATTTGGTAGTCATAATATGCATTATTTTTGAATCCATTATGTTGAGGCTTGGTCATATAAAATATAATGGTGAAGGGAAAGATATGGGATTGAAATCAAGTAATTTTTGTAAAAAATATGAGGAGGTTTTGTTAACCTTGAAAATTGCATCCTTGGTGGCGTTATTAATTGAATCTTGTTCATTGGTTTTGATAATGCATTGACTATTACTTTTGCTTCATTTTAATTTTAATTAGATTTTAAATTATAATTTATTTTGCTTTGAAACTTGATATTTGAATTAGATGGAGAATTTGGTTCATATTTGAGTTTTTTCAAAGCTATAACAATGACTTCACATTCTCTAATTATATGGCATAACTCATCAAAATATTTTAATTTGTCCAACATGATAGAATCATGAAGTGGTGATATAAAACTTTATGTGAAGATATATTTAGAATAATTATCTAACATATAATTTTTCATTTTATCTATTAGAGTTTTGTACTGGAGAACATATTCACTAATTGGCTCATTTGACCCTTGCTTGAGTTTTACAATTTTTGCATAAGATAGGTTTTCATAGATATTTATAGAAATATGTGCTATAAAATGATCAAGAAAAGGGTTGAATGAATTAATTTATTGAAGTGGAATATCATAGAACCATTTTAAATCATAATCTTTGAGGCTTTTTATAAATATCTTGGTTAATAAATTATCATTATATGCATAGTCCAAGCATGCTATATGAAATGATTGAAGCTATTATTCGGGATCACCCTTACCTTCATAGAGTTATAGCTTAGGATCTAAAAAACATGATGGTAATGGGTAAATGGCTATCTCAAGTGTTAAAGGATTATGAATCAAGGTATATAAATCCATTAAATTACATGCTCTAGAGACACCTTGCTCTAATTGTAACACTTTAGCATGTAAGGCTATAATAGTTTTCTTGAGAGAGTATACATGAGGTGAGGTTGTTAGTGGACCATGAATAAAAATCAAATGAGGTTTGTATGATGCCTAAGTATAATTTGGCATATGATTCTATTAAAAACCTTATGATGACCCCATACCTAGGGATGATAACACATATGTAACTAGGGGTGTTGATATATGAATAAAATAAATAATATAAATTGGGACATCTAAAGTGGGATTATGAACAAATATAAATGGAACCTATTATTTTTGTGCTTGAGATGATGAAATCTTAGCTTGATGTCCAATATTAGATGCTAGGAGTAATTGGACATACCTATCAATCTCTTTGGGACATTAGCAAAGTTCATGATGAAAATATATTTTTTAACTTTCTTAAGATCTACCCATTAAGCTCATTGGGATAAATTTTATCAAATCTCTTAGGATTATCTTGCATAGTTTCATTATCTTGACTATAATATTCATCATTAATATCATATTTGATTTATGCATAACTTTGAATAGTTGTATTATCATATTGATTAAAAATATATATGTTATCCATTGTAAAAGAGGTTAAAGGAATATAAATATTCTATACAAGGATTCCAATTAATCTAGCACTATGCCTTAAATTAATAGAAGGGTTAACCATCTTGAATGGTAAGCAAATGTGTAAATAGAAAATTAAAATTTGGTGTAACTAAACAAGGTGTGTTTGTTATGTAGGATCTCAGATATATTGATCTCAATTGTAAAATAGTGAACAAGGCCAAAGGACACCAACTATAGATGATTCCACCATCTCATAGATGAACTATCCCATATTTAAGGTACGTTGAGAGTAATTTCCTAGGGTTAACAAATTATTGGTGAACTAAAAGAACAAACATTCAAAGGCTTCCTATGCATAGAAAAAAACTTAGACATTTCTAATATATTATGAGGTAATTAGAAATGAAAATATATATAGAGTATTATCTAATGGATTGAGTATTGGGGTAATACCCCTCACATCATGATATAGGTAAAAATAAAGACCACTTTACCTAGAATAAAATCTCTTATGTCAGGATTTAGTCTTTACATTGGGTAAAATACTAGTAACTTTTTATTATATGGTTAATATGGTAAATTCCTTATTATTAGTTAAGTAGATATAATTTTATTATAAAAATATATCTCATATTGTTAGTAGTTAGTTGGTTTTTTAGTAGGTGAGAGATTATAGGGATATCACTATCCCATGTATAGGAAGCATATTTCCTATATAACTATGCAATGGAGTATGAAATTACATAGTGTGAAATATATTTTAATTATGTGTGTACTCTGTGTTTGGGTATGGTACATAAACTTTGATCATTTCTATTATTGGTATTAGAGCAGACTAGTCTTGTCCTATGATGGGAGAATGAAATGTTTTCAGGAACAACCTTCATATTATTTATTGTCCCAAATCCATTAAATTCATTCATAGTGAAAATTGTTAAAGGAATAGGATTTTATTATATTATAGTTTTAAGGTATTTAATATTTTTGATTTAATAGTTTTATTGGAACTCAAACATTTCTTGTATATATTTGTGTATTTGATCCTTTCACATATGGATCCATTGACAAGTCAAATTGATTTTGAATGATCGATGCCTAAAGGAATCCTTCACAATTCATGCCATATCAATTAGATAAATCAGAGTAGAAATTTTCACATCTTTATGGCATCAAGAATAAACCAACTCTAGCATTTAATCCTTCTTTTTAGTCAACTAAAGGGCTTCAAATTCTTATCCTTACAAACACAACCATCCAAGAGGTCATGATATCTTAATGCATAGTTGAGAAGAGTGAAATCCTAAATCATGAATGATGACCAAAACCCATGCACATTATAGAAGCATTTATATGTAAAGAAACATAACACTATTGATTTATGTCCACATGTATGTAATATTCAGATTTGTTGGGAAAAAAGTATCATGCCATATATCATGTGGAGGAGTGTATATTGAAAAAATTCAAAAGGCTCGTTGAAGGTTTTCACATCTATCAAATGGTCAAATCATTCACAAAGCAATGTGTCAAAAGTTTTATTTAAGTACTTTTTTAATTTTGTAAATTATTATTAATATTGTGCTTAGATAGGTTTTTGACTTAATTTCTAATGTGGTTACAATCCATTAGTCATTTTTAATATGTATTATTTTGTTATAATATTGTTTGAAAGTCTGTCCAAAATTTATAATAGTCATATATCAATTTGTATTTCTTAGAGTGGGGTCCTCTTTTCTCACAAAATCCATATCAAAATTATTTCACAATAGGGTTATTGGGTCATAGTGTGTAGCATTTTTGAGACTTTTAGAGTCATTAAGATTTTGTAAGTCTAGTTAATAATATTTGTGTCAGTAATTAGTATGTCAATAGTCAAAAGTCACAATAATTGTTTTTTGTAAAAGGATGCATTTTTGGGTAACCCTGATGTCATATGTATTATTTCACATTTTAGGGGTAAGTACACCCAATGTGGAAACAATTTTGTTTCACATCTTCATCGGTTTAGTAAGTAGATTGACCTACTAGAGGATAGAGGACCATGATGTTGGAGGACAAATAATGTCCTCTTACAAGCCACTAATGATGCAGCCAAATTTTTAGATAGTGGCATACTATGAAACAAAATGACTATGCTAAGGATGATCAAAAGTGGTAGTGGTGACTATATATGTCAGACAAGATTAAGTGGCAACAATCATGTGGAGACGCTACAAAAGTGATAATGAGGATTTGATCCTAATTTTTAATTTTATTTTTTTAGTTATGTGGTGTGTGAAATAAATAAAAGATTGTAACTTTATCATATTAAATTGGGTAAAAGGAGAATGTAGATATCATGGAATATGTAAATAGTTATATAGGAGGGTAGTTGACTGCAAAAATCCTCTAACTGTAGAGATCCTTTGACTGTCATACTTCATTAGAAGATGACTGGCTAGTGAATATATTCACATGGAATAAATGTGGGACATATTCTCATATAGTATTAGTCATGTACATCCAGATCTAGATAATATTCAGATAGTAGTATGCAAACCTAAAAGTATGCATTGGCATACAATTCTATTTTCAGCTCACATGATGTACTTTTTCCCCATGTAAAAACTAAGGGGGGATGTTAGGATTCAATATTTACATTATATAAAATTCTAGTTATTTTTTATTATATGGTTAATATGGTAAATTAGTTTCTATGATTATTTAAGTAGATATATTCTTATTATAACAATATATCTCATATTGTTAGTAGTTAGTTAGTTTGTTAGTAAGTGAGAGATTATAGGGATATCACTATCTCGTGTATAAGAAACATATTTACTATATAAGTATGTAATGGAGTATGAAATTATATATTGTTAAATATATTATTAATTTTATGTGTACTCTTTATTCGACTCTGCTTCATAAACTTTGATCTTTTCTATTATCTTATGAGTTTTAAAACTATCAAAACACAATTTATAGAATTCAAGAAATAAAAATAAATTGAAATTGAAATTGAAAACCAAATTAGAGGAAAATATTTTTGTGAATAGAAATTAAAAAGTAATATGAAACCCTAGAACAAAATTTAGAAAATAAATGTTAAAAAATATACTGGTTCACCAATGTGTTTTACCCCATTTTTTATTTAATAATAGAAATGTCTATTTAATAGGTGTACAAATTGAAATAGATCATAATGCTAAATATATGTAATCATTAACCATTTTGATTTGTAATTTTTTAAATATAAAAAATACTATTTTTAGAAAAATTAAGAATAATGTACTTAGATTAAATTTATATTTTTGTTGATTGTTTATGATATCTAGGAGTGTGAACCAATATAAGATATGCCAAAAACTTTTCTTGATTATAAAAACTATGCTTGATTAGAACCATAATATGAAACTACTCTTGAATAGTCTACACTCCCTAGATAATAGTGCAGATCATTTATGTCTATCAACTATAAAATTTTATGTGTTGATTGTGACTATGAAAAGTAGATAGACAAAACTTTGATAGTGCCAAATCAAAAGCAAAATATGAAAATATTCATAGACATGATTGCATTCCTTAGATAATAGGACATTTCATTCATGTCCTTTAACCATGGACTTATCTACTTTGACTATGAAGGGAATCAGATTGCTCCACCACATGTGTATGTGTCTATTAATTAGATTAAAATATTGCAATATTGTTTTTATCATATGGAAGTAGTATTTTTATTTATTTTGTTTAAAAAATATATGGGTCTTCATGACATATTAAAACCTACATAAAATAGAGGGGGAGTGTAATGGATTGAGATAATCCCAATCACTCCCTTGATGATTGATCACTACCTACATATCTAGATACTTCAAAGAGGGAATAGAGCCACATGTAGTTCTCTCACTAGAGTAATTATGCAATTGTGATCCTTGATTATATATGTAGATAGAAATATGGATATGATACTTGACAATGATAACTCTTGACTTAATTAGATATGATTTAGACTTGTCTTGTGACTTATCTTTATGAATGATCTTTAATTTGAGAGGAATGGGGCATATTTTATTAATATGAAATAGTGTGAAAGTGTTAAACAAATAGTGCCAAGATAGGAACCAAGTGTCTATGAAATTAGGTTTTTATTTTCTTATATAGTGAGACCTTTTGACAATTTCCTTTATCTAACCTTATAAAATGTGTGGAAAGACCCAAAAGAATAATTAGAAATAAAGGAACTAGTATATATTTGGTGTGGGACATGACCACTCTAGGTTAATAGGTCTATGGTAATGGACCTGTTTGCCTAGGGCATAATTGTCCCAAAGAATCAGAGACAATTGTGATTAGAATGGAAACATGTTGAGGATTGTACTGAGAGGTTTGAATATTAACTTGGCAAGTTCTATGTATTAGTGAAAAAATAAACGGTTCAACTCACATATAGATAAATGGCTTAGAGGAACGGTAAATAAGAGTCATGTATTTAGGTGCAAGTCAAATGGTTTAGGATATGTTGAGAATTAGAATTTTCAAGTACCTATGAATATATTTAGGTATCTGCAATACTAATAAACCTATTAATAACTTATGCATATAAATCCAAAGCCAAAAAAAAAGCATATAGACTATATCTAAAAGTTACATAAAACTAAAAAATCACTTATAGAATTAGATACAAGTGCAGATCCATACATAATTTAAAATAACGCAAAAGCTTCAATCCTTTAAGACTTGAAAACACCCCTTATTAAAATATGTGTTTTTAGTTAATGCAATATTTATTATTAACCTAATTTATCCTACATCATACATCCTCTTTAGTAACAATGAAAATAGTTTAAGTACATCCTATATAGTAGGAAGAAAACTAAACAAACTATAAGTTATGAAAAAAATGATACAATGGTATACATGTCCCAATAGCATATTGATCAATATGATGAGTGGGTAATATTCCCCCTTTTGAGATTATAGATAAACCTATGAAGTTCACATCTTGAAACAAAGAGATTAGAGATAACATGTATAATGTAAGATATACAAGTAATGGCATGTTTAACATATGAATATACTTGAGGAAATCATATGCACACTAGATAAATTTCCCTATATGAGCCCATTATATAACTAGTGTAGAATCAATAATTTTTTTCATAATGTGGACTCAAGATATAAGTAATATGGCATCATGAATAAATTTCCCTATGTGGAATTAATATATAAGTACTATATCGTCGTGGTCATAAATTTATAAATGTAAATAATATGTGATTAGCCTTTCCCAAATAGATGAATAATAGAAATAATAGAAACATAACTAATAGACTAAGATATTTTCATAATATAAATCGTGGAAAATCAAAGGCTACGTGACATAACATAATAGAGTAATAATCAATCAAGTGATCTAAAAAACATTTTTCAATACATGAATATAGAGAAGGCAATGGATGCATTGATCTCATGGCTAACTTGGGTGTTGATGAAACATGTTTCAAGACTTTGAATTATAATAAGAACAATCCATCATAACTTAGATATAAATTAGAGGATGAGGCCAATTATGATGGATATTGAGTCAAATTTCATGTCAATCAAGAAGATTTTAATCCTAAGTATGTGTGAATCTTATTAATTACAACATCAATTGCTAAATAAGGTTAATCATTAGTGTGTGTGGGAGAAGGGATGACCATTTTGATAGGCATGTGATGGTAATTTAGACACATGAGAAGTGGCATCACAATCCCGTTCCCAAGTTAACCTAGTGTAACAAGGTAGAGCTAATCAAATTTACCAAAAGGGCTTATAGGGCTAAATATGGGTGGTGAACTAGATAAAACAGAGCCCATATATTGTGATGATGTAAAAATAACCCAATATGAAACATTTTAAATAAAGGTGGGCTCACTATGTAAATGAAGTGAGTCACTAGGCATGACCCCAAGTTCTCTATCTACTTTACTAAATCTTGGAACAACAGGGTAGTTTACATGAAGGGAGTTAAAATACTCATTTTAGAAGAGAGTATCATAGTTTTTATTAGTATGCCACTAGACAATACCAAGGCATAAAATAATAAACATCATAGGGGTGAGATCATAAAATCATTATTTAAGAATAATCCTTTGGCAAAAAAAGTGAATAATGGATTCTTGAGATAAAACCTCTTGTACCCATAGTTGGACGTCTATCTAAAAATCATGAGGTACTTGAATATTTAAGGGAAAAAAAGAGGTGAATTCTCACCATTTTATATGGCTCAACCATTTCAAGAATAAATTTGTCCCCAAATTTTAATTTTTTATATTGAGATATCTTAAATCCTTTGTGGAGGTCTACTAGGGTGACACCTTAGATGTCATTATTCACTAGGCCCTCATTATGTTTTTGGTCAAGGGGGATAAGCCCATAATTAATAATTGGGTGGTGATTGAGGAGGTGTGGGATCCAAAGGGATTAGAGAGAGGAGGTAGCCAACTTTGAGGAGATATACAAACAGAGTCAAAAGATTATAAGAAAGCCCTCACCCAGATTCTAAAGAGTAAGAAAAGTAAGGACATGAGGGGGGTCAAAAGGAAAATCATGTCTATTGATGATGCAAATCCCTCACCTATTAATTCAAAATTTGAGTCTCTCTTGAATATTGAGAATGAGGCCCTAGACCTAATAAGAGAGGATGATGAAGTAAAGAATTGAATTGATATTCAGGATATTGAAGAAAAGAAAGGGGTACTGCAGGGGTCCTTGCTCAAAAAAGTAGAAGAGGCCATCTAGAACCTTAAATAAAAAATTAAGGATATATATGGGAGACTTAGAATCTAGTTGAAATTTATAAGAAAGATTAGAAAGGATGTCAATGCCATTAGGGAAGTCATCCTAGCTAGATTTCATATAGGCAGGAGAGGAGGTGATGTATAGAAAAATCCAATCAGTATGCTTAATCTAAAGTTGGAAAAAACACTCAAATAAGAGCATGAATTAATCAAACAAGAGGAAGAAGCTAAGATGAAATGTAAGGGGGGGAATCTATCTAGAAGAAGAAAAAGAAAATGAGGGAAGAGTGTAAGGCAGCCCTGGATAACACACTACAGCTAGCCAACATGAGGGTCCATGCAGTCAAACTAGAGGCAACGTGAAGAATAAGGTGGAAGACAAAAAATAAAGACCTAGCAGGCATATCAAAGACCATGAAAACTGAAGATTAGGAATCATGACTAGTATTGCAATTGGTTAGATTTATTTAGTTCCTTATTGTTCTATATTTTATGTTATTTTTAGTTTGCTTCCTAATATAATCTATGTGGGTTTTGGGTGGTTTTTTATAGGTTCCTAGGTGGGATGTCAATTCTAATAATTATTTTTTTGGAGTTTTTTTTACGTACTCTGACTCAATATGTAAAGATTATGGGATCCTTTAAAACTTATTTTTTACTTGTATCCCAAAAATAATTAGTCAAGTGAAAAATCTAAGAAAATTTACTTTTAAAATGAAAATTAAAATAAATGGTGAAATTAATGATGAGAAAATTAAGTAAAAAAAAAAATTAGACAACGAAGATCAAATTATGAAAATAAAAACTTGATCCAAATGGAAAATTAAAATGAAAAAAATTACCACAAATTTAAGGAAAAATTTACCGATCAATTAACTAAAACAAAAAAATAAAAGCATAAGCAATGAAATTCATAAACATGCCTCCAATGTAATATGGAAACATGGAACATAAAAAATATAGGCATTGAATTCAAGTCAAACATATGGGAAATAAATCATGCCATGAAATCACATCAACCATGCAATAAATATATAAGGTACTGAAATCACACTGAGCATAGAAAATGAACATAAGGAAATGAAATCATGGTAGGATCATAGAAATAAGTTCAATAATTAAAGTCACATCATGCACACAAAGACACACTAATCATACAAAAATAAATTGAGGCATGTGAAATCATATCAAACACATGGAAGCACACCATTGACATATAAGAAATCAAATATATAATTATATAAGACATAAGCACATCAAACATGATATACAATATAGAAGAAACATAAGAATTTTGGATATATAAAAATACATACTATGGAAATCAATAGAGTTAGGAACATAAGAATAATATGCATGAGAATAGAAAAAGTAAGACATCAAATTGATGTTACATGAATCATAGAAACATATAAAGATACATGCATAAAAGTCATAAATATAAGAATGAATAACATAATAATAGCGGATACAACTAAAAGAGTAACCTATGACAGAGCTAGGACATACCCCACATTTCCTCCAGAGTTTCCTAGGTGCACATGTAATTTATCTTGTCTATTATGAAACTTTTTATTGAACCTATTACATGTTGAAAACTATGCATTTGTATTACCAATCTCATTAGTGCATTTTATGAAAAATAAATTAACGTTTCCCTCATCTATGTTCATATTGTGCAATGTTAATGTGAATGAATGTGAAGAGCGTGATCTAATAATATTATGAGTTAAATAATCTTTCATGCAAATTAAGAATAGAAAATAAGTCATATCATAATATAGAGAGTGTTTTTCATAAGAACCTATATTCATATATAAAGTAAAGGAGGAAAAAAATTTGATTCATGAATACACACACACACATTACCATGGATTGAAGACTTTTTATCATAATAAATCATAAATATACAATCATTTTACATAAGTCTATAAATATGAAATATAAGGGATAACAAGAGATTGAGAAATGATTGTATTATGAGGAAAATATTGGTATATGTGTATTAGAATAAATATATTATACTTGCAATCTCTTAAGATTAATCCATTTTAGACTTCCTAAATTTTAATTTAATGGGATTTTTTGTCTTAGTGATATCTTGGAAAATATTGTGATTAATAACAATGACATCATTAGCTCTAGCACTCATATATTTGTTATCAGCATCAAAAGGACTATTGCTAATTTTGAGTCTTATTTGATAATATTCATATATCCACACTTAAAATATCTATGTGGATTTTCACCATCATTATAACCAATTCCTTACTTAGGTGGATGGATAGTGGGAATAATGGGTGCACTTGTGCATCATCTTTGATCGAGGCCTTTAACTTATACCCCATATTTTGCACATATTTGATTCAAAATCCATAATTTTACAAATATTTTTGAAATAATACTAATACTTTTAGCATTAATATTAATGACAAAAAAATTATCGATTCGTGATTTTTTAACCTTATCTTCACTTATTATGGTCTTTCTGCTTGTTAGATCAAAACTTGGTCTTCAATAATTTTGAAGATTTAAATAAAGAAAACCAATACTAAATACATTAATATCATCTTTATATCTTCTTTTACCAACTAGAGTAAATATATATTTTTTAAATTCTCATCAATATATTTAACTTTGTTGTCAATATCCTCATCGTCTTCCTTGAAATTGTTACATTATCTAATCTCACATTTTTCCACTTGGTCAATTGGAATAAATTTCCTAGGTCCCATTATAGTTGCTGCATTCCTATTCATATGAGCTACTAGGTTATCTTGAGGCTCAATCATTTTATAAAATTTAAAGGCATATCATCTATTAGACATGTATAAATAATTTTATTGTGAATAAATTCTAAACATACAAGGAAAATGATACAACACCTTGATTAGGGGAAATAGGGGCTAAAATTTGTCTTCTAAAAAATATTAGAAATAAATAATTTATCTTCTATTTATGAGTCAAAAAGAAATAAAAATAAATTAATTATATATCACCTAACTACATGAGTTAATTAAGGCCATGCATTTATATAAATATTGATAAAGACAGTCATTCTTTTTTATTTGTGTATTTAAATGAAAATATCCTCTCAAAACTCAAAAATTTATACATTCTTGTAAAATTATACTTTATAATTTTTATTTTTTAAATAAACATTAGACTTTTTACTATAATTCTTACTTTTATCTATATAAAATTAATTATATATACATTTTTAAAGTTTTTATCTTTGCAGTTCTGATTTTTTTTGTGTCAAATCTTACTATACTTTTGAATTTCTTACTTGAAATAAATGTTTAAATTTTAATTATAATTTATATTTTTTTATTAAATTTTATATTTTTTAGATTCATGATTCTTTCTTTCCCAAAAGTTATTACATTCTATTATAGAACACTCAAAGATAGAGTAGATGATAATTAAAATAAGTACATTTAAATTAACTATTATTGGTTACACTTTAGTATTTAACTCAATTTTATTACAATATATAAAGAATTTAATATATTATTGTTATATAATATCATCATAAAAATTATGTCATATCTTAAGTGATTTATTTTATTTTTAGATATCAAATTTCACAATTTAAGGATTCTCTAAGTGGACTATTTTGGGTTAAAATTTTCCTTAATATGATAACATGAATCCAAGTATTTTAAGAAGCATATTATAACTTTGCATCATTGAATATGACATGACCCTAAGTTATTAATGTAGATACATTGTGATTATTCAAGGGCTTTTGGTTCTTGATTATAAAATCCCTTTATTATCATCATTGACCTTGTTAATAAGTCTCTACCAATACCCAATATAAAAATATGCTTTCACTACAAATATTCAATCCTAAATTACTATAAAAAAGAACTCTTTTGACTATAAAATTGTAGATAATAACTTGAATATTTAAGAATAAATGTTGATCAACAACATCTCTTGTATATATCTCAATATCTTCAAATGTGATGATCTTACTATCTTTCAAATAACTAAATAAAAAGCAAAGTCAAATGGTTTAGTATCACTTGGTATAATAATATCCTTCAAAGCTTTATATAATATATATTTGAACACATTTAATCTTTTAAGTAATTTCTAAATTAATATCTTTTTCAGATTATTTTTAAGTTGATCCACAGTGTCATAATATTTTTCTACTTGCAATCTAAACCAAGGAGAGGAAGATTTTTAGGAGTTCTTTGGTTGTCTATATCTTGAGGGGGTTTTATTATGTTTTCAAACCTAAATATTCTTTGCATTGTGTGCTTGACCTCATAATGTTACATTATGCATTGATCATTTTCTAAATTTGGATGAAGCATTTTGTTTTTTTAAATCATCATGTAAGGAACGACTAATGAAACTATGATATGAATGATACACACATGAAGAAATCAAACAATCAATACATGAGACCCTAAAATAAATTGAAAATTATTCAAGAAATAAATTATCTAAGGGTTGAAAATTGTGAAAATAAACTTAAGTTAGAAGATTAAACTATTAAAGTGAATGATCTACCAAATGTTTTTATAAATAATTCCATAAGAAGTGTATTATAATAAATATAATTATGATATAAACCATATAATGAAAGCAAGTGAAAGTAAGGTTTATCAAATTTCCTGAGTAGGAATTCACTTACCTATGTTAAATATCTCATTCCCCATCTTCACACATAGGAGTAAAGAAAGAGGGAGTCTTTAAAGTAAAATTAAAAACATATGGGTTGGTCCCTTTCAAGTGATGCCATGTATGTGTTAGGCATGATGACATAATTTAATTCCCTCATATGACTAAAAATTAAATTAATTCCCTACATTAAATCATTATACATGCAAATAAGATGAAAAAAACATTATGGTATATCACATTAAGGTATATCATGTTTTGATTGATATTACATTAGGGTGTCATGTTTTGTTTGAGATTGCATCAGGATATGTCATTACCACATTATAATATCCTATTGTTATAGCATTAGTTTATAAAATATTTTCTAGGGAATATTTTTCATATTCTTTTATCATTGCATTAGTTTTTCAAAGCTTTGTTAGGCCACATTTTCATATCATGTAATTATTGTAGTAAAAAATTCAATATTTTTTAAGACAAATTTTGAATATCTTGTAATCATTACAATTTTTTGAAAAATCTTTGTCATGGCTCATTTTGCATAGTCATTGCATTAGTTTTTCAAATATTTGTTAGGGCACATTTTGGATATCATGTAATCATTGTATTACATTATCAGAGATTTGATAGGGAATATGTTACACATCATTTAATAATAATATTACTTTGTCAAATAGTTGGTGTGAATTATCTATACTATCACATTTTACAAATGAGATTACATTAGGCCAAACACAATCATTGTGTTAGGTTCAGCTTAGTCATTACAATAGGGTCAACTTAATCTCTGCATTTAGATATCTTATAATATTAGCATTAATTTGTAAAATAATTAGGGTTTTATTCATAAAGTTGTTGGAAATATTGTCATTTATGTCAAAGGTTTAGCATTATTGGTGATAAAGGCCCCATTGCATTTAATATTGTTTATCTTGGCTAATGTGAGTTAATATTTAATATAAATGAATATATTTTTGGTTGCATATGAGACAAAAGAAGGGCCCATGGAGAAGTCGAAGAGCCACAGGGTAAAGACAAAAGAAGGATGGGATGCATTTTCCCATGAAGAGTCATCTTGGGGAATTCCAAGAGTCACCAAGTGAAGAAAAAAGAATAAGGGTGCAATTTCTCATGAAAGGACACTTTTAGGAATATGAAAAGCCACCAAAGATAAGGACAAAAGTGGGAAGGACGTTTTTGATCATGAAGGGTCACCACATGACTTTTCAAAGGCTTGAATATGAAGGGTCATCCAAGATTGGTGCCATTTTTTATGAGGATTGAAGGGTCACAAAGGGGGAAGGCCAAAGGTCATTTGGAAAGCTATAAATAAACGCTTGAGTAGCCATTTGTAATGTGGATGTGTGAGGTTGATTTGATATGGTATTATCTAGCTTAGAAGAGCAATTGTGAGAGTTGAATATGATTTGTATTTGTTATATCTAGCTTAGAAGAGCAAAGGTGGTAGAGAGGAAAGAGATGTTGTATTGAACTATCATTTGTTGATATAACAACATTGAGAGATAGGTGTGTGGTATACACAAAGTGGTTGGTGCTCATGTGGGTTGGTGCTCATGAATGATAGTTGGGTTGGTGCTCGGCAAAGGGGTTTGGTGCTCCTGTGGGTTGGTGCTCATGAATTGTAGCTGGGGTGGTGCTCGGCAAAGGGGTATGGTGCTCCTACAAGTTTGGCTTGTGAATATTGTTTGGGTTCATGCTCATTCATATACTTGAGATTGTTCTCTATGGTTTTTCCCACATTGGGTTTTCACGTTATATCTGGTGTCTCTCTCTTTCTTGTGTGATGTTTATTATTTGAGTTTTATTGCATATCTTGAATGTTTGATTAAGGGAAAGTTTTATAAGATATATGATATACTAATTTACCCCCCCTCTCAGTATATCCCATGCTTAACAATTGGTATCAGAGTAGGTCCCTTAAAATTTTTACAGCTTGAAGGTAGATCAAGAAAGCACAAGATGGCCATACATAAAGTTGCCTCTGCAAGCAACAGAATAGTTGATCAAGAAGAAGAAGAGGATGAAGCCGAAGTGAATATGGAAGGAGAACTCATGTGTGCCTTAGAAGAGTTAAAAATTGTTGAAAATAAAAATTGAAGATTAAAGCATCAAATGAAGAAAAATGAAAAGGAGTCAAAGGAGATAATTGAAGATCTGACGGCACAGTTAGAAATATCAAGAAAAGAATGTGAAAGGTATGTTACTAAAATTGCCTCTTTAAAAGAAGAGATTGAGAAAGCAGTCAATAATAAAATAGTCAATGATTCAAAATTTGAGAATAGCACTAATATGCTGAATAAGATATTAGAAAGCCAAAAGGCAATATCAGATAAGATAGGAATCAATTTTGAAAAGAAGAAGAGCTATGTTGAAGCTCTTAAAAATAAAGAAACAAGAAGGGAAGGAATGAATAATACAGAGGACAAAGAACGCTGGAAGGAACAAAGCTATAAAATGCAATTAGGTCAGAGATTCACAAATAGGTCCAATTTTTATGGTTACTATTTTTATTGTAATGGATATGGTCATAAGAAATTAGAATGTAGAAATAGAGCTAACAATCTCAAAAATAAGGAAAAGGAAGGTCATGTAGAGTCAAGCAGAAGCTATAACTCTTTTTCTCCTCTATCAAGCTTTGATGAAGAGACCATAATTTGTTACAAGTGTAACAAATTTAGACACATAGCTTGGTATTGCAGAAGTGTGTTGGAGTCAGTCAAGAAGGACCAGAGTTTCAGGGCTCCATTCATCAAGAAAAAGGTTCAGACATGGCAGAAGAAACAATTTGAAGGTTCTATGTTGGTCTAGACAGCTTTGCGTGCAAGAAATGAAGAAAAGCCATGGTTTATTGATAGCGGATGTTTAAGGCACATGACAAGAGACAAGATCAAGTTCATAACCCTGAAGAAGATCAATGGTGGCATAGTGAAATTTGGGGACAACACTACTGCCAGAATTGCCAAAAAAGGTACACTAAATTTAGATAATGGTAGAACTAAAACTGAAAATGTTTTATATGTAGAAGGTCTTAAGCATAATCTTTTGAGTGTAAGTCAAATGTGTGATTAGGGGCACACACTAAAGTTTTATGTAGAAGGTTGTGAAATTAGAAGAAAAGATTGAGATGTATTGATTGCAGATGCTCAGAGAACAGGTAATAACTTATATATGCTATCAGACATCAAAGGTCAAAAATATTATTTGAGTCAGATTGAAGAAAGTTGGCTATGGCACAAGAGAATGGGGCAAATATATTTTGACAATCTTGTCAAAATTTGCAAAAATCAAGCAGTCAAGAATCTTCCAACGATCACAAAGCCATCTAACACCCTTTGTGGACCTTGTCAGCATGGGAAGCAGGCTAGAAGGTGGTTCAAAACAAAAGAGTACTTGACCACTCAGATGCTAGAGCTTGTTCACACTTATCTATGTGGAACTATGAGAACTCAAAGTACTCAAGGTGATAAATATTTCATGTTGCTTATTGATGATTTTTCACGTATGACTTGGATAATGTTTTTAAAGAAAAAATCAGAAGCTTTTAGACAGTTCAAAGCATTCAAGCATTAGTTGAGAATGAAACTAATCTAAAGATTAAGTGTAGAAGATCAGATCAAGGAGGAGAATTCATGTTAGATCAATTTATTGAGTTTTGTGAAGATCATGGAATAAAAAGATAGTATTTAGCAGCCAGAACTCCACAACAAAATGGAGTAGTTGAATGAAAAAATAGAATAGTTCAAGAGATGGCGAGGACAATGTTAAATGAATCCAAGATAGAAAATAAATATTGGAGAGAGGTAGTTGGTACAGTAGTGCATATTTAGAATAGAGCTTTATGAAGAGTCAACAGTGACAAGACTCCTTATGAGCTATGGAAAGACAAACCAACAATAGTTGATTATTTCAGAGTTTTCGGTAGTAAATGCTTCATAAAGAGAACCGATGAAAAACTTGGTAGTTTGAATCCAAAGCAGATGAAGGTATATTTCTTGGTTATTCTTGTAGAAGTAAAGCTTATAAATGTTATAAAAAAAGAACCAAGAAAATTGTTGAAAGTGTAAGTGTCAAGATAGAAGAAGATGGAACACAAAAGATCAGTGATCCAATAGACATTCCTGAAATCATTGAAGAGGAAGGCTTTGAAGAATCAGATGAAGATGATAAAAAGGAGAAAAGGGCACCAAGACTCCATCCAAATATGTTCAAAAAAATCATAAGGAAAGTGACATCATCAGGGATATAAAAGAATGAATTCACACCAGAAGAATGATGGTAAGTGAATCTGAACAAGTTAATTTCTCTTTGTCATCTAAAATTCAGCCTAGAAATTTTTCAGAAGCCAGACATGATGAGCATTGGGTTAAGGCTATGGATGAAGAATTAGATCAAATAGAAAAGAATGATACTTGGGAATTAGTGCATAGACCAAAAGATCACAATGTGATAGGAACAAAATGAGTTTATAGAAATAAGTTGATTGAAAATGGAGAAGTAACCAAAAATAAAGCAAGATTAGTATGTAAAGGATATGCTCAAATTAAGGGAATAGATTTTGAAAAAACTTTTGCACCAGTAACAAGGTTAGAGGCTATTAGAATGTTTCTTGCATATGCAGTATTTAAAAATTTCAAAGTATTTTAGATGGATGTCAAATCTGCCTTCCTAAATGGGAATCTTGAAGAAGAGGTCTACATTGAGCAGCCTGAAGGGTTTATTCTCTCGAATATTAGTAATCATGTATGTAGATTGAAGAAAGCATTGTATCAATTAAAACAAGCTCCCAGAGCTTGGTATGCAAGACTTGATAAGTACCTGCAAGATCAAGGATTCAAGAGAGGATTTGCTGATAGTAATCTTTACATCAAAACAGAAGGTGACAATCAATTGATTGTTGTGGTTTATGTTGATGATATCATTTTTGGAGGAAATAATGAAAAGATGACAAAAGAATTTTTTGATAGAATCTAAAAAGAATTTGAGATGCCTATGCTTGGAGAATTATCATTTTTCTTAGGATTACAAATATATCAATCAAATAAAGGAATTTTTATATCTCAAAGTAAATATGCCAAGGAAACATTGAAGAAAATTGGTTTTGAGGATTGTGTACCAGTTGGCACACCTATGTGTATAGGAAATAAGGTGAGCAAGGATGAAGATTCATCTGTTACAGATCAATATTTGTATAGATCTATGATTGGTAGTCTTTTATATTTGACTGCATCGAGACCAAACATCATGCATGCAGTAGGTATGGTTTCAAGATATCAGTCATCTACAAGAGATAGTCATGTTCAGTTGGTGAAAAGAATATTTAGATATTTCAAAGGGACATTGGATTATGGATTATGGTATCCCACAGGTAAATATTTCACTTTAGTTGCTTATACAGATTCAAATTGGGCATGGTGCTTAGATGACAGAAAGAGTACAAGTGAAGGAGCTTTCTTCCATGGTGATAGCTTAGTATCATGGCTAAGCAAGAAGCAGAACTTAGTATCACTTTCTACAGCTGAAGCAGAATATATTGTAGTAGTATTGTGTTGTACTCAAGTGCTTTGGATGAAGCAAGATTTGGAAGATATCAAGGTAAAGTATGATGAACCTATTTCCATTTTTTGTGATAACACAAGTGCTATAAATATTTTAAAAAATCCAGTAATGCATTCAAGAACAAAACATATTCCCATTAGATATCACTTCCTGAGAGAGCAGGTTGCAGATCAACAGGTTAAGTTGGAATATATTAGTACTATAGAGTAGATTGCAGATATTTTCACAAAGGCACTACCAAAAGACACATTTGAGTATCTGCGAGAGAAGTTGGGAGTAACTTCCTTTACTTCCTACCATTGAGGTTTAGCATTAGTTGAGGGGGAGCTAAGTGTTAGCTCCAGGTAGGCCCTTTGCCATTGATGTCAAATGGGGAGAATAATAGGTACAGGTGTAGAAAATAGGTACAGGTTGCTATAGTAAGGGGGAGTTACTGTATATTTTTCAAATGACAGTATGTACAGGTGACAGGATATGGCAGTTTCAAGATTGAGGTTGCCATCAATGACAAAGGGGGAGATTGTTGGAAATATTGTCATTTATGTCAAAGGTTTAGCATTATTGGTGATAAAGGCCCCATTGCATTTAATATTATTTATCTTGGCTAATGTGAGTTAATATTTAATATTAACAAATATATTTTTGGTTGCATATGAGACAAAAGAAAGGCCCATGGAGAAGTCAAAGAGCCACAGAGTAAAGAGAAAAGAAGGATGGGACGTATTTTCCCATGAAGAGTCATCTTGGGGAATTCTAAGAGTCACCAAGTGAAGACAAAAGAGTAAGGGTGAAATTTCTCATGAAAGGACACTTTGAGGAATACGAAAAGCCACCAAAGATAAGGACAAAAGTGGGAAGGACGTTTTTGATCATGAAGGGTCACCACATGACTTTTCAAAGGCTTGAATATGAAGGGTCATCCAAGACTGGTGCCATTTTCCATGAGTATTGAAGGGTCACAAAGGGGGAAGGCCAAAGGTCATTTGGAAAGATATAAATAAAGGCTTGAGTAGCCATTTGTAATGTGGATGTGTGAGGTTGATTTGATATTGTATTATCTAGCTTAGAAGAGCAATTGTGAGAGTTGAATATGATTTGTATTTGTTATATCTAGATTAGAAGATCAAAGGTGGTAGAGAGGAAAGAGATGTCGTATTGAACTATCATTTGTTGATATAGCAACATTGAGAGATAGGTGTGTGGTATACACAAAGTGGTTGGTGCTCACAAATGATAGCTGGGTTGGTGCTCGGCAAAGGGGTATGGTGCTCCTGTGGGTTGGTGCTCACAAATTGTAGCTGGGGTGGTGCTCAACAAAGGGGTATGGTGCTCCTACAAGTTTGGCTTGCGAATATTGTTATAGCATTAGTTTATAAAATATTTTCTAGGGAATATTTTTCATATTCTTTTATCATTGCATTAGTTTTTCAAAGCTTTGTTAGGCCACATTTTCATATCATGTAATTATTGTAGTAAAAATTTCAATATTTTTTAGGACACATTTTGAATATCTTGTAATCACTACAATTTTTTGAAAAATCTTTGTCATGGCTCATTTTGCATAGTCATTGCATTAGTTTTTCAAATATTTGTTAGGGCACATTTTGGATATCATGTAATCATTGTATTACATTATCAGAGATTTGAAAGGGAATATGTTACACATCATTTAATAATAATATTACTTTGTCAAATAGTTGGTGTGAATTATCTATACTATCACATTTTACAAATGAGATTACATTAGGCCAAACACAATCATTGTGTTAGGTTCAGCTTAGTCATTATAGTAGGGTCAACTTAATCTCTACATTTAGATATCTTATAATATTAGCATTAATTTGTAAAACAATTAAGGTTTTATTCATAAAGTTGTTGGAAATATTGTCATTTATGTCAAAGGTTTAGCATTATTGGTGATAAAGGCCCCATTGCATTTAATATTGTTTATCTTGGCTAATGTGAGTTAATATTTAATATAAACAAATATATTTTTGGTTGCATATGAGACAAAAGAAGGGCCCATGGAGAAGTCGAAGAGCCATGGGGTAAAGACAAAAGAAGGATGGGATGCATTTTCCCATGAAGAGTCATCTTGGGGAATTCCAAGAGTCACCAAGTGAAGACAAAAGTGTAAGGGCACAATTTCTCATGAAAGGACACTTTTAGGAATATGAAAAGCCACCAAAGATAAGGACAAAAGTGGGAAGGACGTTTTTGATCATGAAGGGTCACCACATGACTTTTCAAAGGCTTGAATATGAAGGGTCATCCAAGATTGGTGCCATTTTCTATGAGGATTGAAGGGTCACAAAGGGGGAAGGCCAAAGGTCATTTGGAAAGCTATAAATAAAGGCTTGAGTAGCCATTTGTATTGTGGATGTGTGAGGTTGATTTGATATTTTATTATCTAGCTTAGAAGAGCAATTGTGAGAGTTGAATATGATTTGTATTTTTTATATCTAGTTTAGAAGAGCAAAGGTGGTAGAGAGGAAAGAGATGTTGTATTGAACTATCATTTGTTGATATAGCAACATTGAGAGATAGGTGTGTGGTATACACAAAGTGGTTGGTGATCATGTGGGTTGGTGCTCACGAAGGATAGCTGGGTTGGTGCTTGACAAAGGGGTATGGTGCTCCTATGGGTTGGTGCTCATAAATTGTAGCTAGGGTGGTGCTCGAAAAAGGGGTATGGTGCTCTTACAAGTTTGGCTTGTGAATATTGTTTGGGTTTGTGCTCATTCATATACTTGAGATTGTTCTCCGTGATTTTTCCCACATTAGGTTTCCACGTTATATCTGGTGTCTCTCTCTTTCTTGTGTGATGTTTATTATTTGAGTTTTATTGCATATCTTGAATGTTTGATTAAGGGAAAGTTTTATAAGATATATGATATACTGATTCACCCCCCCCTCAGTATATCCCATGCTTAACAAAAGATAGATGATTTTTTTAAAAATGTCTCAAATAAATGTGGTGGCATTGACTACAATGATTACCTGATGAAAGATGTGGGAGCATATACAAAAGGATGTGAATTATTTGACAAAAAATCAATAGAACATAGTAAAATAGAATATAAAGATTACAAGATGTGTATATGATTAATTTTATGAGTTTTTTTTAATAAGAAATTATATTAACATAATGCTCTGATATGTTCATGACTTTAGTAAGTGTTTCTCTTCTGCTTTGACATAAGTAATGAAATTGAGGTAATTTACCAATTGCTTGACAAAATCTAATCACATGGACTTTAATGATGGGCTTAGGATATTTATCTATGTTATTAATAAGAAAAGAATAGGGTCAAATAAATCATTACATCAGGGAATTTTATAATCATTGTAATAGTTTCTCAAATAATTCAAGTATGTAAAATTTGAAGGCATGCTCAAAGCATTGAACTATTTTAAAAAATGTCCCAAGGAAATGTGGTCATATTGATGTAGGAACATGTAGGTATGATATGTAATCTTTCAAAAAATAGAAAAATGTGTATTATGTTTTGATTAGTTTATAGTGTGATTTAATTCATGTTAATGTTGAAGATGACTTGTTGGGTTCCTATAATATTTATAAGATCTAAGAAAATACAATCTTCACCATTTTTAATAGCTATTTTACTAAATGTTATTTTTTTTAAATTTGAAGCTTAACCTGAACCTTTTTTTGGGGGTATTAATGAGTATAAAATGTTTCTAAAATATTATATTTTGGAACAATAATTATTTATTATCTTATTCTTGAAAGATGAAAAGTTATCTATAATAATAGAAAATGGAAGGCAAAATTGGAAAAAGATACGAGTCATTAAAAATATACAAATGTATTGATTTAGGGTATATTATGTATGCATGGGATAGAATGACCTACAAATATCCTCTCTCTCAATATACTAGGACTCAAATAAGGTCAATCAATAGATCCTGTATATTATTCATGGAGCAAGTAAAGATATAGGATATACATAGACCTATTAGAGGGTAATATATAATCAAATGTTAAGAGGAGAGGGTTCTAAATTTTGAGCTTATGAAATAGGGAATATCTATCACTAGGGCTCAATGTGTGATAATAGGAAGTTGACTCAAGAGAGGAGGTTAGATCAAGTGTTAGTTTTCATATAAAATAATGAAATAAACACACTAACAAGCATAACATCTCTAGACCTAGATCATAAGGGGAACTTAGTGAACAAATAACAATTTCAAACACAACTAAAATGCAAAATAAATAAGATCTCTTACCTTCCTTGAATGATCTAAATGATGTGTTCATTTGGCTTACTCAACTTGTGCTCAAGAAGTCTTTGACAATGGAGTTTGGTTATCTCCTCCTCTCCTTGGCACCTTTGTTAGATTATGGCTTATGCTTTTTTGATGGCTTGGATTATGGTTTCGGCATTATAAAATATTTTTTCCAATCTTGATATAAAACCAACATTATAACTTTACTATCTCCAAGCTCTCATAAATGAGAGGCAAATGCTTGTATTTCTAGGTTCAGATATTAACCCCAACTCAAGGTGAGTTAGAGTGTAGTTAAAGCTTGGAATGGGTTAAAACCTTACCCAAGTGAGTTAATTAACACCAGTAGATTTAAAAGGTCTCAAAACATCATGATTATTAATGAATAGGCATAGGTGAGATATTTTAGGATATTTTATAACTCAAAAAAAGGTAACTATGAAATGCTAGGATATAATTGATTTTTTAATTTTTTTTAGAATTTCATTAATTGCCATGGATAATTCAACTACACATTTAATTAGGTTTAGAATTTTTATTAATTATGTTTAGGATTTTAGAATTTACAAGATTTGATTTATGTGTACACTTGCCCTATTTAATTAGTCTATAGGCCAAATTGCATGTTGTATTATCGTGGAATGATTGGAGATGAATCTGTGAGAGGTTTTTGTTATTTATGGTAGGATACTCCAATTAGGAATGTCTCAATATGATTTTGAGCTTTGATGAATGTTGCATAAGTAAATTTGAGATGTTTTAGTGAATTTTAGGCTTAATTTACAAAGGTTGTTAGGAATCAATGTAAATTTTGATATGAAGCCATTGATGACCAATTTTAGGTGTCTATAGTTTGCCCCCATTTGGGAAGATATTTCAAGTTGTAAGCATAATAATGTCTTTTCAAAAAATGAAAAAGGTCTTGTATTCTTACAACTTCAATGGTAATGGATGAACTATAGGTTCTCCCTAGAGGGAGTGGTTGGCAAAGGGGTTGGTAAATGATCCCTTAAAAGAAGGAAATGAGTGGACCAAATAGATGAAATGGGGTGGAAGAGACTGACTTGCCCATAAGTGGTTATAATCAATAGCATATGGAGCTTCCATAGTTAAGGTAAGAAAATAGGATGATTTACCCAAAGGCAATTATAATCATTGGCATAGTTTCGATGAAAAAAGGTAATGATTTGCCCAAAGGTGGTTACAATCATCAAAAAAGGCTTAGATTAACAAGAGACTGATTTGTCCGAAGGTATTTATAATTAGTAAAATGGAAAAAATGATCTACCCATAGGTGGTTATAATCATTGGTAGGATAAAAACATGCCCTAATTGGGAAAAATAGAGATAATGATTTACCCAAAAGTGGGTATAAGCATTATCACCATGAAAACATGGCTTGATTGGGCAAAAAAAAGAGAATGATTTGCCCAAAGGTGGTTATAATCATCAACCTTAAAATGGATGGAAACACAATAATTTTCCCAAAGGTGGTTAGAATCATTAGTAATTCAAGTGGGATGGTATACAATGATTTTTCCAAATTTGGTTATAATCATTATATCTCGATTATGGAAAACATGATATGGAATATGATGGAAAATTATTACATAGGATAAAGATGAATTTGGGCAACCTACAAGTAGGGAGATGCTTGTTCGAACTAAAAAAGGTTAAATGTCTTTTATTGTTTAATTACTTTGTTTAAGATATGATTTGGATTAGATAAAAAATGTTTCCAGTGCCAAGGAGATATATCATTGTAGCATTATCATGTAGACTCTTCAAGTTTATTTTTAATATAGCATGTGATGATAGGAATCATGATAGAACACCATGACAGCTTGGCTGAAATATACATAAGGACTAACTCTTGATATAATATTCAATGAAAAATAATGCACCAATGATAAAAAATATGATGACAATATTGGCACATGAATATGGATAGATTCAAGAATAATGTGCAAGGAATCACCTAATGAATGCACATAAACTGAATTAAATCACAATAATAAATCAAATAAATAGGCAAACAAACAAATAAATAAATAAATAAAACAATGAGAAAATAAAGAAACAAAAGAAAATAAAGAGAAACACTCAAACAAATAATGGTTAATCACAATGTTAGTATAAATAACATGACACAAATAAGATGATGCACATTACTCCTATAAAATAGGAGACAACTTAAAAAACAAACAAAATAAGAAGAATAAAAGAAAAGGAAGGCAGTGACCGATCTAGCTACAAATGCACTAGGCAAGTGGACATTGTGTACATAGTTTTATGGATGTAATATCCAACAAAAACTTTAGGCCAAATATAGTTCTCCCGAGAAATGGGATAGAAGAAAATGATGAAAATAGAAACATGATGGATGTGATAGAATAATATGGGAATGAACTCATAAAATGACAAGCGGGCGAGATAAGAAGGTAAATAAGGATGGGAAAACTAAATGACAAGTGATTTCTTGTGACTTAGTGAGGGTTCCTAGAATCCTCAAGGTAAATAAGTGGTCAATGTTTTTAGTTTTTCTAAATCAAATTTGTAAATGTTTGTTTTATAATTTTATAGGCATGTTAACTTGATCGATAATGATGAGATATTAAATGGTCTAAATTAAAAAAATAATGAGATTGTTCAAACTTAAATTGATCATAAAATGGTGAGAGTATGGAAAAGAGTGACTGAATTGACCTCACCAATATTGAACACTACCTACATAGTCCCAAAATAGGACCTCAAGTCATTGTAGTTTCACCTTAAAGTGGAGGAATCTAACTAGTGTAGTAACTAATTCAAATAAAATAGGAAAAGTTGGCATAATGGCACAATACAACATAGGCATGGCAAGGTGGTACTTTAAGGCATGATAAATAAGTGTTGCACTTAATTTTCCCATAGGCAGATATAACTAGGAAACAATGACATAGATCAATGATATTAATTTGTCCATAGGCAGTTATAATTAGTAGCATGACTGTGGAATACTAATTTTCCCAAAGGAAATTATAATCAGGCACACTTGGTATAGAATGAAACAAGAAATGAAGGATGTAACTGCCAAACCACTTTCATATTGCTCTAAAGATATGGTCTCTATTTGGAAGAATTGAAACAATTGCTAAAATTGCTCTAAATATTTATGCTAAAAAGTGGTCATGGAACCAATGGAATAAAACCAAGGTCAAATGGGTTGGGTAGGGAGGGTAAAAATAACTTGATCAATAGAAAGGGTATGGTAGAATGGAATGGTAGAACAACAAAGTGATAGAATGGTAGAATGGTATGGTACAAAGAAGAATGTTGATAGCATGGTATAATTTGAAATGGTCCTCATAGAAATTACACCATGTTTCTCAAGAAAAGTAATGCTTGAAATGTATAATGTTCATTAGCTCATCAATTTCATCCCTATTTGGTGTGGTGAGCCTATATGCTCTAGGTCCATAGTTTGTAACAACGATGAATGAACTTACCTTGTTGGGTTTCAAATTGCCTTTATGTTTCTTCTTAATATTGGTATTCTTTTGTTTCTCTTTAAGTAAAAGATCACCAAGCTCAAATTATCTATGTTTCATATACCAATTGAAGTAGGCACAAATTTGATTCTAGTTTGTGTAGAGAGGACTAAAAAGCAAGTTAGTCAAGCATTAGTCCATAAATAATGAAACATGCATAAAAAACTAACTAACCCAGAATATCTATTCCTATGGGAATTACAAAGGATAACAAGAAACAAATGAAAGAAAGGAACATCATATTACCTTCCCAAATAGATTCAACATACCCATGTGGCTCAAAATCATGTTCTCACTTGATCTAACATCCTTGTATTTGTAAACAATGGTGGTAAGCTCCTCCACTACCTCAAGAACACTCCATAAAACCTAGGCTCATGATTTTAAATCACTAAAATAGCCTATAAATGAATCTTGCAAAAAAAATCTATGATCAAATGCAAAGCCTTGTCGAAACAATTTAACATTATAACTTTGCAATATTCAAGCTTAAAATTCTTGTCCATGGCCTATCTATTTATAGATTTTTGAGATTGGTTAGGATCAACCATGACTACCCATCTCAAGATTGAGATGTGTGGCCATGGATAATCCTAATATTTGGAATTAAATTAATAATTATATTCATCATGACCTTGGAAGAAGGGGCATTAAAGAGGCATGAGAGGCATTAACTAGGCATGAGTGACCCATAATCTTGATATTTATGAAATTTATGGCCTAGGGATGTCTTCCCAACAAATGATGTCACCTGATGATGCAGTTAATAGGAATCAATTTTCAAAAATAAATATTCAACAACTCTCATGGAAAATCCACTTAAGCTCTTGATTTGGATTAATTAGCCTTAAACAAGGTTAATCAACATTTGTGCAATTATTTGAAAATTGGCCCTTAATTAATCAAAATGGTCATAAAGTCATATTAATGAGTTGTAATTTGACTCGGTAAGAATTAGAAGGTGGCATTAGATGCATAGAACCATATTTTCATTTAGGATGTTTCCAACACAAAATAACAAAGGTACATGGCATGTACTAATGAATTAGGAGAAAAGAGTGATCTAGAGCACAAAAGGCAAAATTATCATTTTGACTCGAAATGAATTGATCAAAGTTAGTTGGCCCATAAATTAAATTTCTCCATTTAGGGATAGTTTAACCTAAATTGGCACTTGTAAATGAAAATTTTGAACCATTTAGCATGTTTTATGGATTTTGACCTAAATTGTGCATTTGAGTGCAATTCGAGTAAGATTGACAATTTAAACATAAATGGTGTTAGGGATTGGATGTATAAATTTTGCCCCTATTTGAGAAGGTGTAGCGAGACATTCAGGTGAAGCAACATCTTTTCAAATAAAATATTTGTCAAGAAGTAATTGGAACAGACCCATGATGCCCCCTCAAGAGGACATACTAGGATGAAAGAGAAGGATGAACTTTCAAAAAGAGAGTGAAAGTGAGAGATTAACCCATGGAATAGATCATATCTAGATGAGCTAATTATTGCACACATGATTACCATCAATGATAAAAATATAATTAGGAGTATAATAGGCCATAGAGATAGGGCAATGGGATAGATACAATCCATAAATGTAAGGGACACATAGTAAACATACACAATTTGAGAGTACAAGATATGCGCTTACATCATTGATCAATCTTGAGATAAGTTGCACAATAAAATATTTCCATCATGGGCATTAGTGTGGAGAGATTGTAATTAGAAGAAAAGAGAGAATGTTATGCTTTAAGAAGGGAAGCACCACTAGAATAGGGTCTCTAAAGAGAATATAATAAGTACTCCAGTAGAGTAGATTTGATCATGATAAAATAGTTGTGCCCTAGAAGGGTGAATCTTAATCATTAATAAAGAATAAATAATGATTTTACCCCTATAGAGCTGATTTGATTTGAATATTGTTTAGATGTTGGGCCCCAGCATGAGAAATTGGAAAGCAAAATAGCTCAATGATATAATCAAAAAGATAGGTTGAAGCGAGCAGATGCAAACATACATGCGATGGTGTAATGGCTTATAAATCCATATAAAACAAAGCATATGAGAATGCACAAAGTGATGAAAGAGATGAAAAGAAGAATGGAGATAGCCGATATGACCTTAATAGAAATTGAACATTACCTTCATAGTTCTATGGACTCATGTTCTAACATGAACTTCATGCTAATGTAGTTCACCCAAGTTTGGAAGAGAATGGAATGAAGAATGATCAGAAATGACCAAGAATTTATTAGACTCAAAATTTATGTGAAGAGATGCACATCTAAGCATAGAGAAATAAGCCTAAAATATATGCTACCTAGAAGCCTAATTTCATATCATGATCCTAGGTTTTGCAAAGTGTTCTTGAGAATCGTTCATTGAAGCTGATGTTGATGTTAAGACATTGAGACCTAAGCACAAATTGATTGCTATAGAAAAAAAATTCAAATGACATAAGATTCCAATAGCACTAAGCCAGTTCAAATGTGAATATCTATAACTAAGGATAATGGTAAAACAATGACCGAAACCAAAGTTACAATGATTTACATTTAAACAAAAAAGCAAAAACAAAGAAAAAGTTAAACATAAATGAACCTAATGTGAAATCAATATATGATCTATCAAGACTTAAGTAGGAACAAAAATGTTTAAAAATAAAAGTCAAGAATTTCTTAATGACATGAGACCAAGATATGAATAATCAAGATCCATATGGACCATCAAAGCATTCTTGAACATAAAAAAAGCAAAATAAAATATAAAAACAAGACACCAACAACAATAAAATTAAAAAAAATGGTCCAAGAACAACATAATAACATAGGATCAAGATATAAACAATCAAGATCCATGTGAATTATCAAGATGTTCCAAAAACACAAAAGAGAAAAGCAAAAAATAATCAAGGAAACACAAGACCAAGAATGGAGATAAGAAGTAATAAAATGAGAAAAGGAGAAGAAATAAAAAGGAGAGGTGTGAAATCATAACAAAACACCAATAAAAGACAAAAAAACACCAAGAAACTCAAATAAACACACAAACAAAAAACCAAGTTAGTGCAATTTAAAGACAAAGGTTCATGTATGTTCAATAGAGGCATTACTTTCCACCACATCATAAAAAATAAAAATGACAATTGTTCCCTAATTAAATAGGAATAATGATAGAAGAAAGGGGGGAAGAGAAGAAAAGGAAGGGCTTGGTTGGGCTAACTCCAGATGTATAAGACAAGTGGATGTTGCCTACATAGTTCTATGGATGCATGTTCTTGCATGAACTTCGGGCCAAATGTAGTTCTCCCAAGAAATGGGATAAAAGAAAAATGATGATTAGATTAGCATGATTAATGTTATAAAATAAATGGAAGATATGATAAACAAATGAGAATGGTCTAGAAAATAAGAAACTGATGAGATGAAAAAGAATGAGCATGTAAAATGGCAAGTGCATGGGACAAGATGAAATGAACCGATGTTTTTGTTCTTGAAAAATGGCAAGAGCATAATATGATGGAATAAGAATGTACAAATGTATAGAAATATGAGACAATATTTTTTTCTTTTATGGATCATGTTTAAATGTTTTTGGTATAAAATATGCACAAGGTGAGACCATCTAGTTGAGAAGATGCACATCCTGATAGTAGAGGTTATAATAAGACAGCTAAGATGGCCACACAGCCCATGCTCATAAATTAGTGAGAGCAAGGTTATTGATAAAACAAGAAAGAGTAACAAATGCTAGAACTGAGAAGATTTGCTTGTTCACTCATCTGAAGCTAACTACTTTGTGGAACCACTACTGAAGATGTTCATAATGTTCATGAGACATAATCAAGATCATAATTGGTTAAGGGATAAAAAGTGTTCAATATTATAACATACCTTAGACATAACAAATAATATGCTTCTTGAAGAGAGTAATATAGAATGGGATGAAGAATGTGTTTAGAGTGCCAAAGGTTCAAAGTCCTTACTGTCGAGAATCATGAAAAGTAGACTAGGATAGTATAAATTGTGTTCAAGGTAAGATAAAAGGGTGGGGTCAAATTATGATAGTACAATTTTACCCTAAGTTAGGGGTCTTATAGACAATGGTTCAAATCCATTCATGTGTATAACCTCTTAAGATGTATGATGTTCATGGGCTCTTAAAGTTATTCACCATTAGGTTTAGCCAATTGATACTCCTGATCCATAGTTCACTGTGACAATATAGGATCTTAACCAATTAGGTTAAAAATTGCCTTTTTTGGGCCAACATTCATGTTCTTCTAGTTCTCTTTCAGAACTAAGTCACCAATCTTAAATTCTCAGGGGAGAATGTGTTTATGGTAGCTTCTTCATAATCTATTTTGATAGGCCTACAAGTTTTCTAGGGTAGCCAAATGCTTACCATCAAGAATTTATAGTTCTTATAGTCGTGAGGCTCTATAGTCTTCATCATCTTCAATGTGATCTAGTGATATTATTAATGATGGGATGTCAATATCGACCAAGATGATAGATTCAATGTCAATAACAAGGGAGTATGGACTAGCTCCAGTTAGGGTGCGATGATTAGATCTATAAGCCCAGAGGGCAAAAAAGAGTTGCAAGTGCTAATTATGGCCATCATCATTGAAAAACTTCTTTAAGATGGCTAGAATAGTTTTATTTGATGCCTTAGCTTGTCCGTTGCCTTGCAAGTCATATGGAGTGGATTTATTGTGCTTGATTTTGAATTTTTCACAAAGAGATTTCACATCTTGGTTCACAAAGGATCTACCATTATCATATATAATACAAGTTGGGATGTCATATCGATAAATGATATGGTAATGAATGAATTTGGCTATTTGTTTCTTGGTGACATAAGTGAGAGGAATGGCCTCAATCCACTTGGTAAATTACTCAATTTTAGTCAAAATGTGTTTATGGCCATCTAAAGATGAGTTAATTTTCCCAATGAGATCGAGACCCCATGTTGAGAATGACCATAGTGTTATAATCAGCTGTAATGGTAAGGAAGGTGCATGTATCAAGTTGCCATGCCCCTGACAAAGAACACACTTTTTTACATAATTACAAGCATTTGTCTCTATTTTGGGCAAATAATATCCTATTTTGAGGAGTTTATTTGCTAGGACTACACCATTGGTATGGGCCCCACATAGTCCTTCATGAACCTCCTTCAGTGCTAGTATGGATTCTCCTAAAGATAAACAATGAAGAAGCATTCCATCATAGCCTTTTTGATAAAACATGTTTCCAAGGAGGATATAAGGTGTTAAATGATGAAGGAATAGTTTTTTTTGGCTATTTGAAAGGTTGGCAAGAAATACATGGCTATGGAAATAATTATAAAAATCTTGGTACCATGGTAGCTTAGGTGAGGGATTAGGATCAGCAATGGTGTATACCCTCTCTTAATTTGATAGAATATGTGTTACCTAATTAAGGTTTTCAATCAAGAACTGATACTCTTTAGCACTATCATGCATTTGAATCATGGAACCAATTGTTTCCATGACATTCATAGATCTATTATTGACTCATATAACTTATTCAAATTGTAGAGATTTAAAATGTGTTTTGAGGTTATCAACAGTTTGCTTGTAAGGAACAAGCTTATCATCCTTTGTTTGATACTAGTCAACTATCTAATTTATAATTAACTGTGAATTTCCATATAACTTTAAGCTTTGAATATCCCACTATATGGCAAGATGGAGCCTAAAACCAATGCCTCATATTCAGCCATATTATTTGTACACTAAAATTATATATGGAATGCTTTGGGGATCAAATCCCCTTGTGGTGTGATCAACAATATACCAGCTCTAGACCCTCAAGATATGAAGGATCCATTAAAATAGAGCATCCACTATTCAGGTTCTTGTGACGCTTATTCTATCATCATGATAAAATCATCTAGAAGGTCAAAGTTGAAGGGTTGAGTGGTCGTAATAGGAGCTTTTCAAAGTTGGTCAGAAAGAACTTATCCTTTGATTGCATTTTGATTCTGGTACTCAATATCAAACTCATTGAGGAGAATAATCCATTTAGCCATGCATCCTTGAAGAGATACTTTAGATAAGAGGAATTTGAGAGGATCTACCTTGGTGATAACAATAGTTTTGTTATTTAGCATATAATGTCATAATTTTTGAGTGGTGAATACCATAGCTAAACATGCCTTCTCAATTGGAATATAATTATGTTCATAGGCTACCAATGTGTAGCTTAAAGAATAAACCACATGTTCCTTACCATGATCATCATGCTGAGCCAAAAGTGCCCCTAGTACATGTTCTATGGTTGATATATAAAGAAGTAGTGGCTTTCCTTATGTCAGAGGTCATAAAACTAATGGATTAGACAAGTATATTTTAAGCTTTGCAAATGCTATTTGACAATAGTCATCCCATTGAAATGTTATCCCTTTCTTTAAGAGATGGGTAAATGGGTGCCACTTATCTGCCAATTGAGAAATAAACCTATGTATAGACTAGATCTTACCTTGTAGACCTCACAACTATTTAAGATTATTTGGTGGAGGTATTTCCATAATGGCATTGAACTTTATAGGGTCAAATTAATTCCCTCATTGTGATACAATGAACCTTAGCAATTTTCTTAATGTGACTCCAAAGACACATTTCTTAGGATTCAAGTGGACTTTATATACATGAAGCTTCTCGAACATTATTCATAAAATGTTAGGGTGTCCAGCTCTTGTTCTTGATTTTGCTAGTATATCATCAACATAGTACTCAACAATGTCATGCATCATGTCATGAAAGATGGCAGTCATTTCACACTGATATGTGGATCTAGCATTCTTCAAACCAAATGGTATGACTTGGTAATAGAATGTCCCCCACAGAGTGGTCAATGTGGTTTTATGCTAATCCTTAGGGGTTATCTTTATTTGATTGTAACTAAAAAATCCATCCATTAAGGATAACATCTCATACCCAACATTTGAGTCAATAATCATGTCGATGTTGGGCATAGGAAATTCATCTTTGGGGCATGCTTTGTTGATATCATGAAAATCAATACAAACATGTATGCTTGGGGTCTTTTTACTCACTAGTACTATGTTATAAATCCATTCAGAGTAGTCTAGTGGTCTGATAAAATTGGCTCCTAACAAATTTTGCAAGTTGGCCTTAACCAAAAGGGTGATGTGTGGATGCATCTTTCTCAACATTTGCTTGACTTATTTAGCATTAGGGTGAACAACAAGATGATGCACAACTAAATTTGGGTCCAAGCCTAGCATGTTGGAGTATGCCTATGAAAGGATGTCTATATAATCCTTAAGAATGGATATAATATGTTCACATTCTACTTCAGTAAGGGAAGCTCCAAGATAAACTATTTTGGGATTCTCATGGGTTCTTAAATTCACTTCTACTATACTCTCCATAAGGAGTGTGGATCCATCTTCTAGAATTGTAGGTAATGTATGGTCATGATCATCTTCCTCTACTATATCTTATTGTTATTCCTCCCAAAGATCTAGATAATATGAAGAATCATAAACTACCTTCTCAAGGAAAGGCTAATTGGCAAAAACCTCTAGAAACTCAAGAGTAAGATGCTCAAATATTTGATGTTGTTCAGAAGAGATGCTTGTACTAGCTATGGAACTTGTGCTAGATGGACTTTATATGTCCTAAGGGGATGAGCAAAAGTTACCACCTGAGAGCACCTGAAATAGGTTTTCACTCAAAGGCTTGTTTTTTTCTTTACTTTTTTCCTGATCAACAAGTGCCTTAAATAGGTTTTCACCTGAAGATCTCGATATTTGTTCTTTATTGTGACCAAGAAAGTTTGCCTACTCTCCAAAATAGGCAGAAGGATCTAGTGAAAAATCAAAACCCTGCTTATGATCACCAATGGGGAATGCATCTCATAGGCCCATGTATTTTGTAATTGATTCTTCATTTTGAAACTCATTAAGGCATATGACCAAAATTTTTTGATCCCAATCTATGAGTTCAGGGTCGTAAAGGCATAGGTCACAGTGAGAGTTTGCTTCAAGATGGGAAGCACCAATGTTAAATATATAATGTCTTTCTTCATGAAGGGAATCACTACTAGGATGGATTTTTGCTTCAGGATGAGAAGCTCTAATAGATGTTATGGTTAATATGCCATTCAAATCAAACAAATCTAAGTCAGTAAGATCATCAAAAAGGCTATAATGGGATTTTGTGTCATTGCTAGGAGTCTCATTACTAGTCACTTTAGAAGAGTCATTATTAAATGTCATGAGGTTATCCTCTGGTGGTTTAAATCCAAGCCTATGATTCCAATTGATAACTCTAGCTAATAAGGGTTCTAAAATTCCTTGCACCTATGGACCAAGGCCTTTCCCTATATAGTCAAGATGAGCTATTATCTTATTAGGGATATGATACTTTGGATTCTAAAAACAATTAGCAAGGTCTTTAGAATATAACCAATCTCCTTCTGTAAAAGCCTTTTGATCTTTCTTTGGTGTAATAGCAGGTAGAAAAACCACAGGAGGTTTTGGTTGCTTCTTCTTTCGTTACCAAACCTAATCAGGTTTGTTAGGAGTCTAGGAAGTTTTAGGGGATTTTGGTAATTTTGCAATATGGAGAATGTCCTTCAGATGGTATGTGGAAATGCCTATGTTTTTAATAATAACTTTCTTGGCTAGAGCTATATGAAATGGATCAGCCAAAGTGGAGGCTAGATCACCAAGGTCTATATAATTAGATGGAAATGGATGAGAAATTATGGATTTGTTCTTCTTTATAATGAATTCAAAACTTGGGCAATAGTTATAATTATGAAACTCTACTTTAATATGTCTGCAGTATTGATATGCCTACTGATCAGTAGGAACAATAACCTCGATCCCATCATGGGGAAACTTAAAGCATTTGTGAAGAGTAGATGGAATTGCTTATACTTCATAGATCCAAGGATGAACAAGAAGTATGTTATAACAAGTTCAATAGCCACAATATGAAATAATATGTGATGATAAATAGACCCAATCATGATTGGCAACCAAATTGTATCAGATGACTCCCTCTCAGCATTGTTGTAAGCCTTGATTGTAATAGTTTTTGGTGAAATGTCTTTATCCATGTAACCCAATCATCATACCAATTTAAGAGATGTGATGTTCAGCCTTGAACTAGTATCTATAAGAACCCACTCGATATTGTGATTCACAATAATTATCTCAATGTATAGTGGGTTATTGTGGTTTGGACCAAGGGTGGACATGTCCTATTGATCAAATGTGATTTGCCAAAATGAAGACAAATATCCAAATAGGTTTTGAAACTGATCAAGGTTTATATCATTAGGCATAATAAACTCTTTCAAAAGTTTGTTAAAGATGGTTCTATGGATATCAGATGTATGCAAGAGTTCTAATATGGTTATATGTGCAGGGGTTTTATCTAATTGATCTGTTAGACTATAAGTCCTTTGACTTGTGGATTGAACTAGTTTAGTCTTTGTTGGGATAATATTCAACTTTGGGACCATTGGCACAATGTTCTCATTGAGTTTATGGAGAGAAGTGGGTGAAGGGCCCTGTATGGTAACTCACAGGTGTCTAGTTGCAACTACACAACCTAGAGGTGGAAATGAGTTATTATAATTAGAAGAGGGAGGGAAAGGGCCTTATATGGTGACCCATGGGAGATTAACTATATTATGACAATTTTGGGTCAGTGATGAGCCTTTATAATTAGAAGAATGGTACTATTGTTTAGGATTAGTAACCTATGCAAATGGATTAGTAACATGGTGATGCAAACTTGACATTGTATTACTAGGGGGAGAGGGTACTGACCCTATAATGATGGGTCTCATGTTATGAGGAACATTAGATTTGACACATGGTTTTATAGTAATAGTGGAAATGTGGGTTGAAGAAATACATCCCACAATATTATTATAGTCATAAGGTACATTGTTATAAGCCACATTATTAGTGTGGGCATTATGATCTTGATTATGCTCATTATGATTTTGACCTTGTTGTTGGTTTTGATTTTGCCTCTATCCTTGATTGTGTCCATCTTGATTATTTCTTGCTGGTGGTGGATCATGTCAAGGAAAGGGGTCTTTGTAGATTCCCATATCCTAATTTGTGAACTGATTAGGGGCCAACTTAGTTTCTAGTTCACCACTTTCAATAAAGTCCTCAATAATATGTCATAATTGAATGCAATGATATGCATTGTGACCAACAACATGATGAAAGTTACACCCTTTGTTCTCTTTGTACCAATCTAGTTTTGGTTGATCTTGAGGAAATAGCCTTGATACTAGCCATATAATTAAATTAGCTACAATGATATTTTGTAACACTATTTTAATCACTTCTCCTAACTTGCTAAAGACTCTAAAATTATTATGAAATGTCTTTTATAGAGGTTGTCTCTGAAAAGTAGGTAGTGGATTTGGGGGAGTTAATTGTACATTTGGAAGAGGCATAGCTTGTAAAATTTGTACATGTCTTATTTGTATCACACCATTTCCAACCATGTTCTTATTTTTGCTAAATTCCTTAGGCTTATCCTACATAACTATTTGAGCTAGTGATTTATCTTGGTTAGACACTTAACCTTGCACAAAAATCATAACAAGGCCCCTAGCAATAAGAGCCTTCTCAATCTACACTCCTTTGTCAATAATTTATTCAAATGAGTTATCACAAGCTAACCATAGATTACAAACAACTTTAGGATGAAAACTTTGTGCAAAGATATTAGCCAACTATTTGTCTAGCAAATTGTGTTGCAAATGACCTACCAATGCTCTCCACCTTTGCAAAAATGAAATGAAACTTTCACCATCACACTTCTTGGCTTGGCATAAGTCAACAATAGTCAATTTATGTTCTATGTTATATGAGAAATGGTTGAAAAACTTTTTTGATAAGTTGTTCCAATCTGTAATTGATCCCTTGGGTAGGTTAAGTATCTAATCAAGAGCTTGTCCTACTAAACTTCATGGAAATAGTCATAATAAGTAATCGCTACTATAAGCAACCTCTTGACATAGGATGAAGAATGCTTATATGTGCTCATGTGGATCTCATTTTTCTTTGTAATTGTCAAACTTGGGTGCCTCAAAATGAGGTGAAAAGGGGTTTTGGAGAATAGATAAGTCAAATCGATATTGGCATATCTCATCAAATTTGTACTTTTTGACTCTATTATTCATTTCCAATATTTGAACAATTTCCTTCATAGAATTCCATTCTTGCATGTTTACTACATTTCTGGATTGGATAAGATGCTATTAGGGTGGAATGTATGCCTAGTTTTGTTGCTATTAGGGTGGAATGTGCCCCTAGTTTTGTTTTTATTGGGGAAGAATGTGCCCTTAGATTTGATTTTGTTGGGGTGGAATGTGCCCCTACTTTTGTTGTTGTTGGGTTGGAATGTACCCCTAGTTTTATTGTTGTTGGGGTGGAATGTGCCCCTAGTTTTGTTGTTATTGGGGTGGAATGTGCCCCTAGTTTTGTTACTGTTGGGTTGGAATGTGCCCTTGGTTTTTTTGCTATTGGGGTAGAATGTACCCCTAGTTTTATTGCTATTGGGGTGGAATGTGCCCCTAGTTTTATTGTTGTTGGGGTGGAATGTGCCCCTAGTTTTGTGTGGATCTATAGGGAGTGTATACCTTTTGATCCATGATTTGGTTTTGATTCAATCCTTGAGTTGAGAACATAGGCCATTGATTCTTGGACTATAAAACATTCCTTGAATTTGACTATTTCGTACTTTATTAAGTTTGGAAATTTCTATGTTTATTTACCAATTTTTGGGTTTGCTAAAAAGAACTAGCCAAATTATCTTTAGGGATTTCCTTAATTCAAACTGAATGTTTGGGTTTCTGAGTTTGTAAAGTAATAAAAGGTTCTCGATGATTGAATAACATATGTTTTGTGTCAAATGGAATATTTTGTAAGGTCTCTTGTGACTTTAACTATTTGTTTAGATTACCTTGATCCACTATGGTAATTTTCTCATCCAATATTTGTTGTGTACTTTCAACCATATCTCTATGTTCTTTTGAATCATTATTGTGAATTGAAGTGGCAAATAGGGATTTAGTTAAGTCTGTGACAAGTTGATCTGCATATCATTGACTTATTATCTTGATCTTTGCTAGAAGATCTAGATTTGTGGGTTTTAACTCTATTTCTATTTCCTTTTCTTTGTTAGAGGAAGAAGGTATGTCTATTTGTGAAAAATATTATTGTTTCCATCATTTTTATCCTTCTCTAACTAAGGTATGCAATTGTTCTATAGGAAATTCAGAAGGTAGTCTAGCACCTGATTCTATCAATCTAAGAAGGGATTCATCTTGATCTTCTTGGGGTTGATATTCATTGTAATCATCTTCAAATCCTACTATTGCAGGGATATCATAAAAAATAATGAGGTTATCTTGACCATCATAAAATTACTCATCTTCATACCTAAGGCCTTAAGAGGCCCCACTATAAGTGAACCTTTGAGTCATGTCTAAAAATGAGCTACTCTATGTATTGACTAACTTTGGACCAATGTTTGGTAACCAATCAAAGTATGCTTTGGCTCTTATTTTTTAAAAATAACCAAGGTACCAATGAGACTATAAGGGAAGGTGGTTTGAAACCAAGCACAATTTATAAGATTCAGTTCATGATTTTACTTAACCTTTGGTAAAGTTGAAACCATATAGATCAAAAGAGAGTAAGGTAACTTAAAGACCCAAGGTTAAAACTAGTACACCAAAGCCTAGATCTTTGTGATACACCTTTACTGTAAAAGCTAGCTTCAAATTTTACAAGTTGACCCTAGAAGTTTAGAGGAAATCTCTCTGGATTATGAAGAAGACAAAATAAACTAAGCAACTCAAGATGTAAAAACATACATGAATACATAAGTATAAAGCTAAGACTAAATAGGCAGTACAACGTTGTCATATGATTCTAGTAGGATAAAATATGTTATAAGACTCAAAGCATGAGTGATATGCAAGATGACTTGAGTTCACCAAGATGATAATGTGATTTTGAGTCTTAATAAATAACCTTCAATCCAAATGGAAAATTGAACCCAAGTTAAAACAAGCTTAGTACGCAAATGGCAAACCCACTTTGACACACCAACCCTTAAAACTTACAAAGGTTCAATTTTGAATGTGGATTATAAATGAAGGATTTAAACAAATTGGGTAAATGATCTAAATTGGGTAACATGACTATGCCAAAGTGGATGACATGACACAAAGCTTTTGATAACAATTTGAACAAGGGAAAGGTGAATTTTCCAATTGGACAGTGTAATGCCTCCCTTGCTCAATAAAATTGAGGACAATGTGTTTTGGTTAAGTTAATTAAGTTAACAATAAGTTTTAGACATAAATCAAGACCAAATAAGCTAATTAAAAAAAACAAATGTCTTAAGTCTAAACTAACAAGGTATGCAAAGTGGGGTCTAGTAAACTAGCAAGGTTTTGATCATTCTAGGGGAATCAATTGCATAATGACTTTCACATCAAATGATGCAAAAAACAAGCACAAAAATTAGGTGACCATGGCATTGGCTAGCTGTAAAAAGGTCTAGTACTTTTTATAACCACTTCATCTTGTTGTTCCCTCAGTATAGTCTAATGTCCAAATGCAGATACGTCCCATGTGCAAATTCAAAGGAGTCAAATGAATTTAATGTTGGGAGGTGAAATCCCAGGTCAAAACTTCCCTAAAGAACTCATAGGAGGTAATGACGTCCCCCTCACAAGCCAAGTTTGCATGAAAATAAAGAAAGCATAAAATAGAAAGACTTTAGGGTCATTTTCAAGATCACCCAAACTTTGATAAGTTTATGGGGAGTGCTTTAGGTGACATTCTTTTTAAGCCTTGGAGTAGGCTATTTGTAATAGGAATGGCACTTTTGATTCCAAGGGTTCCCTAAAGGGGACAAATAGAAGAGCATACATGCACCATTCCTCTATTTTCCAAATAAAATCTAATTAAACAACTATTACAAACAAAAATTAACAAGTGTGTTCAATTTTAAGCCCAAATGAAATATTTGGTGGTGTTCATTTGACCCTTTGAAAACATCACCAAAACATCTAAATTCTTTCTTAAACACCAAGATAAAGTTTCTAATTGATTTTTAAGTATGCAAAAGGTGATTTAAACATGTTTTTATCAAATGTCAATCTTGGTCCTGTAGCAAAAATTTTAGCATGTCCTTTATCTTTGAAGCTCTTTTTAGCTTGAAACAATGAATTTTGGAAAAATAGCTCTTGAATCTGTGTTTTAAGAAAAACATAATGACTGATGTTGGTTATTACAATTGATGAAAGTTACTTTAGCTAACCAAGATCTAACTGATGTCAATTTTTCTAAATGATGTCAGTTAATCTAGGTAACTGATGTCAATTTTACTTATCGATGTTGGTTACTGTGTAAAATTGTGGCAAAAATAGTTAGAAAATCAATTTGCATGAACTTTAAGGGTCCAACTAGATATTTTAGAGTTTTAAAGTGATCTTCTTTAGGTATGATATGTGTCTGGTCCCACCAGGCATGTCAAAATGTAGAGAGGATTACAAAGTAAGTTATTCAAGCATTAGTCCATAAATAATGAAACATACATAAAGAACTAACTAACTAAGCCTATATATTCCTATGGGAATTACAAAGGATAACAATAAAAAATGAAAGAAAGTAACATCATATTACCTTCCCAATTGGATTCACCATACCCATGTGGCTCAAAATCATGTTCTCCCTTGATCAAGCATCCTTGTCTTTGTCAACAATGGTGGTAACCTCCTCCAATGCCTCAATAACACTCCATAAAACCTAGGCTCATGATTTCAAATCACTAAATGAGCCTATCAATGAAGCTTTCAAATAAAATATATGATCAAATGCAAAGCCTTGTGGAAATAATTTAACATTATAACTTTGCAATATTTAATCTTAAAATTCATGTCCATGGCCTCTCTATTTATATATTTTTGAGATTGGTCAGGATCAACCATGACCATCCATCTCAAGATTGAGATGTGTGGCCATGGATAATCCTAATATTTATAATTAAATCCATAATCATATTTATCATGAACTTGGAATAATGGGCATTAAAGAGGCATGGGAAGCATTAAATAGGCATGGGTGATCCATAATCTTGATATTTGTGGCATTTGTATCCTATGGATGTCTTCCCAAGAAATGATGTCACCTAATGATGCAGCTAATAGGAATCAATTTTCAAAAATAAATATTCAACTAATCTCATGGAAAATCCACTTGAGCTCTTGATTTGGATTAATTAGCCTTAAACAAGGTTAATCAACATTTGTGTAATTATTTAAAAATTGGCCCTTAATTAATCAAAATGGTCAGAAAGTCATATTACTAAGTTATAATTTAACTCAGGAAGAATTAGAAGGTGATGTTAGATGCATCAGAACCATATTTCCACTTAGGATGTTTCCAACATAAAATAACAAAGGTACGTGGCATGTATCAATGAATTAGGAGGAAAGAGTGATCCATAGCACAAAAGGCAAAATCATCATTTGAATCAAAATCAATTGATCAATGTTAGCTAGCCCATAGATTACATTGCAACATTTAGGCATACTTTGACCTAAATTGGCACTTGTAAATGACAAGTTCAAACCATTTAGCATGTTTTATGGATTTTGACCTAAAATGTGCATTTGAGTGCAATTCGAGTAAGATTGATAATTTCAACACAAATGATGTTAGGAATTGGATGTCTAGAGTTTGCTTGAAGGTTATTTACTATGTCCATGCATTTATCATCAAGTAACTCTATCTCTTATAGGTGAGATACTCGATAGTCTTCATCATCCAAGACATGATTCAAAGAGATACATAATAAAGGTAACTCAACCTCAATAGGAAGAATGGATTTAGTGCCATAAACAAGTGAATATAGAGTGGCTCTTGTTAGAGTATGATGATTGGTACAGTATGCCTAGAGGGCATAAAATATTTGGAGGTGTTAATAGTGATCAACATCATTGATAATATTTTTTAATGATGTTGATAATTGTTTTGTTAGATTCTTCTACCTACTCATTACCTTAAGGGTAATATGCCATGGAAATTTTTGTTTAATCATATACTCAACACATAGCGATTCAAACTCCTTATTTTTGAATGATCTACCATTATCAGATAATATTAGAGGGGATACCATAATGACAAATGAGATGGTTAAAGATGAATTTTAAAATTTGCTTTTCAGTCATGTAAGTGAGGAGTATAGATTCAACCCACTTAGTTAAGTATTCTATGGTGGTAAGGATATGTTTATGGCCATCAGATGAGGTGGGGGTTTATCTTCTCAATGAGATCAATGCCCCATGTAGTAAATGGCCATGGTGTAAGCATTGGTTTTAGAGTCTTGGCTAAGGAATGAATCAGATTAGCATGACATTGACACTTATAACACTTTTTCACATATGTTGTAGTATTTACATCCATCATTAGCCAATAATACCAGGGACATAAGATCCTTTTGGATAGGATTGCCTTGATGGTGTGGGCTCCACACACTCCATGAACTTCTCGTAGCTATAATTTTGATTCTACGAAAGTTAAACAATGAAGCAAAGTTCCATAAATTTTTTGATGGTATAAGTTTGGTTAGATTAAGGTATATGATGTAGTGTGATTGATAAATATTTAGATTGTGTATAGGATAGGTTTGGTAGCAAAACATGGTCATGTAAATAGGCATATAGGTCTGAATACCAATAGAGTTGGGACCAACAATATCATAGATCATTGTGATAGTTAAATGTTCATGAGTTAGTATGAGTAAATTTTTAATGAAGAATTGGTATTTTTTGGTCATATCTATACGATGAATATATGATCCAATGGTCTCCATATCATCCATTATTCTATTACTATCCCTTGGTATATATTCAAACTAGACATCAACAATATGTTGTTTGAGAGTGTTGACCATGGCCTTGTATGGTATAAGTTTATCATCTTTGGTCTAGAAATGGTCTATAACATGATTGATGATTAACTAAGAATCACCATAAACCTTTAGATGTTATATGTTCTATTGTATTTCTTGTCAAAGACCTACAACAAGTGCTTCATATTCAACCATGTTGTTGGTATAAGTAAAGTTGATCCTGAATGATTTAGGGATTATATCCCTATGTGGTTTAATGAACAAAAGGCCTACCCCCAATCTATGTGTTGTGAATGATCCATCAAAATACATCTTCCAATGTTGATCCTCAAGAGGTGTTTCAATTATGGTCATAATAGATTCATCTAGGAATTGGAATGTTAGCATTTTTTAATCTATAAGGGTTGCTTCAACAAGTTGATCTACAAGAACTTGCCCCTTAATGGCTTTCTAGTTAACATAATCTATCTCAAATTCACATAATAACATGATCCGTTTGGCCATGCGACCTTGTAAAGTTGTTTTAGATAGTAAATACTTGATCGGATCAACTTTTGAAATGACCGTGCTCTTTTTGTTCAACATGTAATGTCATAGTTTTTGAGTTGTGAAGACCATATATAAATAGGATTTTTTAATGGGTGTATAATTATGCTCATATGCGACTAGTGTATGGATTAGATAATACATGACATGCTCTTTTCCATTAACATCATGTTGAGCTAGAAATGCCCCTAGGGTTTTTTTGTAGTTGACAAATATAATAAATGTCTTTCCTAACATATGAGGCAATAAAAAAGGTGGATTTTCTAGATAGTCTTTCAATTTATGAAAAGATTTCTAGCAGCCATCACCCCAATGAAATATTAACCCTTTCTTCAAGAGGTGCATAAATAGGTGGTACTTGTCTCCAAACTTAGATATGAAGCATCTAATGGATTATATCTTACCCTACAAACTATGGATCTAATTCAAATTGATGGGTGGTGGCATCTTTGTTATGGCTTGTACTTTGAGTCATCTTTAATGCCTTGACAAGACATAGTGAACCCAAGAATTTTTACAGAAGTAAATTTGGACACATAATTCTTAGGGTTAAACTTGACTTTGTATTCATGCAATCGCTTAAATATCCTACATAGAGTTTTTGGATGATCGAACTTGGTCTTTAATTTACATAGTATGTCATCAATGTAGTATTCAATACTGTTATGCATCATATCATGAAATATGATGGTCATGGAGCTTTGATAGGTGTCCCCTACATTTTTGAAACCAAATGCCATAACTTGATAATAGAATATTACCCATGGAGTAGTGAACATTGTTTTATGTTGGTCTTTTGGTATGATTTAGATCTAGTTGTAGCCTAAGAATCCATCCATTAGTGAAAGCATTATATAACCCATTGTGGAGTCAAAAATCATGTCAATGTTTGGTAGAGGAAATTCATCCTTCGGATAGGCCTTATTTATTCTCTGAAATCAATACAGATCCTAATTCCTTTAGGCTTCTTACTAACTGGAACAACATTGGATATCCACTTTGAGTAGTCATTTGGTCGAATACATCTTGATTCCAAGATATTTTTCAACACTTTCTTTACTAATACAAAAATACGAGGATGCATCTTACATAATTTTTGTTTTATAGGCTTGACATTAGGATGTATGATAATTTGGTACACAACCAAGGCGGGGCCCAAACTAGGCATGTCAGAGTAGGCCCATGCAAATTATAAACAAACTACCTCAAAATGGTGGTAAAGATTTCATGCTCCTCCTCAATGAGGGATGTACCCAATTTGATCCGTTTTAGGTCATTTGGAGTCCTGATATTAACCTCTAGTGTCTTCCATTAAAAGGTTCAAACTATCTTCTAGAATGGTTGGTAAATATTTGAATTGGCCTGTAATAGTAGAATCCTCTATTAGGATTGGCTATTCATGTTCTCCTAGGCATGATGAATCAAAATCCCCTAATGGTAGGGATGGCCATGTGACAAATACTATTGGAAACTCTTGGATGATTTGGTCAAAATCTTGTTATTCTTCAAGACTAAACTCAGACCCATAGGCAAGTTCGTCATTGGTGGTCTCCTGGATGCTTTGATCAAAATCCTATTATTTTTCAAGATTGAAATTGGATCTATAGACAAGTTTGTCATTGGTGGTCACCTAAGATATGTTTGAATAAGGTTAAACACCCCCATCTAATGGCACTCGAAACAAGTTTTCACCACTAGACTAGCCTTTCTATTTACTATTTCCCTAGTTTAAAAGTGCCTCAAAGATGTTTTCACTTTGGGAACTCAATGTTTTATGTAATTGTTTATGGCTAAGGGTGTTCACCCATTCTCCAAAATAGGCATCAGGATCTAGTTTGATTGAGAACCCTTGTTTGTGGTTTCCCAATGGAACATTGTCACTAAGGCCTAGAAAATCACAAAAGGCCTCATCATTCTAAAACTCATCAACGAACACTATTGATTCGGCCCTAATTTATCATTTGAGGATAATATAATGGGAGTGGGTTATGGAAAATAACTAGTATAAGGGTATAAATGGAATTATTATCAAATAAATTATGGGCTAGGTCATCTAAAGGTCTATGATCAGACTCTACTTCACTATCAACATCATCATCACTAGTCATGGGTGATGGAACTCAAATAAGCTATGTGGGGTCACTGTCAGGTGATTTAAATCTGAGACCATATGATCCTTTGTACCAAGTAATAAAAATTGGATCAAGTATTCCCTGTTGATTTATCTTGAAGCCTCCTCATTCATAGGATTGGTTCTCCATGTTATGATTAGGAATGGGGTATTTGGAATTTTTGTAACAATCAACCAATTTGTTATTTTATAACCAGGTTTCATCTTTTAAAAGTAGGTCTTATTCTTGGCCAGTGACCAATATGAAAATGATGGGTGTTAGACTATATAGTTTGGATTTTCCCTTTCTTTGCCATTCCATAAAATATGGTTTGGATTGAGGTATTCCAAAGGACTTGGGGTTCTATGGAAGCTTGGAAATATGGAATGTGTCATGGGTCAAATATTCTCCTTGGCCATTATCCAAGATGGTATAATAATTAGATATTTCTGGAGGTGACATGTGAGAAAGTGAATCAAGGGTATCATGGTTAATGTAGTTGGCCTCTAGTGAATTAACAAGTATTTATTTTCCCTTGTCCTTCTTAGCAACTGGATTCAAACCAAAATGGTAGTTATAGCTTTGGTTCTTTACTTCTAAATGCTTGTAATGTTTGTATGGCTATAAATATTAGAGAATAGTAACCTTCATACCTGAATGGGAGAACTTGATACACTAGTACAATGTTGATGAGATTACATGAATTTCATGTATCCAAGGTCTTCCAAAAAGCAAATAATATGACAAATCAAGGTTTAACACATGGCATAGTGTATCATGGTTCAAGGGCCTGATGATAACTAGTAAGTTAATGGTGCATTGTGGTTCCCATTATTCATTATCGTAAGCTTTGATTGTGATCATTTATACTTGTAGATATACTTTTGTGTACCCAAGAAGCTTGATAAGCTTTAGAGACACAATATTTAGACTTGATCCATTGTCTATGAGGACACATTTCACTTTGTGTTATGTTATGACAACTTTTATGTATTATATATTGTTATGCAAAGGTCCAAGGGATGACATATCACTTTGGTTGAAGGTTAATTATTGGCCTAGAGCTAGATGTCTAACCAAAACTTGAAATTTATCTAGAGATATGTCATTAGGAACTTAGGATTGGCTAATGAACTCTAAAAAGATGTTCTTGTGGATTGTAAATGTATGCAACAAATATTAAATGGATATTTGTGCAAGTGTGTTCTATAAATTTTCCACAATATCGAACATCTTTTCTTGGACAAAAAAAATGGCTTGTTCCTAGGCAGAACAATTGGTGGAATGATGGGTGAAGTGGTAGATGTTGTGGTCTTGGTATGGTAATATTTGATCACCGTGTTGTGATTACACAACCAGGATTAGATACAAGACCATTGTTTCTAACAAATGAAGGAGGAAGGGGACCATATAGGATAAGTCTTAATTGTTTATGCACTTGTGTGTGGTCATGGGGTAATGATGAGTTATCGGTATGGGGTCTAAAGGTAGTAATCCCTATTTGTTGGTACAACTATATGCATTCTAAGGTCAAAAAAGGATGATTAGCATGGGTTGATTGATTAGGCATGATTAGCGATGGTCTTGTATGATTGGTACTTGGTCTTGGATTGATAGAAATGGTGTTAATGCAACCTCTTACAATATGGAATACAACTATTTTATAGTCATGTGAAACTACATGGTAAGTTTGTTGGCCATTGGAATCATTCTAGCCTTGGTTCTATCCATTTTGTTGATTTTATTGGTTCTACTACTGATTTTATTGGTTCTAACTTGGTTGTTGATATTGTTATTATTATTTCACTAGCCATTTTTGTTGTTTCTATTGGTTATTATGCTAGGGAAAAGGACTTTGATATATTCCCATATTTTGATTAGATGTGGAAGCTCTATTTTCTAGTGCTATCTCCCCATTTCCAACATATGCTCTATCACATGTTTAATTTGCACATAATGCCATAAATTATTACCATTATCCTAATGATACTTGTAAAATTCATTTAGCCTATACTAGTCTAGATAGTCAATACCCTTAAGATAGTGATTTGGAATAGTTAATCAAATTAGTTCTAGCTAGCTTGAGAAACATAGACTGAATGGGCTCTCCAATTTCACTAAAAACATGATGCATTGACATGGTTCACCTTAGAGGAGGGTTTGTAAAGATAAATGTTGTTGCATTTGTTGCATTAGTCTAGGTTGTTGCCCTTGCTACGTTTGCTAAATAGGTTGTTAGTTAGGATTAATTTGTATATGTGGCATAGGTTAAGTAGATTTTTTTTCACCATTTAGTTACTCTATTCCCTATAACATTCTTATTGTGATTAAAATATGTGGGTTTGTCATAGTTATTGGCTTGAGTTGGTTATGACGCTTACACTTGACTTGGTTCTAATTTTGGGCCATTGTTTTGGTTTTGAATCTGGCTCTGATTTGATGAGGTAATTTTAATGATCCCTTTGTTAATAAGGGATCTTTTGATCAACATAATTTTTTTAATGATCTCCTTGAAAGTGTGTGCATATTTCAACTCTAGATTGTAAGATATCTCATTATGTAAATTCTTAGTAAACATAGTAACTAGTTTCCTATCTAGTAAATTATGGGTAAATTAGCTTTAAAGGGCTCTCCATCACTACAAATAACTTGAGAAGATTTCATCATCCTTTTTTTTTTTTCTTGTGTCGAATCTACCAAAAAAAATCATGTTTGAGATTATAAGAGAAGTGTTACACAAACTTCTTTGAAAGATCATCAAAGTCAGAAATTAAATTCTTAAGCAATTTCAGGAACCACTCTAAGGATTCTCCTGTAAGACTCCTTGGAAATAATAATAAAATGTATATGTCATTATAGGCCACTAGTTGGCATGTAATAAAAAATTCTATCAAGTGGGCTTTGGGGTCACCTATTCCCCTTATATTTATCGAAATCAAATTATTTCAAATACATCCTTCATTTGTTGTATCTCTTATGCAAGGAAACTAGTTGGAACATTACCCTAAGGTAAAGGATGGGTGGTCAAAATCAAATTATTTTGACCAAAGTATGATGGAGGATTTTTTTGGGGAATATTGGATTGGCTAGGGAATGAAATAGGAATGTTCACACATGGATTAGGGTGTGATTGTAATTACATACATGGTTGTGTGATATTCTAGTTGGGATCAAGTATATAGGCCTAGTTTTGGGAATATTATGGTTAGGATGGAGGGATATGGTCATACTATGCCTATTGAGGTTGGATAGAGACATGTTGCTAACTAATCATACATTGTTTATTTAAGGGAACTTGTGAAACAAGACCCTATCATTTAACTTCTAGCACATTTAGCATGAAAGGTAATTGATGCCTAATTAGTATTTGTGAAAAATTAGAACATCTTGGTTGCATAAATCCTTTTTGGGAAGTAAACACATGTTGAAGGTTTAACATTTGTCATTGACCAATATGTGTACGCTATTGATTAAACATAATGTGGTTTAGGATTGGCATGTTAGTATGTGATTGAAGAGGTATGTTCATCACTACCTATCAAGGTGGGACATAAGTTCCCCCTATTGAGGTGGAAATATGATTTTCCTTTATTATGTTGGTACATTAGATGGTGCCTATTGTTGTGAAATATTACTCATCATCTTTTAGGGTGGAGTAAGATTCATCACATTTTATTGTGGCATGGCACTAGTCATTAGTTGACTACTTAATCCTTATAGTTGGGTGCTTGAAGAAGTAGTTGGTTGAGGATTAGAGGTAGTTAATTGAGGTTAAGAGGTAGAATCCCCTACCCCCTACATGTGCAACCACTCACGATGCTAACTAAAGCACATTTTATGGTTAACTAGTTGTTTTTATGTTTGCACCACTTTAGTCTAAATTGGACGTTACTTTTATATTATCCACTATGTTTAGCTCATTTTTCTACATAGAAGCAGAAGAAACTTCCTCGATAGTTGGGGCACTAAACATGTTTTCCTCTGAGGTGATTTGTATAACTGGGTATAAACCCTAATTTTCTTGGTTAGTCAATTTGATTAAAACTCTTATTGAAGGAGATAACATAATAAGACGATGTTTGACATGGTCATATTATTAAATTTATGTACTAGGTTTAGATACATCTGGTATTCTATTTGCATTTGAATGAAGTGGTCCTCCATGAGGCCCCTTTATGTGACAAGTATACAAGGACCTTGATATGGCATTGGTACTATATCATGAGGATTTATAGAAGAGGCTTATTCATTGTTCTAATTTTAAGACATGTTGTAAAGCCCTCTAACTATATTTAAAAAAATTTCATGGGGAAAGTCTACCAAAAACTTAGCCCCTACCTCTATGGCTCTAATTAAGATCTCATCCTTATTCACTAGCAAGTGATGATCAACTAGATAAGGGTCATAAGTCGATGGCATTGTAACATAATATGGTTTCTATTGGACTTGTTATATAATTTTAGGTACATTAGCTAAGTACTGTGCCATTTTTTCTTGGCCTTAATCTAAGTATGGAGGAATGCTAACAAAATAATAGGCCAAAGGATCTTGGCTTTGTTCCCTTAATTAAGCATTTTAAGGTCGATAAGGATCTGTGTCACAAATGACATCATCTCCATAAGGGTCTTGAACCAATTCCTCTTATGTGATAACATTTCCATATCCTATATTATACATGACACCTCTATGCATATAGTGATACATGATCAAATAAATGGTGAATACTTCACAACAAAAGGGGTAGAGTTCTACAAACTTTGAAAAGATAAAAGGTTTAAACTCTATCTAACTTTGTCAAGGGAATGGAGCTATATGTCCAAAAATTCTATGATAAGACCTAGTAAAAATATTATAACATCAATGGTATAATGTTAAATGTCTCACCTAAACAAGGTCAATTGGATGAACTAAAAAAAAAATGCCAAAATCTAGGTCCAAAATGTTCCAAATAGGTCCACTCTAGTAAAGATAAAGGTCACTAGGTCTTTTGGCCAAATGTGGCATCAAAACCTAGGCTCAAATAAGTCATGTGATATGATTATTATAAAAATATAGTTTCAATATCTAGACATGAAACAAAGGGGTATTTAATCTAACAAACTTGGAACACTTTGGCATAAACTAGGCACTTGATTCTAGACATGAACTTTGATCAAATTGGTATAAGGCACTAAACAAAAGGCACTTGGAGATAGACTAATTCTCTTAAATAAAGTCACAAACAAATAGTTTTCAAATTTGGGTAATGAATTAACCTATGTTACACAACCCAAAAGAGAATGATCAATGTCTAAGCCCTAATTACTCAAGGCATAAATACAAATCAATCAATGTTTGATTTTGAAATTTGGCAAGTTTAATTAAAAACTCAACTTTAATAAAACTTAGGCTTTTTGACCAAATAAGATAGATAAATTTGAATGACGTAACGACACTAAAATAAAGATCCCATAAGACACATGTGATTGGTTTAAATAATGGCAACTTAGACACAAGATAAGACAAGTCTGAAATAATTTGAGTAGTGTGATGGTGTTAGCACTCTTAAAAGGTCTAAACAATTTTTTATTTCAAATACTTATAAGGATAAAAACTTAAATTAATTTGGGTAGCATAATGTTACCTGTCTCAATTAAGTAACATAACATTTTTGACACAAAATTTTAAGGCAAATGCACAATGTCAACTGTATGACATAACTCTTTAAACAACATAGTAGTATGGACAAACAACTCATTTTTGACATGGTAAAAATAAACAAAGTTTTACACTCAAAAAACCAAGAAATATAGGAATAAATGACAAAATACAACTAAATAAATCACCCTAATCCTTAAAATGACAAGGTATGATAAGTGGGGTTGACTAAAACTATAGTTTTAAAATGTCTAGATTGATCCCAAGTATGATTAGCACTAGATAAGTGTCATGTCAATTGAGTTCATATAGATTAACTTACTATGCAAGGGTGTATTTATTTGCATAAAAATTTCATTGATGGATTTCTTAATAGAATACCCTAGTTAACCAACCCTGACTCGAGACTTCATTTTGCAAGGAGAGGTTAGCCTCTCAACCCCCTAGATCTTATAGTAATCATACCCTAATTTATATACCCAATTTTGGAGTAGGGTTGAAACACTGCCAATAGATGAAACCCCAGGTCAATGCTTCCCTAAATAAATCATGAAGAAGCTATGAATTCTCATTCAAAAGCCAATTGAATGAAAGAAATGACTAAGTGGAAAGACTTTAGAGGTTGCTTTTAGATCACCCAAACCATATAGGTTTTAGGGAGAACCTAGATAAATTTATTTCCATGCCTTTGAATAGGCACAAATCACAACTGAAAAGGCACTTTTTTCACCTAATTTCCCTATAGGGGATGGGGGAGAGCCTACATGTACTCTTCATTTTTTACTAAAAACAATCAGATGAAAAAAACTTTCATCAAATTATAATCTAAGTGAAGTGTTGATTCGGTACACTAAATGAAATGTTTGATTACGTTATTTACTTGACCCCTTGGCTTAATTTCAAATATATTGAAAGAAATTATACAAAGCAACTTAAGAAAAAACACCTATGTTCATTTTTAAGCACTAAAACCAAATATTCAAGATTTAACCAAATTCATTTTAAGTACCAAAATGAAGTCTTAAAACCATTTAAACTTGAAAATTTATGTTCTAATCCAAAATTGGACCTTAAAGGGTTAGGGAGTCTCCTCCTGCTTTGAAGCACATTTGAAGGTGAGAAAATAATGTTTGAAAATATAGCTCTCAGGTTTCCTATTTTAAAAACATAGACCGATATCAGTCATCTATGATTGATGTCAGTTACTAGGTAACCAAAATTTGTTGGTGATAACCGATATCAATCAATAAGGACCAAGATTAGTTTCCTGTGAACCTGAAGGAAAAACCAACATGAGATAAAAATGTTAATTAGCTCAAAGTTAGATAAAAATTTCTCAAAACCTGCAAGGAAATGATTAGGTAGAGAGTATAAAGACCAATAAAACCAAGAAAAAACTAGAAGGAATGCTAAGAAGATTAAAAATCAAAGTTTTTAAATTGTGTTTTCCCCTACACTCTGACCAATGCTATTTACATAGAACTAAGCTCAGTTGGGTAGAACCAACTATGGTTAGGCAAAACTAATGTTGGTTATACCTGATCGATATCAATCTATGTATAGATCTGAGTTAGCACAAAAATTAAAAATACAGCAAAACCAAAGGCAAAACTCTAATTTTGATGATATTCAAGCATTCATTTGAAAATTTATGAGTTTCACTTTGGTCTCCTTGGTACATGGGGTGATTCATGTCCCATTGAGCGTGCCATTTTTGATCATAGGAATTTGACTCAAGAGAGGAGGTAAGTGTTAGTTATCATATAAAATAATGAAATAAATACACTAACAAACATAACATCTTTAGGCATAGATCATATGGGGAGCTTAGTGAACAAACAAAAATTATAAACCTCTTACCTTCTTTGAATGCTCTAAATGATGTGTTCATTTGGCTTGCTCGGCTTGTGCTCAAGAAGTATGTGTCAATCAAGCTTGGCTATCTCCTTCTCTCCTTGGCACCATTTTTGGCTTATGGATTATGCTTGCTTGATGGCTTGGCTTATGATTTTGGAATTATAACACTAGTGTTTTCAATCTTTATATAAAAACAACATTATAACTTTACTATGTTCAAGCTCTCATAAATGAGAGGTAAATGCTTGTCTTTATAGGTTTAGAAACTAACCCCAAATCAAGGTGAGTTAGAGTGTAGTTAAATCTTGGAATGGGTTCAAACCTATTCTAAGTGAGTTAATTAACCCCACTAAAGGTGTCAAAACCTCATTATTAGCAAGAAATAGGCATGGGTGAGATATTTTAGGATATTTGACAAATCATAAATAGGTAATTATGAAATGTTAATGGATAATTCAACTAGGCATTTAATTAGGTTTAATTTTTAATTAGTTTTGTTTAGGCTTTTAGCATTTCCAAGATTTGATTTATGTGTTCACTTTCCCCATTTGATTGGTCTATAGACCAAATTGCATGTTATTCCATAGAATGATTGGAAATGAATCTGTGAGAGGTTTTTATTATTGATGGTAGGATACCCCAATTAGGGACATCTCAATGGGATTATGAGCTTTGATGAATGTTGCACACATGAATTTGGGATATTTTAGTGATTCTTAGGCTTTATTTACAAAGGTTGGTAAGAATCAATCTAAAGTTTGGTATGAAGCCATTGGTGGCCACTTTTAGGTGTCTACACAATGTAGATAAATGATTGTAAAGATGCAAATAAAGTAAATGATGGGTAATAGGTACAAGTAAATTAAATGATAGGTAAGTGATTATAAATAAGGGTAAGGTGTAATGGTCAACCAAATGGAATTTAATACAACCTAAGGTGATAAATGGTAAGCCTAAGAAACCCTATATCTATACCAAATTATTTTATATAAGGAATAATCTAGGAAAGGATACACACATACATTCATAAAGCAATATACATTATCTAATCTACTAAGTAAAGGAAAGAGTATAGGGATAGAAATACTTAACTTTGGGTGGACTCATTGATCTTCAATATCATCCTTTGGCTCAAGTGGCCATTTGAAATAGAAGTTGTTTGTTAAAGATCTCAAATGGTAAATTGAAGACATAGATAACCTAAGATTGGAACTCCAAAATATCTATCTTATTGAGATTCAATGAAACCAAAAGACAAGACCTCTAAGATAAGGTTCTAAGCCTTATAACTCTCTCAAATATTAATTAAAAACATAAAAGTGAGTGAAATAAGAGTGTATGAATGTGATATATGTTTTAAGAATGAAATATGACCCATATATGTATATATATATATATATATATATATATATATATATATATATATATATATATATATATATATATATGAATCTAATTCTAAAAACTAATCATAAACTCTAGGTCAATGGTATCAGCCAAGTCGATATAGTTGGAAGATGTCAGCTAGAAAAATACAATATCATCCAAGCTAATATAGTAACAATGAGAGAAGATAGACTAAAGACTATATCATGTTGGTTGATACACTACACATAATACTAAGGATGAAAAAAACTATATAGGCTAGGATGATACAATAAGATATAGGGAAGATATTGAATCTATAGAAAGTAAATAATGAAATGATAAATATAAAATCAAAGGAGGTAAAACTGATAGTAGTGATGGTATGATAGAATAACATGAAAACATATCTCATATAGTACCATGAGCCAATGCCACCCCATTCCTAGTGTACCCATTAAGGCATGCACTCAATGAGATTGATCTATCGATAAGCCACTACAAGAAAAAGAACTAGTGGAGTGATAAGGTAAAAAATATCACTTACCTTGGAGATTCATCATGTGTCATAATAGTGTAAATTAGGATGGTACTTTTAGATAGATACATAGAAACACAAAAAACCATTACTGAAAAGAAATGTTGAAATAAATGAAAGTAATTAAAAGTAAATAAAACAAAAAATTGTACCATCACTTACCTTGATAATTGTAGATGATGTTATGTGTTTCAGTTAATAGAATGCACCCATTAAGAAGAATAAAAGGTGGACTTGAAAAATAAGAGAAAATCCAAAAATTCTACAAAAAAATTGCTAGCACCTAAAAAATTCTACCTCATAAGGATTTTAAGGATTCTTTCATTTCATGAAAAGGACATAAGGAAATAAATATATAATCAAAATATAGAAATTTGTAGTAAATAACTTAAAAAAAAAAAAAATCATTTTGCATTTATTTTTTTTGGAAATCCAGAGTTCTAAGTGTCCAAAAATAGTATTAGAAGAGACAGTGGCTCATAGAGGAGGGTGAAGATGTGTATAAGGTCACATTGTAGAAGTATTTGGAGACCTATAAGAAGGCGGTGTATTTAATGTCTAGTTTTATCATTTTTGGTGAAGTAAACTAGGATGTAGTAAATTTAGGTGCCATAGAAAATCTGTGTAGTGGAAATTAGGGCCATAGGTATTTATTAGGGTAAAGTAAATAAATCAATGCCCTTAAAAAACTATACCAGCTAGGATAATCTAGTAGGTAATGGAAAAATTTAACTCCTAGATGATATTTTAGGGTATGATTAGTATAATTAAAAATTATGTTAGCTGATATTATATGGTATGGATGATGCAATTTAAAATGATTAAAATGGGTGATACAATAGGGTATAGCTAGTTGCATTGGAGAATTATGCATGACTAATGCAATTAAATACTTGGTTGATACAATAGGAAAATTCAAACATGGCCAATACCATAGGATATGGTTGATCTAGTAGAATGATGTGTTAGTTGGTACCATAAGGTATGATTTGTGATGTTGAATTTTTAACCATGGTTGATACTATATAGTATGGTTGTTTTAGTTAAAAAAATTCATGGCCGATACCATAGGGTATTGCCAGTGTAGTTAAAATTTGTCCATGGTTGGTATTTTAGGGTATGGTTAGTGCATTTGAAAATTTTCCATAGTTGATACCATAGGATATGGACAATGTAGTAAAAAATGGGAAAAAATGGCCATAAATTAGAATGGAGGATCATCTTTATTTTAATTTTTGTTTTTATTTAATTTTAATTGTATTTCAAACTTTTTTGGATCAACATCTAATTGTGCTTTGTTGTTTGATATTTTAAAGAGATAAAGATAATTATGGTGAAGCATAGATGCCAGCTAGCTATCAGATCTATTAGACCAACTATTAGTAGCATTTATAACTCAGCTAGAGACTCTAGGATTTTATAGCATCATGAAGATGTGTTGTGTACCTTTGATCATGGAGCTCATCACCATGTTTCTAGGGTGATGGGATAGGACTACAGACACATTCTAGTGGGAGGTGGAGGGGGATGTGATAGAGGTGACAATCATATTGGAGTATGTATGTGCCATATTAGGCATGCCTATTATATGCACAATGATGGTATGTGACATATCATAGCCAAAAGATGAGAGGAGAGAGCTATCCTAGTGGGCTATGGGATCAAATTAGTATTATGAGTATGAGTTCATTGTATGAAATTTTATAATTTATGTCTCAGGTGTTTTACATATCCATAAGGCTATGACTATGTATGTGGTGTATCATAAATTTAATTTAATAGTGCCTATGTACATTATTTTAATGTGTCATTTTGAAATCGATCATGGAATTCTATATGATATGAGATTTATAGAATGGATGCATCTTGTACATGATTACCATTATGTACTCAACTGGGACCAACATACTATGGATCTCACGATAATTTTTGTGAGTTAGATATATGAAAGGTTCCCAATGTATAGATATCTAAGGTTACCTTATGTGGTGTTAGCCAAAATCAACTACCATTGGTGAGGGCAATTCAAAACTTTGCTTATAGTCTTGCATAGCCTTGTTATTGATCTTTTGTTAGGTTTTATCTTAGTCTATTGGTCAAAATTAGTCAAACTTGGTCATAACAAGGATGTCTTATCAAATATTGGATCATCTTAAGGTCTATTGCATGGTCTAGAAGAGTGATTAATTCCATTAGTCTTATCATTTTCTCCTTCATGAAGGTCTTATTTGAGTTTTAGAGACATTAAGGTATCTTAACAAAGTTTAAGGTTACTTTGCAAAGATTAAGGTATGTTAGACCATGTTGAGATATTAGTGTTTTGACACCTCCAAGGTGATATAATGTCTTATGGGGAATGAGGGATTATAAATAAAAGGTATGGCAAGATGAAACATTATTATTTCATGTTTAGCAAAAATTAAGGTATATTTGGAGAAGTTAAGGTAATGTTTACTTTTACAAAATGTGAATAATTAAGTGTATTTTGAGGTTTCCAATGTGTTTCAAGATATTTCAAGGTTATTTCCTCCTCACATATGTTGGCCAAGGTTATTTTCAATGAAAAAAGTGGTGAGACCCTCCAAATATTAAGAAACTAAAGTACATCATAAAAATACACTTGCCAAGAGATTATACAACATTTTTATAAGATGGAGATGGTCATTTGATGTTATAAATGGATTGTGTCAGGTCTATAAAAGATTTTTAGGGTCAAATTAGTCTTGTGGTAGTGTTGTCAGGTCAAAAGAATGCAAAAAATATTTCATCTTGTCCATCGACTCCTTTGCAAGCTTGTGAAGGTCATATTCAGGTATTCATTCCAAGAAGAGGAAGGGGAGTTGGATCTAGTTTTATTGGGGCTTGATAGTGGCCCCTATTAAGTGAATATTACATGAATTAGTTGTAGGTTATATGGGCTTAACTTTATGAATAATCATTAATTATTTAAGCAACCCAAAACCCCTCTTAAAACATCGCAGATAGGGGTTTTCTTATTGCAATAAGTTTTTAGGATTAATAGATGAAAATGGTTAGTTTTTTGAGATCCTCAGGGGTCTAAATATATATCTTACACCATCCTTCATCATCAGTGGCACATGTGAACAAACAAAAGGACAATAATTTAGTATTTTTATTACTTTTTGAAGGTGGTAGGCATGGTTTTGACGTTGTGACATTCTTGAACATGGAGATATTTGTGTTTTAATTTAAAAATATTAATTATTACCTTTGGAAACCTTCTTTATACCTTATTAAATTACCAAAGAGGTCCAAATATGAGTTCAAGAACATTTGTAAGTAGATGGTGCAAGCTACAAACCTATATAAGATGTCTACATGCATGGTTTGAGTTGGTTTTGAATGTTTTTGTTTCTATTCAAATTTTGCTTTTTCAGATTCAAGAGAGAGAAGAAACTAAAGAGATAATGGACAAGGCATGGGAAGTACCTGGATATAGACTACGCACCGTAAATCCAGACGCTTGTGGGCACTCCTCTTTGGCTGTGGAGGAATGACATCTGCAAGGAAAAAGAAACTTGGACAAGAAAATGTTAGATGGATAGGCGGTGGGTTGCCAAGCGAAAGCTTGTTCCCAGAAGTATGAGAACTTCTTTGAGGGAGGTCAACCCACTGTTTTGATAAAAGATAAATGACTGATAAATGACAGAATGCTAAAATAGACTAAAATGATAGCAAACTGAAAGAGAAAAGAAAACAAAGGCTTACCTGGAAGAAGCTGTCAAACTGGTCACAGTCGCCGGCGTCGGTGGTCCTACCGGCGTCGGTGGTCAAAGATGCCGATGTCGGTTATGTGGCCGACATCAGTCGGGGTAATGACCAGCGTCGGTCGGGGCAATGGCCTCCAGACGGGTCTGGTCAAGGTCTTGGTCAAGGCTGGACAGAGTTTAGTCTGTCTCTATTGGAGGGCTCTGTGGACAAAGGTCTGAGTCTGCTCTGGGTCTGGTTTGAGGATGGTCTTAGTCAGTTAGGGGGTCAAAAGGATAGAGAGGGACAGAGAGATGGAGGAAGCCAATCTGGGAGATAGGAATCCGGGTCTGGGTGACAGTCAGGTCTGAGGGTGTGCTAAATCTAGTTTAAAAGCAGATGACTAGAAAGCATAAAGAAAACAAACAGAGAACATACCTGTGCCCTGCTGAAGAAGGTGTTGATCTTGTTGCTGATGATGTTGGATGTGAAGCCTGTTGCTGATGAAGAATCCCTGTTGTTCACTTGCAGAAGCTTGCTGTGTACCTGAGGGAGAGGGTCAGATTGATTGGTAGAGAGGTCAAGTGAAAGGACCGATACAAGGGTCTGATGCAAAGATTCAAGAGCCGGGATACCAGAGAGAGACGTAGAGAGCCAAGAGGAGGAGATAACAGTGAAGAAGCCATTATGAAGGGTGCCGACGCCAAAAATATCACCGATGTCAGTCGACGGTTGACCGACGTCGACGGCTAAAAGGCCGGAGAAAGGGTAAAAATAGCCTTTCATCTGTTTCCCAACCGCCGGGTCAAATGAATGCAAGGATGAAACGGTCAACGGGGGTTAAATGGGCGAGTGAAGAGATTGGAATGGGAGTCTTAGGCATTAAATGGCCATGTGGGGAATAAAAGGGATCCAAGGAAGGTATCCTAGGATGGTGAGCTGGCAAGGAGAAGGAAAATGGTCTTATTTAATTAAAAATAGATGATTATTTTCAATTAATAAGACCTAGGTAGGTTAGGGATAGTCGAAGTGGCAAGGGACCAAGGGGAGAGAGGAAGACAAAGGGTTAGACACTTTTTAGGTGTCTACATTTGCCCCTTTTTGTCTTGTTGGTTGTTCTTGACAAACTGCAAGACAAAAACAGGAGTTGGTTGCCCCAGGAAAAGGATGAGGTGTTCCCCCCTCAAAGCGATAGTCGAGAGAAGGGAACCGAAGATCGAGTCTCGATTTGATAGAGAAATGGATAGAAGAGTGTGAGCGAAAATGCTGCAATAGTCGTGATTGCGCGTATACCACTTCACGGGATAGTCGGGTCAAATTGTCGCATGGTCAAGGAGTGCCAAAATTGAAGTAACCGGGCCCCAGCATTTAGTCATCTGCTGATCGGGTCACTCAATCTAAGCTGAAGCTCCAAATGGTCATCGTGTTCCAGGTATCCCGGGCTCAGGAAGTGCTCCCAGAAACACGAAAAAGCCACAAGTAGTAGGGATCAACTGGCTTGCGATCCTATACTTGTGAGGGGTCAAAAATAGGGTCTGCGGACAATTCTGCTAACCAGCCATGAGGTAGCACATACGCAAAAACAACCAAGGCAACATTGTCTTGGAAGTGGTCGAAGGTCGAAGGATGGTCATTGGTCAAGGGGATGGATGGACTAAAGGATGTGGCCGAGCTAACCTCAGAAAACGTCATGTGATCTGAGTGCTGCCTACATAGCCCTTTGTCGTTAGGGACCTCAGGCCGATGTAGTTCTCCCTAAAAAGGGAGGAAGGGTCAAAGAGATTGATTGGTCTTGGTCAAGGAAAATGATTGGTCTTGGTCGAAGAAAATGATTGGTCTTGGTCAAAGAAAATGATTGGTCTTGGTCAAAGTCAACAGAGTTGGGCGTGATAAAAGTCAAAGAAGAGAAGGTTTGTCCATCATAGAGACGAACAAACGGGGGTGGTCGAGCTAACCTCAGAAGATGTGTTATCTGAGTGCTGCCTACATAGCCCTGGTCATAGGGCCTCAGACCAATGTAGTTTGGACTAAAGGTCTGATTGATCAATGATTAGATGTGGTCAAGTGTCAAAATGACGAGGGTAAGATGATGCTATAGATGTCACATGGGCCAAGGGGCTTTCATCCCTAGCAAGTTTCCGTAGTCGTGATGGATGCATGCTAAAAATGAATGGAAGTTGATTTATGCTTCAGCAAGTATTGGTTTATGCCTAACATAAATTGGGTCTGGTCGGTAGTTTCCATGTGTATTGGTGTCCATAGAAACTATGTGAAATGGACTAGGATGATGTCAGCTGAAAATGATGAAAATGGCTTGGTTAAGGATGAGTCGACAATTGATGTGGTTAAATGTGACCAAAGTGTAGAGAAAAGATGAAAGGCAAATTGCTCTTTCATTGACAAGGACCAAAAAGGAAGCATAGATAGGGGTTATTAGAACCAAAGCCCCATTCATGCATTACGTCGTTGACCAGTGTGGTGTTAGAACGGTAATCGAATCACTTTGACATTAAAGTGAGCTCGAAGTCCCTTGAGCAGGTGATAGGAGGTGGATAGGGTAACCCAGTTTAAGAGCAGGAATAACCTTGCCCCTTTTTATAGGAGACCCTGAGACAACTACAAGCCCAGTGCATGACCCGTTTTTTTTTTTTTTGGTGCAGGCTGATCGATGCGGGAAGCCTACATAGAGATGTCTTTTAATGTAGTGGTCATGTTGCGAAGCTGATCAATGCGGGAAGCTTCTAAGAAAGGTTGCTGTTTGTAGCAAGATTTAGTCATAGCCATCCTTCGAGGGAGTGGTCTATATTTCTGCTTTATAATATTTGAATAGCTGTCCTTCGAGGGATCAGTCTATTAGCTACAGCAATGATAGTACAGCTGTCCTTCGAGGGAGCAGTCTGTCTTTTTGATTTGATTTTGTGACCTTGTTTATATTTTGACATCTTGATATATTTTTTGATTTTTTGATTAGAGTCATGGACAAGGCTGTAGAAGTTCAAGGACTCCCCTTTTATTAGGACAAAGCATCCATGCATCATAAAAGGGTTGTAGAGGACTTGTTAAAGGGAAATAGGGTTGAAAGGGATGAGGATCAAGAGGACGAGGATTGCTCAGGGGACGAGCTCAAGTTACGTGTCAAGTAGACGAGTATTCGACTAACAGAAGAAAGGTCGAAGATGCAACGCATTAAGAGGCTCAGGTTCTGGCCGTCCGTCGAGGGAGGACAGACGATAAGTCCCTGACCCATACTTGTGCATGATGATAAAAGGTCCAAGCCAATTGGGGATGAATTTGCCTCATTTACTTCGCTCCATATTGGTCACGTGCTGATTCTCTTTGAGGACGAGGTCTCCGATGTTGAAGTCTCGTTCTCGCAGATTTTTGTCGTAGGCCCGCTTTATGCGACTTTGGTAGACATGGAGATGATTGAGGGCAGCAAGACGGCACTCGTCAAGTAACTCAAGTTGAGCTAAGCGATCTTGACGAAAGTCGTCGTTGGAGAGAATGTCATGTAGGGAGATGCGGAGAGACGGGATCTGTACTTCGAGAGATAAGACAGCCTCTGTTTCGTACACGAGGGAGAAGGGAGTAGCACCCGTAGAGGTTCAGATGCTGGTGCGGTAGGCCCACAAAGCGAAGGGAATATGAATGTGCCAATCCCTTCCTGTATCGTTGACCACCTTCATGAGAATTTTGGTGAGAATTTTGTTGGAAGCCTCTGCCTGCCCATTTGCTTGTGGGTAGTAAGGCAAAGAAAAGCTGAGTTTGATGCCAAATGAGTCGCATAGTTTTTTGACAGTCTTGTTTTTGAAGGACTTGCCGTTGTCGGTGATGATTTTGTGAGGGACATCGAAATGACAGATGATGTGGCTGCTGATGAAGTCAACAATTTTTTCAGCTTTTGTGGAGATAAGAGGAATGGCTTCCACCCACTTGGTGAAATACTCAGTGGCAGTGATGATGGACTGATGACGAAGAGACGAATGAGGGTTGATCTCACCGATGAGATCCAAGCCGCATTGAGAGAAAGGCCAAAAATCCTGAGCAACTTGCAAGGCATGGCTGGGGAGATGAAGCAGGTTAAAGTGCTGCTGACACTTGATGCAACGTCGAACATAGTCGCTACAGTCTTGATGAAGGGTGGGCCAATAATAACCCAGGCGAAGGATGCGCTTGGCAACCGAGTTTCCACTGAAGTGTCCACCACAAATCCCGTCGTGGACTTGCTTTATGGCTTAAGGAGCTTCAGTGGAGGTTAGACAGCGAAGAAGGAGGCTGTTGAAGCCTCATTTATAGAGAAGACCCCCTAGCATGGTATAGCGAGCTATGCGCTTGATGAAAGCTCACCGCGCATTGCTAGAGAGGTTGGGAGGAGTGACAGAAAGAGACAAGTAGTCTACAAGTTGCTTATACCAGTCATCTCGTGGGCTAGAATTGATAGTGTTGATATGGTCGATGTGAGGAGAGATGTATAAAGGCAAAGGTACGCGATGCACTGTGACAAAAAGGCGAGATGATGATGATGAAGACGGGATATGCGAAGCAAGAGAAGCCATGGTGTCGACAAACTTGTTCGTAGAGCATGGAACAGTCTGCAAGAGGTAATGGTCAAAAGATGCCAAAAGAAGGTCAACACGATTCCTATACCTCTGTAAAACTTCATTTTTACAGAGATATGAACCGTTAACTTGATTAATGACGAGCTGCGAGTAGCCGAAGATGTTGATAGACTTGATGTGGAGGGAAAGGGCAGTCTGAAGTCCCAAAATTAAGGCCTCGTATTCGGCCATATTATTGGTAGAATCAAAGTCAAGCTTGAAAGATAGAGGCATGGGCTCCCCTTCGAGTGGGATGAGGATGACCCCCGCACCCCCACCGAGTTGACATTTGGAGCCGTCAAAGAACATGGTCATTTGGTAGACGGTGTCATCGGTGGAAAGGGTAGCGATAGACTCATCAGGAAACTCACAGTGTGAAGGTTGGTTGTCGGAAAGAGGGGCATCTGGCAGTTGGTCAGTGATGGTTTGCCCCTTGATAGATTTTTGCTGGATGAATTCGAGGTCAAACTCCGCAAGCAGCATGAGCCACCGAGCCATACGTTGATTCTGATATGGCTTGGAGTGCATGTACTTGAGGGGGTCGGTGTGAGTGACGACAAAGGTTTTGTGGTTGAGAAGATAGTGGCGGAGCTTGGTGGTGGAAAAGACTAATGCCAAACAGAGTTTCTCGGTATGAGTATACCGAGTTTCATAGTCGACCAGTGTTTGGCTGATGTAGTAAACCACTTGCTCACGATGATGCTCATCTCGGTGCGCGATCATGGCACCTAACGAATGGTTGGTAGCAGAGATATAAAGGTAGAAGGGTTGGTCGTCTTTAGGTGGAATGAGGATTGGTGGAGAGACTAGATAGCTTTTGAGGGCTTCAAAAGCCTCTTGATAGTCCTTATCCCATTTAAAGGAGACGTCCTTCTGAAGGAGGTGATGGAAAGGTTGGCAACGGTCTGAAAGCTGTGAGATGAAACAGCGAATGGACTGGAGCTTCCCTTGTAGACTGCGAAGCTACTTGAGATTGGTCGGGGGTGGCATTTCGAGGATAGCGCAGATCTTGGTGGGATCTATCTCGATACCACGGAAGGAAACGATGAAGCCGAGAAGTTCGCCTGAGAGGACCCCAAAGACACACTTCTTGGGGTTGAGGCAGACATTGTATTGAAGAAGGCGAGAGAAGATGATTGTGAGAATGGTCAAGTGGTCACGGCGAAGTTTGGACTTGCCGAGAAGGTCATCCACATAGTCCTCCATAATTTTGTGGAGGAGATCATGGAAAATGTAGGTCATGTCGCGCTGATATGTGGCACTAGCATTTTTCAAGCTGAAAGGCATGACTCGATAGCAGAAAGTCCCCCATGGGGTGATAAAGGTAGTCTTGTGCTGATCTTTCGGTGCGATCAGGATTTGATTGTATCCTGAAAACCTGTCCATGAGAGATAGCATCTCATGGCCGGCCGTGAGATCAACAAGCTGGTCAATGTTAGGAAGAGGAAAGTCATCTTTGGGACAGGCTAGGTTAAGGTCGCGATAGTCCGTCCAGATCCGAATCCCCCCAGTTGCTTTAGTAACTGGGACAATGTTAGAGACCCACTATGGATAATCGATGGGTTGGATGAAGGAGACAGAAAGAAGGCATTGAAGTTCCTCTTTGACAAGGAGCGCAACGCGAGGATGCATCTTTTGAAGCTTTTGCCTAACAGGCTTAGCCTCTGGTTTGGTGACAATGTTATGGGTAGCAATGGTGGGGTCGATGCCAGGCATGTCGTTGTAAGTCCAGGCAAAGGCCTTGCTATGGTTGGAAAGGAACTGGGCATAGTCAAGCTGCTCCTGAGCGTCTAAAAATTGGCCAATCTTTAAGATGTGAGGAACATCAGAAGAAGAAGGGAGGTTGATGTCAATGGTGGATTCATTTAACATAACCTGGGTCTCAGAAGGGAGGAAATGCTGGATGAAAGAGTCGTCGGCACCCATGTAGGAAAGGATGGCGTCATCGTCAACGCAGTGGATAGTGTGAATGGTTGCCGACTCATCCTCTACCATGCTAGGAAAAATGAGAGGGAGAGACCTGGGCACCCCATTGAGCTGATAGGTTAGGGGTTCTAGGCGGATGGTGTTTATAGAAAAAAAAAACTAGGAGGGATGGAAACCACCGACTCCATAGGTGATGAAGGAGAAATGGGCGAGTCTGGAGGAGATTGGTCAATGGTTGGCTCGGGACAGAGGTCAGAAGGAGCCTGAGTGGGGTCATGATATCCCAGGCCATACCGTTTCTTGACATCGTGATCATTGAGCGGCTCGATGGGCTGATGGGAGCCCTGCTCATAACGTTTGAAATCGAAACCCTTCCATGCACACCTGTGAAGGTAAGTGTGTGCAAAGGCGGGGTTGCCAAGAAATGAGAAATCAGATGTGAAAGGTTGGGGTGAAGAGAGGGAATTGCCATTGGTAGGAGCTTGATTAAGCCCCCCGTAGACAAATTTGGTTTGAAAGTGAGGAGGACCATAAGGCACGACCATCCCGATCTGATGGTCGTAATTGGGACTGAGGTGAAGGCGTCCATACTCTTGCGGAGTTTGGAACATGTCTAGGGTCAACAAGCGATATTCTCCAAGTGATAGTCGTTGGAAGATGTCTTCCATGGGGTCTTTGGTCGGTGCTTGAAGAGGAGAGGTGAGGGCGACTGCCGATTGTGAACTGGTCAAAGCTTCCACAGATGGAGGCGGTGCCGGAGTTGACGACTTGATGGGAATGAAGACATCGTTGGGACGGTAGGTGGTGTTGCAAGTCTTGAAGGGTGAAGGGTCAGCGGGGATGGTGTGGACTTGCCTGTCATGCTCAAACTTCACACAATGGTGCAGGGTGGAGGGTATACAGGCCATGGCATGGATCCAAGGTCGGCCCAGTAGAAGGTTGTATTAAAACTCTCCTTCGATGATATAGAAGAGCTCTGGGACTGTGCGTGGACCAACGCAAATGTGAAGGATGACTGCGCCAATGGTCATGGTGGTGGTGTCATTGAAATAGCGTAAGATCGCGTCAGTTTTGGAGACGCAATTCTTGGGAAGAGCCAACTGATCAAAGGCGTGGGTAGAGATAATGTTGATGCTAGCACCGCCATCGATCATAACGCGTTTGATGCGTGTCCGATCAACATAGGCAGTGATGAAGAGGGCGGCGTCCTGATCTTCTATGTTAGATGCGGGAATCTCAGAATCACTGAATGTGATGGAGGCGACAGGAGATAAAGAATGGACGAGGGTAGTGAGTGGTTGGGGGTCCTCGAGTTGGACCTCCACTGCCTGCAAGGCTTGGATAAGGGCTTGATGGTGCTGAGGTGAGGTTTGGATAAGGTCATAAAGAGACATCTTTACAGGTGTCTGGTGAAGCTGCTTCAGCATGGAGTCGTGAATTGGCCCAGAAGAGGAAGACGAAGAAGGTTGGGACGTGCCAAGGATATAAATTTTAGGCTTGGGCGCAAGGTGGTTTGACGAAGGGATAGGTCCAAGGAATGGCAGCTTTTTCTTTTGCCTTGTCCTTTTGTGACCTAATGGTTATACGGATAGCATTGATTTCAAAAATAGGAGGTGAGGAAGGGGTCATGTCTTGCTGGTGAGATGTTGACGTGTTTGAAGAGGAAGGAGTCGGGGTCTGGTCAAGAGTGTCCTCAAGGAGAAGAGTGTCTTTCTCCATATGGCGGCGGATGATGGCCTTGAGGGCACAACAAGTCTCGATGTCGTGTCCTGGTGTACGATGATATGAGCAAATTTTTGTGTCGTCGAACCAGGAGGGCTTGGACCCGAGAGGTTGGAAAGGCTTGATGGGCGGAAGGGTTATGTCGGAGGTCTGCAGAAGTCGGCGCAATATCAATGAGTATGAGCCCAATAGAGGGTCCATGCTATTTGATATGCACGAGGTCGGTGACTTTTGCTTTGGCGAGGCTAGAAGAGGTTTCTGTACCACCGTATGGGTTGATGGCACGGTGACAGATGGAGATGGCTCTTTCTTGGTGATTGGTATCGCCTTTTTGGGAGAGGGACGACTGGAGGTAGGCAGAGGAAGCAAAGGAGGCAATGAGTTTTGTTTGAAGACCAGAGTGGGAAGGATGCTGGTCAAGGTCGAAGGATGGGGGCCCAAAATGGATGGCAATGGTGACGGAGAAGGAGGCATTCGTTTCTGTGGTCTGGCAGTCCTCTTCGACTTGGTTGGAAGACTACTGCTGGTCGAGGTCTGGCCTAGGTCCACCTTCACTTGCGGGTGAGTGAGGGTGGAGACAGGACGAACACCAAATGACTTGATGGGTTTAGATGAGATAGATGCAGGTTTTGGTTTGGATGGGTTTGGTTGAGGTTTGAGAGTCTGGTCTTTGTCAAGAGTCTGACGAGATTCTGCCTTGGGAGGATTAGCAGCATGTGATGAGAGGGCACGAGTATGTTGAAGGACTTTAAGACGCTCCCACAACACCTGAGGCGTCACTTTCCTCGGAGGGAAAAGTGCGATTTTCTCCACTAACTGGGAAAATGGTTGAGAAGAAGATGTTGATGGTTGCGAGGTTGAAGACGAGATGGGCATAGTGGTCTTAGACGCATGGTGTGGTGAAGTCATGACAGATTTAGATGAAGACAAAGGGGAGACAGGTTCTTCCCCAGGTGGAGAAGAAATCAAGGAGTGAGGCTCCTCTAGTGGATAAAGGGCAGGGATGATGGTGCCCTCCACTTGCGGCTGAGGAGTAGGAAGGGTCAGGTCCTCCATAGGCAGTAGAAAGGAGGATGGCGAGACCGATGGTGTTGGTAAAGCTGAGGCGTCCTCCAAGATGAGAGAGGTCGATGGAGAACTAGCCGGGGAAAGAGGTTCGTCCACATGTGATGGACTGATTGATGGACTAACCTCTTGAGGTTGATTGGGGATGAAGGGAGAGACCGTATTGACTGTTCGAATATTGTGTTCATGATTGTCGTCAATTAAGGCCTGGACATTGTTCTGAGTTGGCGGATGATTAGGGAAAGGTTGTTTGAAGATGTCAATGGCCTGATTAGGAGGTGCATTTGGATTGTCTAAGATGAGATCCCCCTTTTCAAGCATGTCTTGGATTATGTTCTTAAAAGTTTTGCAGTTTTCCGTGTCATGGCCCTTAACACGGTGGAAGCTGCAGAAGTCTTGCTCCCTATACCATGTGGGGATGGCGCGTGAGGGATCGAATTGTGGAGGAGGTCGGGCTTGAGGGAGATTGAGGGCCCCCTGTTTAACAAGCTTTTCTAGCACAGACACATATGATTCTCCAAGAGGAGTATATCGTCGTTGTACGTATCTTTGCTGGAATTGGCGAGTGGCGCTCTGAGATGTGGATGGCTCAGGCTAATTGGTCGAAGAAGAGGAAAGTCTAACAACCACGGCATTAGCTGAAGCCTTGGATTTAGAATTGGATGATGATGGCTTAGCAGAGGAAGAGTCATTGGTCTTAAAGCTGGGATTCTTGCTCCGCAACTTGACTTTATTCTCCTCGATGGCACGCAACTCAAGTTTGTGGGCCATCGTGAAGGCCTCGTCAAAAGTCCGGAAGGTTTGAACCCTCAGGGTGGAAGAAATATGTCTGGCACAGGCTTGGGAAAAGAGTTCAATAAGCTCAGCCTAGGGTAAGGAAAAGGAGAGTTGATTGATGAGGCCTCTCCATCGAGCAACGAAGTCGGCTATGGACTCATCCTCGAATTGCCGGATAGAATAGAGGTCCGTGATTGAGACCTTCTTGGTTATGTTGATGGAAAAGTGATCGAGGAAGAGCTGAGCCAATTGTGTGAATGAGAAGAGAGAATGGCTGGGAAGGGAGCTGTACTAGTCGAGCACAGCACCCGAGAGAGACATAGGAAACGTGCGTAAGAGCAACGCATCGTCATGGCCAATGAGGTAGCAAGCATGTCTGAATGCCCGCAAGTGTTGCTGTGGGTCTTCCTTGTTTTGAAAGCGAGAAAACTTCGGAAGCTCCCACTGGCTAGGATATGGTCTGATTGGGACAGAAGGGTGAATGGGCTCGTTGCAGATCTGCTCGTATGAGAGAGCGTTGTGCGAGCTAGAAATAGAGGTCTCTAGACTGGTCATCTTGTCCATCAGCATTTTGATGATGTCTGCCGACGGATTGACAGGTGGCACGCCCCCTAAGTTGTAGGGCACTTGGAAGAGGCTAAGGGAGGTATGCGACATAGTCAGTTGTACAATGTACGGATGACTAGTCGCAGGGGCAGAAGTGGAGGCTAAAGGTGGTTGAGTAGAAGACATAGCTAGGCCCGATGTTGCCACGAGAGGTTGGACTGTGGTAACGGGGGCCAATGGATAAGAGGCCACCCTGGTGTTGATAGGGGCTAGGGTAGGCAGAATAGAGACGATAAGGTTTTGAAAAGGAGTGGATAGCGGTTGAGCGGGTTGGGGTTGACAGGGGGCCGGAACCCTGGTGGAAGTGGGCCCAATGATAGAGGGAGAGGCCACACCTGGAGGATTGGTCAACGTCCGGTCAGCGGTCGAAGTGATGGCTTGAGTGTCCAAAGGTTGAACTACGAATGCTGTCGATATAGCCGTAGTTGCGGCCAGGGAGGTTGGCATTCCATAGATTGGATTGCCCAAGGAGTCTCGCATTCGGATATGCGTGAGATAGTGTTGTAAGGCCTTGACGTTGAGGTCCAAGAATCGTTCGAAATCTTGGTCCCCTTCTTGGACAATGGGAGTCTGTGGCGGGGTTGGACGAATGGGAGTTCTTTCGGTCTCCGAGTTGAACTCCATTGTAGGCTTGGTCACGGATGGGGTAGACGGAAGTGGTTGACGGCTGGCGTGGTTGACAAGAGCTTTGGCTTGGCTACGAGTCAAAACCATGCAAGGCAAAGAAGGTTCAGGTTTCAGGAACTGTGTTGCTCAATTCCAAAAAACTAGGATGGAGTCTTTGGTAGAGAAGGGACAAGGTTTAGGCTGCTGGTTTTGAAAAAAAAGGACAGTGACAGAGACCGACGTCGGTTAAAAAACTGATGTCGGTAAGAAATATGGCCGATGTCGGTCAGATAACCGATGCCGGTAATAGAAAAAGCCGACATCGGTGAAAGAACCGATGCCGGTAACAGAGGAAAGCCGACGTCGGTGGCAGAATTGATGTCGGTGACTGTGTTTTCCAGAGAACCAAAAGATTTGAAGATTCTTGGAAAAATAATGAAGAAAGCGTCCTCACTCACTCAAACAAACAGATGAGAAGAGGAAAATAGAGAGAGACAGACAAGCCTAAGCGATAAATCCTAGGAATTAACTTTAGAAGCTGTGGCTTATGCCTTAGATGAATGTTTGGGGAGATTGGCTGTCAAGAAGGTCCTAGAAGAAGCAGTCTAGAGCTGGTTTCGGGTCTTGTTTTAGGTGCTCAAAAATCTGTGTTAGGGTCTGGTACATGGCCTGGTGCTAAGGAGCAAGCTCCCCTCACTTCATGATTCCAGTGGTTAGCTGGTCTCGCTTAGCCAAGATATACCTCGCCTAGAGTTTATCCTCCGCCAGAGAACGGAGTGGGCTTCCCCCTTGGTGATGAAATCCAAGTAGGGTCACCGGGACGGGTAAGGTATCTGCTGGGGGATGAAATCTCAGTCGGGCCTTGTCTCAAGTAAGTTTTATGTTCGTTTTAGTGCATGTGGTTTGGTAGTGTAACATCAAGTGTCTACGGTTTATTCAATATGCATCTAAGTTACTAAATGTGGACTAAGAAGATGCAAGCACAAGCAGAAATGAATGCAAAGTGTTTTAATGCCCAAGTCGAAATGTGATGTTTGTTATGAAGACAAGTTTGAGAAAGGGTTGAGAGTATGATGTTTAGACTAGTCTAGAAATGCAAGGAAGAAAGATTCATTTTAGTCCTGCTTATAGTGTCATTGAGAAGAAAAGAAGAAGGAGAAAAGGTAAGAACCTAATGCTCCTAAATGAATGAAGAAGAAAAGGAACCCAGGAGGAACCTAGGGTCCCACCGGGCGTGCCAGAATGTTTCTATTCAAATTTTGCTTTTTTAGATTCAAGAGAGAGAAGAAACTAAAGAGATAATGGACAAGGCATGGGAAGTACCTGGATATAGACTGCGCACCGTAAATCCAGACACTTGTGGGCACTCCTCTTTGGCTGTGGAGGAATGACACATGCAAGGAAAAAGAAACTTGGACAAGAAAATGTTAGATGGATAGGCGGTGGGTTGCCAAGCGAAAGCTTGTTCCCAGAAGTATGAGAACTTCTTTGAGGGAGGTCAACCCACTATTTTGATAAAAGATAAATGACTGATAAATGACAGAATGCTAAAATAGACTGAAATGATAGCAAATTGAAAGAGAAAAGAAAGCAAAGGCTTACCTGGAAGAAGCTGTCAAACTGGTCACAGTCGCGGGTGTCGGTGGTCAAAGATGCCGATGTCGGTTATGTGGCCGACGTCGGTCGGGGTAATGACCGGCATCGGTCAGGGCAATGGCCTCCAGATGGGTCTGGTCAGGGTCTTGGTCAAGGCTGGACAGAGTTTAGTCTGTCTCTGTTTGAGGGCTCTATGGACGAAGGTCTGAGTCTGCTCTGGGTCTGGTTTGAGGATGGTCTTAGTCAGTTATGGGGTCAAAAGGACAGAGAGGGACAGAGAGATGGAGGAACCCAATCTGGGAGATAGGAATCCGGGTCTGGGTGTCAGTCAGGTCTGAGGGTGTGCTAAATCTAGTTTAAAAGTAGATGACTAGAAAGCATAAAGAAAACAAACAGAGAACATACCTGTGCCCTGCTGAAGAAGGTGTTGATCTTGTTGCTGATGATGTCGGATGTGAAGCCTGTTGCTGATGAAGAATCCCTGTTGTTCACTTGCAGAAGCTTGCTGTGTACCTAAGGGAGAGGGTCAGATTGATTGGCAGAGAGGTCAAGTGAAAGGACCGATACAAGGGTCTGATGCAAAGATTCAAGAGCCGGGATACCAGAGAGAGACGTAGAGAGCCAAGAGGAGGAGATAACAGTGAAGAAGCCGTTATGAAGGGTGCCGACGCCGGCAATATCGCCGACGTCGATCGACGGTTGACCGACGTCGGCGGCTAAAAGGCCGGAGAAAGGCTAAAAATAGCCTTTCATCCGTTTCCCAACCGTCGGGTCAAATGAATGCAAGGATGAAACGGTTGACGGGGGTTAAATGGGCGAGTGAAGAGATTGGAATGGGAGTCTTAGGCATTAAATGGCCATGTGGGGAATAAAAGGGATCCAAGGAAGGTATCCTAGAATGGCGAGCTGGCAAGGAGAAGGAAAATGGTCTTATTTAATTAAAAATAGATGATTATTTTCAATTAATAAGACCTAGGTAGGTTAGGGATAGTCGAAGTGGCAAGGGACCAAGGGGAGAGAGGAAGACAAAGGGTTAGACACTTTTTAGGTGTCTACAGTTTTAAATATAAAATAGTATTATATAAACTTTCAAAAAACTCCTAAAGTACTTATATAACCACCTTAGGTCTATTTCCACTGACATTCATCATCCAAAGTGGTCTTCTTAAACCAATTCATTGTGGCATGCTCATAGTGAGATGGTATAGTCATGTAAGAAGGTGATCTTAAAGTTTGAAGAGGAAAAGATGCTTGAATAGAGTATTATAAAATTCAAGAGACAAGTATTCAAGGTGATGATAATGTTCAACAAGTTGATTGACTCCTCAGATCTATCATAAAGCACCCAAGAAGCAAGTTTGAAAAAATATTGTAGGTCTAAAGAAACACCTCCAAGTCTGCCTGTAAGAAAGAAAGGGTAATGTGAATTTGTGTGGTCACATGAGAAGTGACATGATAAATGAAGAATATTTCTAAGTTTTCTTATGCCATATGAAAAAGAGCATCCTAAAACCACTTGAGAAAATACCTAAGAGGATAGTTACAGACCTACATATGGTAAGATGAGAAAATGGGCACTTGGAGTCAAATATGAACTTCAAGAATGCCTAAAAGAGTTGGGAAAATTAAAATAACATTTAGTAACTTGAAAATACCATCCAATAAACCTTCAAACTCTCTTTGGACCTTCATACAATGAAGTTGTAGGTGACAATTTGTAAGTTTTTTTGGTCCAAGGTATTGTTGCAAGTTTAAAGAAGGGATTTATTTCACTATTAAAGATTGGTAAATGTGATATAAGGATATGACAAAGTGAATAAGATCCTTAACTTGGTGAAAAAACTTCAAAACCCAGCCTCAGACTCTTTTAGATTTCTTTTTACCAATATGTTCACTTACAACCATCAAAATCAAGGAAGAAGTTCTTATGAGCAACAATTTTGAGGTTTGGATTGGTAGTTCAAGTGAAATATACATGGATGTAGTTCAAGGAATATATAAGGCTCTCAGAGAACATTTAATAATGAACCAAACTCCCAATAAGTATTCTTGAAGTGAATTTGCATCTATAGACTTAAGGACCATCAACCTAGTGTTGGTAAGCAAATAAGGTGTATAGAGATAGTGTTGACCAAATTTGAATTATAGTCAAATGAGGTCAACCCATACTATTTTTAGATTTTTGAGAAGGTTCCCATGCATCTTATAGGGTGTCATGTTGGTCTATTACGTCACTTATCCTTCCCCTAGTCTTTATTGAAGCTCATCTTCCTTGAAATGGCTAGTCAAACATCGTCAAGCCTTAATCAAAATTTGTCAAAGGATAATTTTGTGTAAAATTGTCCAAATATGGTATTTATCATGTTTCAATGTGTTTACAAGTCATAAATTGGTCATTTGTTGTCTCATGTGCAAAAAGGGGTCTTTTGGCCACTTTCTAGCCTATTAATTAACTTTTACAGACTTCTAAGAGGGAAAATTTGTCACCAAGGTGAGTTTGAATGTGGAAGGGGCCAGAATAATGCTAGGGATAGTCAGATGTCAACCAAGAGTTATTTATGTGCATAAAGTGGGAGTTTCTCCTTATTTTTAGGCCCTTTTGGGCACTTATACAAAATAGAGGATTTGATCTTTAGCTAAAAACATGGATGGAGTGTATTTTAACCTTCCCACACCCATTTAAATGATTAGTTTTCAATGATAATGAAAGAAAGGTTCATCTAAAACTTATTTTCCCCCATTTTTTCTTGGCAAGCAAAAAGGGGTCAACTTCAAGCACATGGCATTAACCATACATGTGGAGTTGGGAGGAGTGTTTCTGGGGGTGGATTTTAATCTAAGTGAACTTAATTTTCATAAAAAGAACTTAAAATTTGGTGTCTGCTCATTTATTAATAATGGCTAACACTCTAAGCAGATTTTTATGCATCTCTAACCATGAGGGGGTCTCCTTTTGAGCCTGTTTCAAATTTTATTATTTTAGATTGATGGGTTTATGTGTTTAGGTGTTTTTACATGATATTAAAGACATTATCATGATTATTTTATTTTTTTAAGGCTCAAGTACTTGGGAAAACCTCTTTTAGGCTTGTGCATGCTTGCAAAATGCCTAGTTTGCACTTACAATCATCTCATTTACCTTGCAAGTGATTTATCCACATTGGAAAAAGTGTTTTGATGTTGTTTTGGGGATGATCCTAATGTTTTTTATGAATTAAAGGGTTGATAATCGTAGTTAAGATGTTTTGAAGGCCTTGCCTTGCATATTTCTTACTTTTTCATGTTTTTCCTGCATGTCATAGTCCAAACCTTCATTTATAGCTCTTGTTGACGTCATAGTGGCATATGAAGAGGTAGAAGAACATCAAATTTATCAACATTTCCAAGTATGCATTGATATGCCTAAAGGAGGCACATAAAGTTCCCATTCATAAAGAGTTTCAAATGGTTTATACCATAACTCATTGTGGTGCATTAGATATCTACCTTTAGGTGGCTTAAGCATATGATTCAAGGGTCTCATGGAGATTTTGGACCATTGGAGAAACATCTTGTGCCTTGAAGTTTCATAGTAGCATGTTTTAAAGCTTGATGAAGGTCTATAATGGAGTATAAGCAAGTGTATCTTCTTACACTTTTTACCCTTTCTACTTGTAAGTGAGAAACTAACATACCAATGATGCTATAAAGTACTAAAAGCACATATTTGGTAATGTGAAGAAACTCAGACCATTTCATAGAGGCCCTATCATATGATGGATTCATTGTAGCTTGTTTCAAGTATCAATGAGGCAAAAGGTAAAGGGTAAACTATCTTGTGTCCACCATCTCTGAATTGTCCAAACAGAGGGCAGGGAGATTTTCCAAAATGACATATTATTTGTTTGACAAGGTTTTGAAGCACATAATTAGGTGGAATTTGTTATCTAGCATAGAGAATCACCTTGAAAATCAATGGGTCAATGAGATTAGTAGAGGTTGGAGCTTTAGCACCTTGAAAATGGTCAAAAACCCACTGAGAAGTTTTAATGACATCTATAGGAAACTTACTAAAATAGGTCTTATTCAAGAAATTAGGCATAACCTAGCTAGACCCTATGCTCGAATGAATCTTAGTAAACCAAACATACATTCAATGACTAAATATCACCTTAGCAAGGTTATAAAATGGTTTTGACCTCAAGCTCTCCCCTTGGTCCATACATAGGCTTGGGAAGTGAGACACAGTCTTACTAAGGAGGTTACTTGAAAGTTGAAGATGCATGAGATAAAGGGTTGAGTTTGAACCTTGTTTTAAAATTTAATAGAGAATATGCTATTTGGTGACTTAAAAAACATTCAACAACAATCAAAACATCTTCAAACAAGTTTCAACCCAAAACACCTACAACCAATTGACTATGACTGAGATAGTGACCAAATAGCAGTAAGACCCAGGGTAAGGTTAGTTTTATTTTGAGATATCCATGAGATGTTATAGTAAATAAAACATAATGGGATAGATTTAAAACTTCCACCAAGGTCAATATGACCTCTAAAAGCCCTTATGAATTATAGAAGAGCTAACATAGGTTTGGAAGCATTCACCTACAGGTAGGACCTTAGAAGAATTAGTCCCAGTTAGGAGTGAAGGGAATTTTTGAGCTCAAATGGAACATTTAGGTGAGATTAAAATAAAGTAATAATTTTTTGTATCAAAATGGTGTCATAAATTCCTTCTTACATCATTTCTAAGTGAAAAGAACCCTTGTATTCACCTATAGGAAGGGCATTAAGCAAAACATACCAACTCAAATAATGGCATGAGAGGTACATTAGTGCAATGGATGGGGTTTAATATTGGAAAAATAACGGATGATTACATCAATGGACACATTTTTAGTGTCATATAGATTTTAAGGATGGATAATAGGTCTACACAAGACCCTAAGATGCTTTACACAAGCCTATACTCCAAACATACATAATCTACCATTGTTGAAAAGTCTGCCTGAGGAAATGGGGAAGTTAGAGGCCTCATGCTTGGAACCAAGAGCTCAAAATTTGTATGGAGCATCCCTAAAACCTGTATAACATCCTCATATGTTTGGTTTTTGTGAGGAAGTAAGGCAATATGCCTCTATTCTATATTAGAGACATGGCACTTTTGCCTTACACAAAGAGGTAGTTTTGAGAGAAATGGGCTAAAACATGAACCAAATGGTAGGGGAGGATAAAGTGAGGGTTGTATAAGCTAGGATAAATATATTCCAAAATTAATAACCCTTATAAAATTTTGGATACTATTGACCATTTTTTGCCCAACAGGCTAAAAATCAGTCCCCTTCTTCCCCTGTTGTTCTAAGCCAATTCATTTTTTGATTTTGCACAAGTCTAGGAATTTCTACGGACTCTGCAGGTCTATTTCTACAGACTCTGTAGGTCTATTTCTATGGAATCTATAGGTCTATTTCTACAATCTTTGCAAGTCTATTTCTACAGACTTTGTAGGTCTATTTCTATGGACTCTGTAGGTGAAGTTTCTACGGATTTTGCAAAGAAGTTTTTCTATGAACTCTGTAGGTTAGTATTTTGGCACATGAAGAATCAGTTCAGAGAGTGCCGGGTTTTACATGGCTTCTTTGGGCTCTTATCTGAAGAAATTCATAAGGAAGGTTGGCATCATTTAACCATTGAACCATTGAATCAATTCAATGCCTTGGTTGAATTAACAAGTTCATCGCTAGAGTTGAATGCTTTGGTTCGAAACTCAAGTTCATCAGCCTTGGTTCATCATCCAAGTTCAACAATTTCAGTTCAATCAACAAAGTTCATCACTCGGTTAAAAGCCTTGGTTGAGTCGGCAAAGTTCATCACTTGGTTCAATTAAAGGATTCAACGATCGATTCAATGAGCTCAGTTCAATGCTTGATTCAAAGCCTCAGTTCAACAAATGCTTGAACCGTTGAATTGGTTCAATGGATTGGTTCAATGGTTGGTTCAAAGGAGTGGTTCAATGGGAAAAGTTCAAAGGCTTGGTTCAAAAAAGGAGTGGTGCACAGTGTTGAACCATTGAATCATTGAACTGTTGAACCATTTTTGGTTCAATCGGTTGGTTCAACAGCTTAGTTTAATCAGGTAGTTCAAAGGAGCATCCTAAAAAGTGAAGGGTGAGTGCCCTTACGGAGGGTAATTCTAAGTCCAAAATACCTTGCAGAGGGTAGGGAACACTTTGAAGGCAGCCAAAGTATTTCAAAACATGAATAAATCTTAAGGCATTGAATTCCTTCAGACTTTTTGTCTAAAGGAATTCCTTCAGACAAAAATTCTGAAGGAATTCAGGGAAGCTACAGCCAAAGAACCTGAAGGAATAATTAAAGCAATCAAGACAATTCTCACAGACTTTTTGTCTGTGAGAAAATTGTCCAGAGGAAAAACCCGTAGAAAAAGCCTGCAGAAAAGACCCAAAGGAATTTGCCAAAGATAGTGACGTCCTGAAAGCCATCAATTTCAAGGAGAAAAATTAGCCATTGTTTTCTAAAGTGATGACAGGTGCGCAGACGTCAAATTTAAGACAGTGAAATAGCCGTTTGCTTTCAAATTGCCTGAGTGCCAACCATGAAAAGAGCCTAAAGAATGCAACGACCTGTGAAAAGATTGCTCCCGAGGGCTGAAAGAGTAGAAGGAGACAAAACTAGGATGAGATAAGGTGCATGAAGAGACAAAAAATCCAAGTGGTGAGAGGAGATGTCAACTCAGGGATTTATTCCTACAGTTAGAATAGTGCTTGCCAGATGGACAACTAAATGGTGCAAATAGTAAGCGGTGTGGCTTGTTTTCTCCAATTTGTATTTATAAGCAGACAAGCCATGCAAATGCTTTGAAGGGAGCAATTTGTTTATAGAGAAAAGGTGTGACTTGCATTTCCTCATTAAGGTTGGGATGCCAAAATCAAAGCAGGAGTCGACAATCAAATGGCTTCCTCTTCCCAAGGGTTAGAACGCACATGGGCCACTTGAGAAAAGAGCGCCAAAGTCTTTCCTAGAAAGTGACAAGTTTTTTCCTCTTTATATATATTGTAAATTTCTCATTTTGAGAAGGAGATCCACTCTCTTAGCCTTAAGGCAAAGCTCTGCCCAAAAATCTCTTAGGCTTGTAAGGCAGAGCTCTACCAATTTTTACCTTGAATCAAGACTTAGCTTTTTTACCTCTATCTGGACTTGCACTTTAAAGTATATGTCTGTGTTCTTCTCTTGTGTTAAGTCATTGTCTTTCATGCTTCTCATAGATCGATTATAGCATGTCCAGTGCATTGTGAAGTCTCCTTTCTACAGGTCTGCCAGAAGTGTTCCTAGGGGAATGTAGGTGCCTATGAATAGGCTACCATAAGTGTGTTTGAGGATGCCTCTAGTAGTTTCTTCCTCCCTGTATTTCCACAGACCCCTAGCTGACTATTGCAGAGGAGCTTCCCACTTTAGATGAAGTGTATGGGTGCTTCCTTGTTGGTGAAAAGTGTATATTCAGGCTGGGTGGGTCAACTTTTCTAGTGTATCACCTTTTCATTTTTTAGGCTTAGGTTATATTTTCAACATCTCTCTCTCCTTTTTCATCCCCCCCTTTTTTCATTTTATTTGTTAGTAGTAGGAGAAACCAGGGCCTAAAAGATACATCAGAGGGAGCTAGCACTTATCTAGAGATTCTCCCCTCTAGTTTCACTAGCCCCATAGGTGAGAGGGGAGTTTCCATTGTTGTGTGTGGAAGGGCAAGAGCTAAGCCTCTTACCCCCAAGTGCAATCCACTGCATCAACAATTTTTGGCATGCCCGGTGGGACCAACTAGGACAAGTTGTGTCCACAAAGTTGAAGAATTGTTGGTGTGTTCTTCAACCAACCAGACTTTGGAGGCTTTTACATCAACACCAATGGTGACTTCGAGTTAAATCAACTAGTTAAGAAGTTCTGGTGCCATCAAGAAATAGTATTTTGGTATGTATAATTCCATTGTTTAGAGCCATGGACCCTATTTTCCTTGTATAGTCTGGCTATGATCCTTACTAGCCTTATGTTGATCCTTATCAAATTTAATATGACCAGTCTCAACCCTATCATAAGCTATATCAACCTTATGCCCACTCTTCTCAATGTGTCACTTCTCCCACTCAACCCAGTTTCTTTGCCAATCAACCCATTTCCACCTTCAAACGAGCACTGTTGGGATACAAAAAGTATGTAATAGATCTTGACACTAGAAGGGCATGTGGCCAAGAAATTCTTGATCATGTCATCCATCATGTGAGAAATGCACTGGATCAGGTTAAGAGTGAATGGGCCTATTGAAAGAGCCAATTGGTGAAGGCTTACAAGTGAGATGCTGGACGTGAGTGGTATGATTGCATCTTTGGAAGAGAAGCTGAGTATTTATGAGAGGCAGCCTTACCAAGTCTATCAACCTGCATACTCACTACCCCAAGTGTCATATTAGTCATACATAACCACTGCTTATGAGCCAATTCAAGCCTATCAAAGTCCTTTCCCCAATCATGTTGAGGAGAGTTACGAAATAGTAAATCTTGTGTTTCAGGCTAATCTCAATAGACAGATCGAATTGGCAAATCTTTAGATGTAACAGTCCATTTTGATAGCAAGGGAAGTGGAATATAAACCCTCACTACCCTCTCACATTGTGGCCCCATCACCCTAAAATGAGATGCCCAGTCTGAATATCTTGAGCTGGAATAAAGTGGTTGAGTCATTGAACAACAAGGAGGAGAAAGACATTATCCAAGAGTGTGAGATACAAAATGAGGTTAGTCCTTTTCAAGTTCCTCCCACCCTTCCTTAGGAACCTTTGTGTATTTCATGGCAACCTTCATGCACTCCCCATCTCTATAATGAATCCTACGAGATCTAAGAGGTATAAAATGAGGATAATCTAGCTAAGCGGATTAAGGAATTAGTGGCTAAGATGAGACTGCTTGGAGAAAGAGAGATGGAGTTTTTAGACCTTGTAGGGGAGACTGTGCCAAAAGATACCCCTCCTACCAATCCTCAAGCTGATTCCAATATTGATGAAGTGTTGGTAAAGTGGAGAGATGAAAATCAAGTTATTTTGGCCCAAGGTCCACCCAATTTTTCTCATGAGGTTTTAAAAAGATCCCCTGTTTCCTCTTCCCAACCTGATTTTGATGAACCTTGTGTGCCCCCTCCTATTCTAGAGAAAACTCCCTCTTGTGTGCCAAATCCTTTCTATTAGATGGCACTTGCTCATTATGACTCATTTGATGCATCAATCGATCCTGCCTTTAATCCTGTATGCCTAGTTTTTCAGCATGCCTCTTTTCAAACAACTCTTCCTGTACATGAGTAGACCCTCCCAAATCTTCCCCAACCTCCTCAAGTCTTTCAACATGATCTCTGAATTCCAAGCTAGAAGAAGGAACATCATGAACCAGCTCAGGACCTTGAAGAAGATAAAGTTACTCCTTATTCATAAGGGGAAAATTCCAATCCCAAGGTCATGAGTTGGAAGCAAACAGTTGAATCTTGGGACAAAAAGGAAGAGGAGGAGAAAGATTTTTCTCAAAACCTTGAAGAAGATGAGGTTGATCCTGCTCCCAATGATGATTGTGACCTCAAGGAAAGGCTCTTCCAAGAGGATATGGCCAAAATAATTATATAATTGGAATCTAAAGAGAGATTCCTTAGCGAGTGTGTGATGGACGGTTCAGACCCAACAACACATTCCATGTCTGAACACACCCCACCTACACCTTTCCAAGAGAGATATTAGGCCACACCTAATATTGATGAAGTGCTGGCCAAGTGGAAGGAGGATAATCATTTGTTTCTATCTCAAGGATTGCTTCCTCTTCCACATGGTTTTACCACTTCACCCCTTCTCAAAGAGGAACCTGTTCTGCAGGAGGTGAGTGAGGAGCAAAAGACCCAATCTGTAGCTTTCTAGGAGGCTATCATGAGCAACAACAAAAAAGAAATCATCATTGATGCTCCTTGTGAAGACCTCATCAACAATGGAGAAGACACAAGGCATGCATACATGCAGATGTTCCAGCAATACGAGGAGGAACATAAGCATGGTGAGCTCGCTCCCCCTTTGTTTGATGAACTTCCTTGTTGCTTCAATGAGGAAGATGACCATGCCATAGAGCTAGAGTTGGAAGAGGATCATGAGAATATTTTTGAACATCTAGAGATCTGGACCTTTGAGGAGGAAAAAGAGAGGTCTGTCTACCTTGAGGAAAGCCTTGAAGAAGAGAGCTTTGAATAAAGAAGTGACGTTCTATGGGATGAGCAATCAGTTTGTGATTCTTGCTCAGACATCACAATAGTCACCTTTCTTCAAGAAGGCCAAGAGGAAGCAGAGGATGAGTTTGATAGGATCTTCAAGGAAGTAGAAGAAAATGAGTCAAACCATGATGCATTGCAGAGGGAACATGCAATACAAAGGGATTATGGTGATGAGCCAACAGCCACAATTTTCTTGGTGAAATGCACTAGCATGAAGGACCAACATTTAGGAAGCTTTCAGGAACAAAAAGAATACATGTATGTTGGAAGCATGTTTGAATCTGATCCACTCAGATGCAGGCCAATCTAGGGGATAGGCAAGAGGAGTAGGTCACCAAATCTCCTTTTCATTTAGCCACTTGTCTGACACTATACGTTTCCTTGCCAGGAAGGAGACTTAAGAAATTTTCCCTTTGACCCAGCAGGGAAGCAGATGTACCTAGTTAGTTGTATATAGTAGTTGTTTTTAGTTTTTTTCCTGCTTTCCCTAAGTGCAATTTGCATAGGTAGTGTTTTTCATCTTGTGTGTGCTTTGCCTTGTGTCTAGGGTAAAAAGCTTCATGTTTGATTCTTGGATCTTTGGGGCTGTTGCTAACCTTTCATCAAAGCTGCAATCTGACTCTGTGCCCAATGGACATCAAGGCAACTGGTCTCTAAGCATAACAGGCATGCTTCCCCTAGGAGTTGCCAATTTGTTGACCATTTTTTGCCCAACAGGCCAAAAATTAGTCCCCCTTCTTCCCTTGTTATTCTAGGCCAATTCATTTTTTGATTTTACACAAGTCCAAGAATTTCTATGGACTCTGCAGGTCTATTTCTATGGACTCTGGAGGTCTATTTATATAGATTTTGTAGGTCTATTTCAATAGACTCTGTAAGTCTATTTCTATGGACTATGTAGGTCTATTTCTATGGACTCTATAGGTGAAGTTTCTATGGATTTTGCAAAGAAGTTTTTCTATGGACTCTGCAAGTTAGTCATTTGGTGCATGCAGAATCAGTTCAGAGAGTGCTGGGTTTTACAAGGCTTCTTTAAGGTCTTGTCTGAATAAATTCACAAGGAAGGTTGGCATCATTAAACCATTGAACCATTAAACTAGTTCAATGCCTTAGTTCAATCAGCAAGTTCACCACTCAAGTTTAATGCTTTAGTTTGAAGCTCAAGTTCATCGACCTTAGTTCATCATCTGAGTTCAACAGTTTCAGTTCAATCGGAAAAGTTCATCACTTAGTTCAAAGCCTTGGTTTAGTCGGCAAAGTTCATCACTTGGTTCAATCGAAGGGTTCAATGATCAGTTCAATGAGCTCAATTCAATGCTCGATTCAAAGCCTTGGTTCAACAAATGCTTGAATTGTTGAACTGGTTCAATGGATTGGTTCAACGGTTGGTTCAAAGGAGCAGTTCAACGAGAAAATTTCAAAGGCTTGGTTCAACAAAGGAGTGGCGCATAGTGTTGAACCATTGAACCATTGAACCATTTTTGGTTCAATCAGTCAGTTCAATGGCTTAGTTCAATTGGGCGGTTCAAAGGAGCGTCCCAAAAAGTGAAGGGTGAGAGCCCTTGTAGAGGGCAGTTCTGAGTCCAAAAGCCCTTGTAGAGGGCAGGGGACACTTCAAAGGTAGCCGAAGGATTTCAAAATGCAAAAAAATCTTAAGCCATTGAATTCTTTCAGACTTTTTTTCCAAAGGAATTCCTTTGGACAAAAATTCTGAAGGAATTCGAGGAAGCTGCAGCCAAAGAACCCGAAGGAATAATTAAAGAAACTGAGACAATTCTCGTGGACTTTTTGTCTACCAAAAAATTGTCTGGAGGAAAAACCCACGAAAAAAGCCTGCAAAAAATACCTAAAGGACTTTTCTAAGGACGGTGATGTCCCAAAAGCCATCAATTTCAAGGAGACAAATTAGCCATTGTTTTTTAAAGCGACGACGAGTGCATGGATGTCAAATTTAAGATGGTGAAATAGCTATTTGCTTTTAAATTGCCTGAGCACCAACCATGAAAAGAGCCCAAGGAACGCAGTGACCCACCAGAAGATCACCCCCAAGGGCTAAAAGATCAGAAGGAGACAAAACTAGGATGAGACAAGGTGCATTAAGAGACAAAGCATCCTAGTGGTGAGAGGAGATGTCAACTTAGGGATTTATTCCTGCAGTTGGAATAGTGCTTTCCAGATGGACAACCAAATGGTGTAAATAGTAAGCAACATGAATTTTTTTCTCTAGTTTGAATTTATAAGTAGATAAGCCATGCAAATGCTTTGAAGGGAGCAATTTTTTTGCAAAGAAAAGGTGCAACTTGCGTTTCCTCATTAAGGTTGGGACGCCAAAGTCAAAGTAGGAGCCAACAATCAAACAACTTCCTCTTCCCAAGGTTCAAAATGCACATGGGCCACTTAAAAAAGAGTGCCAAATTTTTTCCCAGAAAGTGCCAAGGTTGTTCCTCTTTCCATATATTGTAAGTTTCTCATTTTGAAAAGGGGATCCACTCTCTTAGCCTTAAGGCAAAACTCTGCCCAAAAATATCTCAGGCTTGTAAGGCAGAGCTCTGCCAATTTTTATCATAAATCAAGACTTAGCTTTTTTACCTCTATCTAGACTTGAACTTTAAAGTATATGTCTGTGTTCTTTTCTTGTGTTAAGTCATTGTCTTTCATGCTTCTCACAGATCGATTACAACATGTCCAGTGCATTGTGAAGTCTCCTTTCTGCAGGTCTGCCAGAAGTGTTCCTAGGGGAATGTAGGTGCCTGTGAATAGGCTACCATAAGTGTGTTTGAGGATGCCTTTGGTAGTTTTTTCCTCCCTGTATTTCCATAGACCCCTAGCTGACTGTTGCAGAGGAGATTCCCACTTCAGATGAAGTGTCTAGGCACTTCCTTTTGGTGAAAAGTGTATATTTGGGTTGGGTGGGTCAACTTTTCTGGTGTATCACCTTTTCATTTTTTAGGCTTAGGTTCTATTTTCAACATCTCTCTCTCCCTTTTCATCCCCCCTTTTTTCATTTTATTTTTTAGCAGTAGGAGAAACTAGGGCCTAAAAGATACATCAGAGGGAGCTAGCCCTTATCTAGAGATTCTCGCCTCTAGCTTCACCGGTCCCATAGGTGAGAGGGGATTTTCCATTGTTGCATGTGGAAGGGTAGGAGCTAGGCCTCCTACCCCTAAGTGCAATCCACTATGTCAATAGATACCAAATAGGGGCCCGTATACAACTAGACCTACAAACATGCTCAGTTAGGCATGATCAAGCTTAGCTCCAAATAAGAGGTCACTTTTAGTTTGGGCCTTAAGAAAACATCTCAATGACTTGGGTCATCTTCAAAGAGGTATATATGATGTTTTCAAGCTTTTAAATATAATGGTAAGTTCAAATAGTGGTCTTTTGGCTCAAAGGAGCAGGTAGGCTCATTGACAAGGTATAGACCTTATCTCAAAATAAGGCTCATTTCCATTTATATCTCTTGGTAAGCTATTCCAAGGATGGGAGAATGTTTATAGGACATATTTATAGGTTTTAAAACCCTTGGTTTGTAGGAGATCCAATGAAAGCCATCATTTGGTCTAGAATGTGCTCAAACCCTTCTAATTGTGCAAAATTAACTCGAATGGTCATCTTGGAATGCTCATATCTTTCATGAGACTTTACATGGGATATGGAGACATTTGGGTATGATGGAGGGGGTAATTAAGAATACACAAGTGACATTTTGAGGATTATAACATCAAACCATTATGAACAAATGTTACGACCAGAAACCACTCAAAGCCCTTGAAAACCCTCCATAGAGACCTGATTGGGAAGATCAAGAAATTTGAGCATCCAAAAGGTATGAAGATGCCATGAAAAAACTTGGATGATGTAGATTAATATCCATATATTATTCACATATGACTTAGGTTTATGGACTTGTATGGAATAGGGTAAAACTAGGGCTTATTTTGACCATTTTTTATGTTGTGTAGGCATGGTGAACTTCTAAGACACCAAATCACTTTTTAAGAGAAGATTAGGAATTTTTATAATTCCTCATGGTCATTGGATCAAGTGTATAATTCCCTAAGTGTGCTTACTAGCTCTCTCATATTATCCAGTCTAGTAAGCCAACTAGGGAAGACTTAGAGAAAATGGTGAATATTCATTTGGAAAGCTTTTTAAGGCTCATTTTTTGTATTTGATGCCATGGACACTTTGGAAATATGTCATTCCTCTTCTTTTATCAATAAAATTTTAGGTTTTAAGAGTTTTTAGGTGCCAAGTGTGAGAGGTGAAGGGAAAAGAGCTATTTTGAGACTGCCACAGATGATTATGCATGGCCAGAGTGATAGGGATGATAAGTAACTTCTCTAATGCATATGAGGGCTTCTTACTAGCCCTCTCACTCAAATCCATCATCAGACCTAATTATTTATAGGGATAAGGTAGTTTTGGAAGGCTAATCATGAGAGGTAGTTTTTGGTGCAAGAGAAGAAGTTTTTTGACCACTTTACAGGTCTTGGATGATTGGAGATGACACTTGTATCTCCTTTTGCTGTATGTATTACCCCATTCCTCTCTCCCATGATATTCTAGCTAATCTTAACATTATTGACACATGTCTAAGTGACTTTTGAACTCCCCTTCTCTATCTCTTCCCATTTCTTCTATAAATTGAACCTTCTTGGCTATTGTATGGATTTATTTGCTTGGGTATGGTGAAGTCCTACCAAATTTTGTCTTGAATCAATAAAGATAAGTGTTTTACCTCATTCAAATATTTCACTAAGTGTACATAATGGATGTTAGTCTTGTGCAAGTGTAGGTTTTATCTACCTTCACATGTTACTCTCTTTAGTACCTTGTGTGTTTGTAATCTCTTTTACAGTTTAGAAAGAAGTGTCAAAGTATATTGCAATTTTAGTGAGTAGGCTACTGAATAAAGTGTCTTAGAATTCCTATTTCTTAGTTCCTCCTAGATTATGCTATCTCTAAGACCCCATGTTGAAGCATTGATATAAGAAGGAAAATTGACATTGGATGAAGTGTATGCGCAACTTGTCCTTAGTTTCAAGTGTATGCTAAGGGTATGAGTAGAGTAAATCTGTTGGTGTATCACCTCCTATAGACTAAGTTTACTTTCATGTTATCCCTATCCGTTTTCATCCCCAAGTGTTAGTAGTAGCATATGAACTTTAGTAATGCATCACGAGGAGATATCTCCTAATCTAGAGATCCACCTCCTAATATGAATACCCACAACCTTGATTTGGTTCCATTGTCTCACTTGAATGAGGAGAAGCTTATCCCATCTCATTGGGAGTAAGTTCAAGTGATAACAGATAGTTTGAGAGATTTTAAAAATGTATTTGATCTTTTAAACCATTATAAAATTCAAATGAGATAAAAAAAGGTTTTAGATATCAATAAAACATGGTAAATGGCTTAATTTGAGGTGAATGTAGGCCTACAGGTCAACAGACTTATAGGTCCACATTTGCAAGCAAGAAGATAAAACTTGCAATAAATATGATGAATTGATGACCAAATGAAGGGTGAAAGCCATGAAAATAGGTAAAAAAAGTCTATGTGAGGTATAACAAAGAGGATAATTGAATAAAAATACTCCTTTAACTAAATAAACATTAGCCTCAAAAAAGACCTTTCAAGCCTACGAAAGAGCCTATTCTAAGCTCGTTTTTAAGAATTCATGAAAATATGCAATATTTTGTATTGAGTTTTTATTTTTGATTTATTAACTAAGTGTGTGTAAATACATTATAATCCTAATAAGGTACTATATATTCATTTAATATTATTCAAATACCCTAGGAAACCTACAACCTTCTCATAATCCTAAAAAAACATGCAAAACCCTAAAACTTGGACTTTTGAAGGGATTTTAAGGTTGCTAATGAAAAAAATGGTGGGAGAAGTTTAAGAAAGGTTATGAATACCTAAAATAGGTATTATTTTGTATTTAAATGGTTTATAACTCTCCCAATCTGTTTTTATCTACACTTGGCCTTCTCAGGCCTGTGCTTTTGTAAACAAGGGCTAGAAGTTGCATTTTAGCCTAACTTGAGTTATGACCCATGGAATGACTTGAAAATTTTAAATTATCACATAAATTAATATTATAAATAATTTTTTTGAGGTTTTGGAGTGGAATTGTATGGATTTGTACAGTCTATAGGACTATATGCTTGCATTGGTCATAATTAAGCCTAATTGAGAAAGGTGGGTGTTGAGAAATTGGGTTTGTATTGGGAGTTGTGTCATGAAAATTTGGATGAAAATTTAATGGGATAATGGGTACTATAATATTATCTTATTTTATTATAATCCTTGTATATCTCTCAAACCAAGGAGCTTTATACCAAAATAGGGCTACAAGGAATAGGCCTCCAAAAGAGCAAGTTTGAGAATGATGAATAAAATTGCAGAATGAAGGTGAAGTGATGGTTTATTTTGGTTCTCAAAAATGTTTAAAATGTATTTAAAATATAAGGAGATTACTGGTCATCTCATAATCACTCCAAGGGGCAGTTTTAAGTGCTCAAGGGTGAGTCATCAAGCCAAACATAACTCCTATACAACCTTGCTCAAGTTGTCATCAAATGGAGCACACACATGTTGAACAGAGACTTAATAAATTTACTTTGGTATTTTATTCTTTCCTATATCTTTTTCCATGGCTATTTCATATCCATAATTGGATCTTAACACCTCTCTTCTCTCTCTCTTCTTCCTTCTTCTATATGTATGCCTGATTTTTGCATTGTTTAAATCCTTTTGATAGATATGGTGTAGTACTCTCCAATTGAACACTTGTACTTTTCTTTTGATATGAATAAAAATAATTTCTATCCTTATATTATGCTTATAATTAGTGTATGCTTTATTTTAGTTGATGAATGCTAGTGATGGTATATGTAAACTCCTCTCATTTATCCTCTTCTTACCTATTTGTAGGTGTTGGTCATATTTTGAGGTTACATAGAGTGATTCAAATAACATTATATGAATTTAAATTATAAGTATTCATTATTTTATTTTATACCTCTTGATTATCCCCTTAGTCCATGCATCATGTTATACACTCTATGTGAAACACTCATGTTTAGAGACTCCATTTGAGTTTTGCAATTAGATTTAGTCATTTAGTACATGATAGGAAAGTGTATGAGATAAATTTTCTGCATCACCTCCCTATTTTAGTTTTATTTAAGTTTTCTTTCCCTTTTCAATTACAAGTTAGTAGGTTTCGTAATAGTTATTAAGTGATGCATCAAGGGAGACAACCCTAATCTAGAGGTTCAATCCACTCTTTAGGTCACCCAAAACTTAGTATTGTTCCTGTTCTATAAATTAAGTGAGGAAGTTTTAAAATCCTCCTCAAGGGTATGATTTTTGATGATGATAGTTATGGCACACCTGATGGGACAAGGATTACATCCCATTAAAGAGTTCTTGGTGTTGATATTGAATTAATCAACCTTTGGAGGAATGAACACAAGTATCAATGGTGACTTAAAGTGAATCCCAACTAGTATAAATAGCCTAAGTGTTTGAAAATTAGAAAATTGGTATGTATTATCATCATTATTTTAGTCAAAATGCATACTCTATACCTTCACATTATTCATATCAGGTTGATAGCATTCATGGCTTCACCCAAATGGCTCTCAAATAGTAGTATGACAATCTCACCAAGGTTATAAGTAGATGTATATGCCCTCTCCCAATCTAATTTAGTCTCCTTGGAAGCCTACTTGTGCATTTAGTCAACCTTGTCAATGTCATATTGCTTCTACTTTAACCTTCTTAGAATTCAATGAGGGATCTTAATAACGAGAAGGAACTTAGAATGATTATTTATAACCATTCTATTGACAATGAATACATTCAAATGATGAAGAATTTTGTGAATTCACTTAATTCTAGGTGGGTTGGTATTGAGAGGAGGATTCAACATATGATAATTGATGAGTGCTAAAATAAGAAGTTTGATTTAATGTCTAGAGAATAGATTAATACTTAAAGACAGGCAAAAAATACAATACATTTAATCTTAGATGCCCCCTCCTACTCCGATTCAAGCTTCTCTTTCTCCAAATCCATCCCAAATTACAACATGCTATTAAGAAAGGTCTATGCCTATGCGATCTTCATTCTTTCTTCCTCAATAATTTAAAGCCATTCCATCATGGAGACTATTTTTCAATAAGACCCCTGATTATATCATGCCCACCTTAGAAAAAGAGTCTTCTCCCATGCCTACCCAATCCAATACAAAGAAAGTGTATGGAGGTCAAGTCAAGAGAGCTTTATAGTTCTTCAAGTCTTTGACCTATCCTTCAAGTTACAGTAGATATCTATGAAGTTCAAGACACATCAAAGTTTGATAGAGTTATTGATTACTAGAAGGAAAATAATGTAGCATATTGAACACATTTCCCTTCTTCTCCTCTCCAAGAATCCTTGAATGAACCTAACCCTCCATAAATCCTATGTTGGAAGGACACTCTATCAAGTTTCATGTGAACCAATGAAGTCTCTTGCCTCCCACCCTCTCTCTTTATGAAGGAGAACTTACTACATTGAGTGCAAAATATTAATTTTTCTTTGGGATGGAGAGATTATCAAGAGAATAAAGTGAGGTGGCAGTCATTAAAAATCTTGAAGAGGTTGTAGATACAAGTGAGATTCGAGAAGGATTTGAGGAGAGTGACTCAAGTGTGAATGATGAAGAGATATTTCTTGGCAGTCCTCTTTGTCAAGAAGGAAATAAATCAATCTTCAAGGATAAAAAAGAACATGGTATTGATGGAGGAGTGTAAGGTAACATGATAACAACCTTTAATCAAAGTGATTCCATTCAAAATGGCAAAGAATAAGACCTTGATCATATATGGCATCAATTGTACCATAGTTTCATGGAAGAAGTTAACTTACTTGGAAAGCATGTGATTCCTCTAAAGCATAAAGTTGGATAAGTTGGTAGCCTTATAGATGAGGATAAATCAAGTTTGATATAAAAGAAACATGATGAATTTAACTTTGAACATTCAAATGATTTTCCATTCTTCATGAAGGAAGAAGATGTTGGAGGTACAGTCACTAAGAGGGAGCGGATGAACTAGTGATGTAAGATATTTCAAACTTCAATTGCAATACTTTTAAAATCTTAATCAATGATCACAAGCATTCATAAAGCATAGAAGATGTTCATAACAAAAACTAAAAAAGATGAATCAAGATCACACACATAATACAAGATCTATGTGGGAAACCCTCTTAGGGAATAAAACCCACTCTCAAGATTTCAAACATATAGATTACTTGTCCTATAAGATGATCACAAATAAGAGACCTTTTAGTGAAGCACCCACTTCACAAGGAGCACCCACCCATAAGTTTGAATAAGCACCCACTTTTTCTAGATGTTGAGCACCCACACAACACTATATTAAATTAACAACTCCAAAATTTTGATTATAGACTAATTTGATTGGAGACATAATGTATAACACATTTATTTCAACTCATCACACTCACTAAAACTTTATCATATAATAAATGCATCCAAACACTCCTTTTGGATCTCTCTAGTCTTATTCACTCAGCCTCAAGTTGTTCTATACTTTAGTCTATTCACTTAGCACACTCTCTCTGATCTCTTTCCTTCACCTTTGTCTTCTACACTATTAACACTTTCACATACAAGTCTAGAAATCATTGCTTTGGTCTCCACTATTTATAAAGTCTTCATGCATAACAACTTCTAGGTTGGCCGATATACTTGCCTTAAAGCATTAAGACATATAATAGGATAATACAAATCTTAATATCATGCTTATAGGTCAGCCATAACATCCATGGGTCACACGTAAGTAGCTACACCTTTCAATTAGGCCTTATTAACACCTATATGTCTCATAGATACCTATACACCCATTTAGCACTTCATTAAGAAAATTAAGAACATAAGATCATTTTCAAATACATGGGTCCCCTCCTTGAAGACATATTCAAAATAAAAACTCCTACCAAAATATTCTTTTACCAAAGCACATATTGCTTAAACATTATTTTGTATATACAAACACCATGAATGAACATATAGTCAACTTTGAAGATCCATAACTTTGTCTGTACAAACAATCAAACCTTGTAACTAGGTTATTTGGATGCATCTTGAAATCCTCTTCAACTTTTATTTTTACACCACCAATAAATTCATCTTGGATCAAAATATATATCTCAAAAATTGAGCACTAGTTTTCCCTTATAGATTTGAATATTTAAATTCCAAGGTCACTGAGCAAATGTTAAACATCAAACACTTTGACCTCATCTCTTGCACCCTAAATTTTTTTACCAAATACGTACCATCGATATCCTCAAATTATCCTAGTCTTTATCTTGTATCACTCAATTTTGATCTTATATCCTTGCATCTACGATCATGCCACTTGTCAGCTCTATATGCCTTTTGTGCATATTGACCTATTGACTCAAACTCCATCATCAATCTCCATCAATACAAATGGTCACGCACCATTGATTTACTTTCAACTAAATGATATAGAGACACATGTCATAAACACATTAAATCTTTGACATATTGAATTTTACATGCGCTAATGGATCACAATCTATAATTTAACACGTACTGTTATATTCCCTGACTAGTTGACCTCAAACTTCAATGTAGTTAAATTTGACGGTCTCTGGCCCATCATAGTCTGTAAAAAATTTGAAGGTTTATAACTTGAGATAGAAAGCACTTCAAGAGTCCAAATCTTTAGGGTACCTTCTTGGAAAAATAGATAATACTTCCATAAAAACCTTTGATCTCAATTGACTTTTTACCTGCATTAAATGCACAAAATTGTTAATTCATTCATATCTTCATGATGTGTAATGACAGTCTAGATTATGTTAAGCTAGAATATGGATGTTATTCATTCCAAAAGATTAAATTACACACTATAACTTTGTCAATACATCTATATATGTCTCATAACCTCTTCTTTGTCCTTACATATGCCATATACTCTCCAATCTATCAAACTTAACTTTTTTTTCATTCATGCAATAGAAACACATGCTCTTCTTGAGATCAATGACAACCTAACATCAATGAACATTCTCAACAATATCCCCCTTTGTCATTGATGGAAAAACACCCTCAGAATGGTTTTATTTGAACAAAAACTTCATTTGAAATCCTTCATTCTGATCTTTCTCCCCCTTTAACATTAATGACAAAGCGTCTCTTCCTCAACATGCCAAAAAAAATTCCTCAATATTATGTATGCATAAAAATACTATTTAATATGCTCAATATAATTACATACTTTCAATCATATGAGTGATTACTCCCCTTTGACATTTACCAATCTAAACTTGGACTTCTCTAATCCTTGGTCCTGACAAACTGCTCATAGAGCTTAGAAAGATCCCCCTAACATCATGCTCTGTCTCATGTCATATGTTCCTTGACATACACCAATCTAAACTTGGGATTTTATAATCCTTAGACTAGTCTATCTATAGAAATCACAACCTATCTTTGCTCATGCATGAAGATTCAATACCTTGTCAAAATACATGACTTGGTTTGATCAAGTCATCATGTCAATCTTATTGAATTCAAAAATATAGCAGACATCTTCACAATTATATCATGACTGAAGCATCTTCACAAAATATCCCCCTTACACCATACACACATTCTTTAAGGCACTCAATCTAACTAAGTTAGCTCCCCTTTATCCAAACACATCTTGCATATTATCAAATTGAAAAGAACATACCTTTGTACTGATTTTAGATGATTACCTAGAGCACACACACTTGCTTCCACATATGATAGATGTCTCCTAAGAAACATAGGTATAAACACCCATTTATCATAGACGGACTAAAGATCCTAAAATTTATGAGATTCCCATATCTCCATTCTCATACTTGACTTGCAGTCTTTCCTCATCTTCAAATTTACTTTGAATGAGTCTTCAACCTTATTCTTTTCTTTTATCTCAAGATCCTACTTGATTTCCTTGTCCATTTGGGCACTTGAACTTGATCCCTATTATGTAAAGGAAAATAATCCAATTTGATCTTATTTTTCATTTACCTGCTTAGGCCTCTATTCACTATGACTCCTCTTCATGATAAGAGTGCCAATTTTTGAAGTAGAATACTAATCATTCTTGCAAAACCTTGCTATGTGACCTCTCTCATGACATTTGAAGCAAATAAGGTTTATCAAATTTTATATACCTTGTGATTGAGATATATAATTATTCCTTGAAGTTTCATGAATTCATTCATGTACCTCATCATTGGGTCTCCTGATGAAGATATTACAAAACTTTACAATATGGCCAAACCCTTGAAACTTGTAGCAAAAGATGTCATTCTCTCCTTGTGAAACTGTTTACTATCTTGAGTGATGATGTTATTCATGCTTGCCATTTTCTTGCTCATAATTCCATGTAATTTAATTCTTTGAGAATATTTTTTAATTCTTTTACCTACGACTAAATACTTGTAGGAGTAATAATGACCACTAAAATTTGCATATCTCATAGCATTTGGTTGTCTAATCTGATTTGTCTTCATTTTGCCAATACATTCATTCCTTGAGTAATGTTTGATATTCAAAGTCTAATTATCCTTGTTCACATCATCCTTTATCTTATCTTGATTTATATTCTTTTGTTCTTATTTGTATCCAAGACTAGTTTTATCACTTGCATGCTTTTGACTACTCAGAATAATGTCAAGATCATTTGAGATCTTTTCAAACATAAAAAATGACCTCACTTTACAAGATGTCTTGTCCAACTTAGCTTTTAATGACTCAATTTTAGTTACATACCTTAAGTACTCTTATTCTTTGGCTTTTAGAATTTTAGACATAGTTTCTAATTGACTATTGAGATGATTGATGGTATCTTCATGTTCCTTGGTGTCATCATTCATTATTGCTTCAAATACACTAAATTGTTCTTCATAGTCCTTGATTTGTGAAATCATCTATTTGTTTTTTTCTTCTAAATATTTATATCTTCAAGAACATTCATCAATTCATCCTTATTATCTAAGTCATCAGTTTTATCTTTACTCATATCTTGATTTAGTTTCATCTGCAAAGACTCTATCTCTAATTGATACATGATACATTCTTCATCCTTACTCTTTACTTATTCATTAAGAGTAAAAACCTAAGTTTCATGTTATTTTATGATCTCATCATGCTCCTTGACCTCATTACTTAGCCTAACTTCAAAAAGTTCAATTTGATCCTATTGTCCCCAAAATTGGCCACTCATTTTTATAGTCAACATGTTAACTATTTTGGTCCTACAGGCTAAAAAATGGTTTCCTTCCTTCTCAAAAATGTTATGAGCAGTCAAGTTATCCAATTACCCAAGTCTTTCTGGCAAAAGAAAATCTCTCATTTTCAAAGGGTTTTTTGAATCGAGAAAATGAACAAAGAACAATTCAAAAGACTTGAAGGCATTTCCTAAAGAATTGCTAAGGTTCAAAGTTGGAGTTCAATTGTACATGGTTCATCAGATAAGTTCAACGAGATGAAATAAACTATAGGGACCAACCATTGAACCTTTTGGAACCTTTGAACTCTACTTCAAGGTTCAATCAAATAGTTCAACCAAAAGATTCAAGATGAAGGATCAAGCGGGAGGGTCAAAGCAGTTGGTTTAGATGACACATTGAACTCATAAGAAGACCGAATGAACATGACTCTTTGCAAAACATAAAATATTGAGCCACTAAACCATTGAACTATTGAACCATTGAATCGGTGAACTCTAAAAAGATGGTTCAAGGTTCAAAATAGTTCAAGCAACTAGTGGCGTCCCCATGAACATCAAATTTAGGATAATGTAATAACCGTTGATTTTCAAATAATGTAGACCCAAGGACAAACTCAATGATCCCCTAAAAAAGGAGCTGAAGAAGCCAACAAAAGGAAAGAAGATAGCCTCAAGAGCTTGCATCACTAGGAAGAGACAAAATATAGCAAGGAAAAAGGGAATCAAATAGAGAATCCAAAAGTGTCAATGAAAGAGTTATTCCAGTGGGTGGAATAGTCCACTAGGTGGATATTAGAGAGTGCAAGCATTCAATGCCACAGCCTATTTTTTTTTGTTTGAGTAAAGATGAGTGGATAGTCATGTATATATCATAAAGAGGAAGAACCTTGCCTTTTAGAGGATCAGGCAACCCATGCTTTAGAGAGGACATTTGATATGAGTTAAATGCCAAAGTTAGGACTGGTAACCTGCTCCAGCATGGCCCCTACATAGAACTTCCTCTTTCTAATGCATTCAATGTATCATGGGCCATTTTGTGAAAACAAGTGCCAAATTCTTTCTTTTGATGCTATATATTATAATCTCTCATTTTGAATGAGGGAGATCTCTCAGTTATTAGAAGCAAAACTCTACCCAAATTGACAGGCATTTTTGAGACTTTGAGCTTAGATTGTTAATCATATTTTATTAGGTGAATGAGAATGAAAGTGACCTTTCAAACTTTGTGTTGAAATAACTTGTGTTATGTAGGAAATTATTCTTATGTATTTTTCCTAAATACAGTCTTACCCATTTGATCAAATAAGCAGAGCAAGTGAAAATAATCTGAAAGATGTCTTGAAGCTGATTGTGGAGACTTTGTGCTACCATAATTTTATTTAGCTTGTGTGTTTTACATTTCATCATAAAGGATATTGGAAAGGATTTGAAATAATTTTATCCTTTGTGATCATTTACTTTGTTGTAGTTTTAAGTGGAGACTTTGGGCTGCACTTCATTCTACTGTGATATTAGTCCAAAAGTAGTAAGAGAAGCAATGAAAGACTTTGTGCTTTTGTGGGTTTCTTGTGGATCCAGTTATTACCCAAGAAGTTTTCCTATTGTTTTATGAACATCATTTCTTAAAAAAGAGAAATAGATTTAGTTATTACATAGGATTTTTCCTTTACTTTGTGAACATCATTTCTAAAAAAAGAGCAATGGATGGTGTGATTCTACCCCTAAGTTAGTATTTAGTATATGTTTAATTTATAATAGTTTATAGGGAGCCTCCCCTTGCTGAGAGGAGAGATTTATCTCATCATGTTGTGACTGGTATAACAATTTTGTCTTCATTTAGTTGAAGACAAAATATTCACCCAATAATGTTTTAGTGATTCTGCTAGGGAAGAACACTCATGTTGAAGCCTCAAACTTCAAGTTCAAGTAGTTTCAGTTCTTTTTCATTTTACACTCTAGTAGATCCATGGTATACGTGAAGCTAGAGAGCTCAAAGTATTGTTGATCTTGTATTTGAGTTGGTGTAGCAAAATATCTTTGATCTATTTCTGCCTTGACCTCATCTTCAGTGAACCAGGAGTTTCCCTCCCACTAACTTCAGATCTCCAATACCAAGTGAAGCTTCTCCTTTCTCTGCTAGCAGAGCTTTGTCTATATGTACTCCACCAAGATTTGTTATCCCTCCTTTCAATAGTCATATCATGGCAGCCCAAGGCCCTTGGGGTAACACTTTCAGTCCCCTGAATCTAACCCCACCTTTACATGAACTACCTCGTAGTTTAAGAAATAATTTCCCCAAGTTCTATGGTGATGGGAAAGTTCATCATGATGAGCATATTTTAGATTTCTTCATATCTTGTGGTGTGATAGGTGTTGAATATAAAGATATAGCAATAAGAATATTTGTAGAAACATTGAAAGGTGCTGCCACATATTGGATTTATCATCTTCAAGCTCAGACTATAACTGACTAGAACACTCTCAAGGCCAAGTTTGAGGCTAGGTTCAAATCCATAAAAGATGCACATGCCTTGTTGGCTCAACTTATGCAAATTAAGAAGGAACCTCATGAGCCCATGCGAGATTTCATTTCTAAATTTGATAAGCTAAGGAATAGGATTCTTATAATTGCTAAGCCAACATCAGAAAATCTTAAGTGTTGCTTTATCAATTTTCAACTTCCTAAAGTGAGTTTTTTGTTGAGGCAGGCTGGCCATATAGATATTTCTATAGCTTATATTTTGGATACCAAGGTCAAAGATGATCTTATCCTTGCAGATAAGATAAGAAGAGATCCTAACAAAAATAAATTTTCTTCACCTACTAAAAATTCTTCTATAAGCACCATTGATCCTATGGTGTAAAAGTTAGCAAATGAGTTGTTAGCTCTGAAAAGGCAAATGGCCCAAGAAATGTTTACTCCTCCTTCTTATCAAGATATACCAAGGAATACATTCCCTAACCATTCATATCAAAGTGATGCTACCAGGAATCAAGGGCAACCTAATCACCTTCCTCATGCATAGGGGAAGCTTGCCATTGGAGCAACACCGACTAACTCAGTAGTTGGTTATCATGAATCTGAACATGATTTTTCTTCCCAACTTGAGTTGGACCAAGAATATGAAGCTAATCTCTTTGTAGAAGGAGAAGAAGAATTAGATGGCAACTCTAACATTAGTCTTCTAAATTACCAAGATGAAGCTAGAAGAAAGGGAGAAGTGTTTAATGGATCATATGCTATTTTTACTAGGTCCTAAAATCAGTCAACTCAACAAGCTAATAAGGGAAAATTAGCAAAAGATCCTCAGCTAGTAATCTCAATTTCTAAATGGGGACCTTCACTATCTTTCCAATCAAAAGACCTGATGACCAACAATAAAGTAAGCACCTCAAACAATCCTCTCCCTTCTACTTCTATCTCTTAGTCCAGTGTCATATCAAATCAAAATTAGAAGGATGGATTTCCTTCCTCTATTTCTAATTCATTCTAGTCATTTGACATAATTGATCATACTAGGAAGACCAAGATCCAAATGTCTGAGTTTGAATACTTACAACCCAACCCTGAGCAGTTGGATAAGTTGACTAAATGCATCAAAAATAAAATTGTCCCTACAGGACAAGATTTTTAAAAAGAAACTCATGATCCCCCAAAGAACAAAGCCACCCAAAATAATCTTGTCATTACTCCTCCTATTTCCCCTAGGAAAATAGAACCTTTCTATGTTTCCCTTTTAATTAATGGTCATAAGTTGAGCAACTGTATAATAGACTCTGAAGCCTTTGACAATGTTATGTTTGCCAAGGTAGCAGACTCTCTCAATCTTACCTTAACTAAAACTTTTGGGAGATGTTTCTCCATGGAAAATAAGCAAGTTCCACTTTTGGGTCAAATCAAAGATGCCCAATTTGTATTTGCAAATTTTTCAGATAAGAGAATTAAGATGACAGTCTTAGTGGCTGATGTTTTAGCTTCCTATGGCGTTCTGCTCAGATGTAATTTTTTTAAGGATGTAGGTGGAGAGTTGAATATGGACCTATTTGAAGCAAGGATACCTGTTAAGGGCATCATGCAAAACTTTCTTCCTGAGAAGGTGTCAAAATATATTGTCACCTAAACGTCAGACCCTGAAGCTCAAATTTTGTTTGAATCCTCAAGAATGGGTAATTACTTTTTGTCCAATGAAGATGTTTCTATTTCATCAGATGAAAGTTCATTAGATAAAAATTCAAAGAATTTAGATAGAAAATTAGAATAATTGGTTGAGCAAAGTTCAAGTGAAAAAGGATCTTCCCTCCCTAGTAAAGAGAAATCTTTAAGAAGATCAGATTCTAATGATGTCTAGATTCTAGAATTTGATGGTAACTACTCTTCTACCAGTTCAAGAGCTAGAGTTGTGTTGATATCTCCATAAGGAGATATTTTACCTTATTCATACAAGTTGCAATTTGATAATACCAACAACACCATTGTGTACAAATCATTATTGCTTGAACTACGATCTACTAGTGCTAAAGGTGTTAAAGTTCTTCATGCTCAGGGAGATGCTAAATTAGTGGTTTGTCAGGTAAGAAATTTGTATCAAACCAAAAATAAAAGATTTCAATATTATCACAATCTTGTATGGGATTGTATTTAAAGTTTTGATGCTTTCAGTATTTCTATGGTGCCTAGAGAGTTTAATGATTGTGCAGATTCATTGGCTGTCTCTACAACCCTCATGGTTCTTCATAAAGATTTCAAAGAGAACAAGTACATTATTGAGTTACTCTTTCAACCAAGTGTACCTAATAATACTGACCATTGGCAGGTGTTTAATGGTGATAATCAAATTGTCACTTTTCTAGAAAAGATGAAAAATTCTGAGGAGCTCTATTTCAAAGGTAGTGCCTCCCCAACACGGGAATCAGTTCCCAAAACAAGTTCACAAACTGATGAAGAGTTTCTTCAACTCATAGGGAATAAAATCTCAAAGGGTTTGGTTTCTCTTGAGAAACTATGTGATAAGCATGACAAGTGTATCAAGCAGCAACCAATGAATTCAAGTTCATCTAAGGAGTTTGATCAAGTAAATTTGAGTACCGAAGAAAATCTCAAAATGGTCAACATTGGAAAATGTTGCACTACTGATGAAAAGCTCAAATTTATCACTCTTATTCATTGTTACCTTAATGTTTTGGCATATTCTTATGATGAACTAAAATCCTTCAGGCCTAAAGAAATTTGGCATGAAATTCCTCTCAAGACTGGGTCATTGCCTCACAAGTAGAAGCAAAGACAATACAATCCCAAGATATCAGGTACTGTCCTTTCAGAGATTTAGAAGATGTTGAATGCTAGGATAATTTTTCTATTTCACTATTTGACCTGGATCACCAACATAGTTCTTGTAAGGAAAGAGAATGGAGAAATTTGTATATGTGTGGATTTCAAAAATCTCAATCAGTCTTCTCTAAAGGATAACTACCCTCTACTTATCATGGATCAAGTGTTGCAAACAATAATGGGCTTAGAGATGTTATCAATGTTAGATGGTTTTTTGGGTACAATAAAGTAGAAGTTGATGAAGTAGATCAACATAAAACCACTTTCACTACCCCTTGGGGCACATTTTCATATTGCAGAATGCCTTTTGGTTTGATCAATGCTGGTACCACATTCTAGAGAGAAATGGACCTTGCCTTTAGAGATGAATTAGGTAAGTTCATCTTGGTATATCTTGATGACTTAACTATCTTCTCTAAGCATCATTCTGATCATATGTATCATTTGCAACAAATGTTGGAATGTTGCCGACAAAATGGTCTTTCTCTTAACCCCAAGAAGTCAATTTTTGGGGTTACAAAAGGTAAATTTCTCAGCCACATTGTATCCCAAGAAGATATAAAAATCAACTCAAAAAGAGTCAGATCTATCCAAAATCTTACTCTACCTACTAGTAAGTCTGCAGTTCATTTTTTCTTCAGAAAGGTGAATTTTCTATGAAGGTTCATCCCAAAATTTGTAAAAAAAACTTGCCACATTGTCAAAATGATGAAGGATAAAGCTAATTTCTAATGGACTGTAGAAGGCATAACAACATTCAAAGATATCAAGAAGGCTATTGCTCATGCCTTGATCCTAGTTTGTCTGGATTATACCAAAGACTTCATGGTATATAGTTATGCTTTTGAATACACACTTTCAGCCATTTTGGTTCAGTAGGACAAAGAAGGTGTGGATTTTCCCATATCATTTATGAGCTTCCCTCTTAAAGATCATGAATTAAAGTATGAAATTATGGAGAAGCATGATTATGTAGTGGTTAAGGTGATAAATTATTTCTAGTTCTATATCCTAAATTCACACACTATTATTTTGGTGCCTGATACCACAGTGAAGGCTATTTTAACTCAGCAAGAGTTCAGTAAAAAAAGGGGCAATTGGATTGCCAAAATTGTAAATTTTGATTTCGATATCAAGTCTACTAAGCTGGTGTAGGGAAGAGGTCTCTGTCAATTGATTTGGATATCAGTAGAAATAGGACATGAAGAGGCAGTGACTGATGACATGCCAACAGTGCTTTTTATTACTACTATTGATGAGTGGTATTCCAATATCACTCATTTTCTTACTTATGGTGAGTGTTCTACTCATCTGTCTTACAAAGAAAAGAGAAATGTTAAATTGAGAGTTGTTAACTATGTTTTGTGGGATAATGGTTTGTACAAAAGAAGCCTTGATGGGGTATTTTTTCACTATGTGGATAAAGCACAATAAAGAAAACTTTTGGAGTCCTTCCATAACTTGGCTTGTGGAGGGAATTTTTCCACCCCTGTGATTACTCATAAAATTCTATGAGCCAGATAATATTGGCCTGACCTATTTCAAGATGCATATAATTGGGTATGTAGATGTAATTTATGTCAACAGTTTGTTGGGAAATCTAAGTTGGCCGCATTACCCCTTAAGCCTATGGTGATCAAAGAGCCTTTTTAGGAATGGGGTATTGACTTCATTAGCATTGTGAACCCATCCTCAAGTGCTGGACATAACTATATCCTCACTGCAATAGACTATTTTACTAAGTGAGTGGAAGCCATTTCAGTCAAGCATGCCACTTCTAAAGTGGTGTGTAATTTTTTGAAGGAAAATATTGTTTCCCATCTTGGAGTTCCAAACAAGATTATAGCAGACAATGCCTCATGTTTTTCTTCTCAAGAGATTACTAACTTTTGCTAAAATCATGAAATTATTCTTTTCCACTCAGACTATTATCCATAAAGAAATGGTCAAGCAGAATCAAGTAACAAAAATATGGTTACTATCATTAAGAAACTGGTTGATGACAATCAGAGGACTTGGCATAAAGCATTGTTTGATGCTTTATGGGTAGACAATATTATGCCTAATAGGGCAATAGGTATGTCTCCATTCCAACTTCTATATGGTCTAAATGTATAAATACCCATTACCTTAGAATTAACTAACATTGAAGTTGGCAAAGGTAGTAGAAGATTTAACTTTTGAAAGTTCTATTCGCAAAAGAATCATGTGTCTGACTGAGTTAGAAGAGCAACAAAATATAGTAGTATACCACATTTTTTAACATCAAAATCAGGTGAAGAAATTTTTTGACCAGAAAGTAAGGATTCACAGGTTTTAGATTGGAGATCAAGTCTTCTTATGGGACAAAAGGAGAGAACCATAGGGAATGCACAGAAAATTTGATTCCTTGTGGAGACGTCCATTCATCATCCATGAATTTAGTGGTGATAATAGTTTCTTAGTGAGATATCAAGATTGGATGCCATTCTCATTGCCTTGTAGTGGGCAGCATCTGAAGCACTTCAATTCTTGAAGTATTAGATAAGTTCATTTGTACATTTGTATAGTCTTTATTTGTTTTGTTTTGTGTTGTTCGTTTCATTTTTTGGGAATCTTTATCTTCTTGGTGGTATGACTCCATGTCCCAATGGTATATAAAAAAGGCACTTGGATTCTAGTTTCTACTCCCTTTAATTATTTCAGAGTACAATCGATGGAAGTTCCCCAACTGGAGTCTGCTATTGTCCCCAAAATCAGCCACTCATTTTTGTAGTCAACATGTTAACTATTTTGGTCCTGTCGACCCAAACATGGTTTCCTTCCTTCTCAAAAATGTTTTGAGCAGTCAAGTTATCCAATTACCCAAGTATTTTTGGTAAAAGGAAATCTCTCATTTTCAAAGGGGTTTTTCAGTCAGGAAAATGAACAAGGAACAATTCAAAAGACTTGAAGGCATTTCTTAAAGAATTGCTAAGTAAGGTTCAACATTGGAGTTCAATTTTACATGGTTCATCGGCAAAGTTCAATGAGAAAAAATAAACTATATGGACCGACCATTGAACCTTTAAACTCTGCTTCAAGGTTTAACTAAATAGTTCAACCAAAAGATTCAAGCTGAAGGATCAAGCAGAAGGTTCAAAGAAGTTGGTTCAAATAACACATTGAACTCATAAGAAGATTGAGGAGTGGCCTTACCTTTCAGAGAATCAGGAAACCCATGCTTTGGAGAAGACATTTGATATGAGTTAAACTCTAAGTCAGGACTGGTAACCTACTCCATCATGGCCCCTGCATAGAACCTCTTCTTTCCAATGCATTCAATGCATCATGGGCCATTTTATGAAAACAAGCACCAAAGTATTTGTTTGGATGTTATATATTGTAATCTCTCATTTTGAATGAGGGAGATCTCTCAGTTATTAGAAGCAAAACTCTACCCAAATTGAAAGGCATTTTTGAGACTTTGAGCTTAGATTGTTAATCATATTTTATCAGGTGAATGAAGAAGCAAGTGACTTTTCAAACTTTATGTTGAAATAACTTGTATTATGTTGGAAATTATTATTATGTCTTTTTCCTAAATACAGTCTTATCTATTTGATGAAATAAGCAGAGCAAGTGAAAATAATCTGAAAGATGTCCTGAATCTGATTGTGGAGACTTTGTGCTACCATAACTATCTTTGCCTTGTGTGTTTTGCATTTCAGCACAAAGGATATTGGAAAGGCTTTGAACTAATTTTATTCTTTGTGATAATATACTTTGTTATAGTTTTTAGTGGAGACTTTGGGTTACACTTCATTCTACTGTGATATTAGTCCTAAATAAGTAAAAAAAGCAATGAAAGATTGTGCTTTTGTGGGTTTCTTGTGGATCAAGTTATTACCCAAGAAGTTTTCTTGTTATTTTATGAACATCATTTCTAAAAAAAGAGAAATGGATTCAGTTATTACATAGGAGTTTTCCTTTACTTTGTGAACATCATTTTTGTAAAAAGAGAAATGGATGGTGTGATTCTACCCCTAAGTTAGTATTTAGTATAGGTTTAATTTATAATAGTTTATAGGGAGCCTCCCCTTGCTGAGAGGAGAGATTTATCTCATCATTTTGTGACTGATATAACAATTTTATCTTTAGTTGATGACAAAATATTCACCCAACAGATCCTCATAAGATTTGATCAAAGAATCTTGTTTTCTATTTTCTCTTTGTAACAACTTTATTTCTTCCATAGTATCTAGATATTTATCTTCAAGAGTGACTTTCTCATCTTCTTCCTCTGAGCTATCACTACCAAAGAAATCTATGCTTAAAGAACATTCACCTTCATCATCATTAAATGACATGAACAGTATCTCAATGTCCTCATTATGAAAAGAATCATCATTGTTAGATGTGTTTACTTCTTATTTTGCAGATGAGTTACTATCTTCTTCAAGGTAAGGGATTTTAATACCTTTGTATGATTCCTTCTTTGCATTATTTTTATTGAAGAACTTTATGTACTTTCTAGGATCCTTATATTTCTCGTGTTCATCCTCATGAGATTCCTTATGAGATTCTTTGGGTTTAAAATTGTCTAGACATTTAGCGATAAAATGACCAACTTTACCACAAGAAAAACATTTAAAAAGAAGTTTTCCTTCATAGTTACTTGATCCTAAATTCAATATTCTTGAAATCATGGATTCAAATTGATCTTCATTAAAATAAAAATATTCAAGACTTAACTTATTCATCTTAGCTTCTTTGATTACCTTGAAGATTACTTCCTTCTTAGGAGGTCTGTCCTCATCAACTCTCATCTCAAAGGTAGTAAGTATGCCATGGATTTCATCCATCTTCAACTAAGTGAGATCATGTCTTTCTTCTACAATAGAGACTTTTGAATCAAATTTGAGTGTAAAAGTCCTCAATGCCTTTTGTACTATAGTAGCTTCATCAATCACCTCTCCAAGACCTTTGATCATGTTTACTACCTCATCAAACCTTAAAAGATAAGATGCCATAGTATCTTCTTCCTTCATTTTGAGACCTTCAAATTACCTTCGGTAGGTCTAAAACTTAAACAATTTTGCTTTTGAGTCTCCTTCATAGATAGTCTGTAATTTGCCTCAAATATCCTTGGTAGACTTGCAATGAATCACTTTTGTGAATTCAATCTCGGATAGTCCATAAATGATAGTATTCATAGCTTTAGAACTATTCTCGCTCAACTTCTTGTTAGCAACACTAGTTGGAGTAGTAGCTGGGGCAGTATAACCATCTATGATAGATTTTCAAATATCAAACCCTAGAGACATGATTTATGTCTTCATCCTTGTACTATAAAAAGCATAATTTGACCCATTAACAATGGTGATTTCTTTGTAGATAAACCCTACTTTTGTTGACTTTCCATGTTGTAACTTAGATCACCTTCAAATGGTTAAACTTGTAATGAAGGTCTTGGCTTTGATACCAATTTTTAGAGGTATAATCACTGAGAGGTGGGGGGTGGATCAATGATGTAAGATATTTCAAACTTTAATTGCAATCCTTTTAAAATCTTAATCATTGACCATAATCATTCATAAGTCATAAAATATGTTCATAAAAAAGAATAACAAAGATGAATCAAGATCACACATATAATACAAGATCTACGTGGGAAACACTTTTAGGGAATAAAACCCACTCTCAAGCCTAAAAACACATGTAATACTTGTCCTATAAGATGATAAAAAATAAGAGACCTTTTAGTGAAGTGCCCAATTCACCAAGAACACCCACCCCTAAGTATGAATAAGCACCCACTTGTTCTAGATGTTGAACATGCACACAATACCTTATTAAATCAACAAATCTAGAATTCTAATTATAGATCAATCTAATTGGAGACATAATGTATAACACCTTTATTTCAACTCATCAGACTCACTAAAATTTCCTCATATAAGAAATGCATCCAAACGCTCCTTTTGGATCTCTCTAGTCTTGTTCACTCAACCTCAAGTTGTTTTACACTTCAGTCCATTCACTTAGTACACTCTCTCTGATCTCTTTACTCTGCCTCTATCTTCTATACTATTAACACTTTCACACATAAGTCTAGAAACTAGTACCTTGGTCTCCACTATTTATAGAGTCTTCAAGAATAAAAAATTATAGGTTGGATAATATACTTAACTTAACCATTAAGACATAAAAATCTAATAAAAAGCTCAATATCATCCTCACAGGTTGACCATAGCATCCATGGGTCATACTTAAGTAGCTACGCCTTTCAATTAGGCCTTATTAGTCCTTATAGGTCTCATGGAGACCTATCCACCCCTTTAGCACTTCATTAATAAAATTAAGAACATAATATCACTTTTAAATACATGGGTCCACTCTTTTAAGACATATTCAAAATAAAAACTCCCACCAAAACATTCTTATTCTAAAGCAGATATTGCTTAAACATTATTATATACATACAAACACCATGAATGAACATATATTAAATTTGAATTTCCATAAATTTGTCTAGACAAATAATCAGACCTTCTAACTAGGTTCTCTAGATGCATATTGAATTCCTATTCAACTTTGATTTTTTCACCACCAAGAAATTCATCCTAGATCAAAAGATATAGCTTACAAATTGAGCACTAGTTTTCCCTCATAGATTTAAATATTTAAATTTCAAGGTCACTGAGCAAATGTTAAACACCAAACACTTTGACCTCATCTCATGTACCCTAGAAACTTTGACCAAATATGCACCATCGATTTCCTTAGATCATCTTAGTATTTATATTATAGTGCTCACCATTGACCTTAGATCCTTACTTCTATGATCATGCCACTTGATAGCCCCATGTGCCTTCTATGCATATTGACCTGTTGACTCAACCCACACCATCGATCTCCATATGTATGAACATTCATGAACCCTTGATCTATTGTCAACTCAATGATATAGAGACACATATTATATGCATGTTTAATCTTTGATGTATTGACTTTTATGTGTGCCGTTAGATCATAATCTATGATTTAATGCACACCATTAGATCTTCTAACTAGTTGACCTTAGACTTCAATGTAGTTAAACTTGACAGTCTCTGGCCCATCACAGTCTACAAGAGAAACTTTGAAGGTTTATAACTTGAGCTAGAAAAAAATTCAAGAGTCTAAATTTTTTGGGTACCTTCTTGGCACTATAGACAATACTTCCATGACAACCTTTGGCCTTAGTTGAATTTTTGAGTGCTTGCATTAAATGTACAAACTTGTTGGTTCATTCATATCTTCATGATGTGTAGTGATGGTCTAACTTCTCTTAAGATAGAATATGCATGTTCTTCATTCCAAAATATCAAATGACACACCATAACTTTATCAAGACATCTATGGATGCCTCATAGCCTCTTCTTTGTCCTTACATATGCTATATACTCTCTAAGCTATCAAACTTAACTTCTTTGTCATTCATGGACTAGAAACACATGCTCTATTTGAAATCAATGACAACCTAACATCAATGACAATGATCAATAGAAAAATACCAATATAATTATCATGGATTGATTCTTGATGAGGGGAAAGATGATCATATATTAGTTGAGCAATTTACAACTGAGTAGGAGGTGAGTGTTATTATATACACATTGGATATTATCCTTGTTAAGCTTCATGAGCAAGATGAAGATGTTAAATAAGTTATAGTGGCTTATAGTGAGCAATCATTAGATCTTGAAAAAGACAACTTGCAGCTATATCATGATCCCATTGATTAGTTTGAAGTGTTTGATCAACCTGATATTCTTAAATAGAATGACAAGAAATAGATTGAATTTGTCATGCTTTCAAGTTATCAAGAAGAAGCTTCATTTTGGGAAGAGCTAGAAATTGTTTTCTCTAGTTTGGATAGTGAACCTACAATCCATGAGGAGGATGCTAAGAAGGTTGTATTTGTCAATCAACATGATGAAGATATGAGTGAGAAGGATCTTGAAGATAACACCATGGTTGATGATATTGTTGAGTCTTATGGATAAGTTCAAAGAGATCTTGAGGACATGTGGTAGTCTTATTTCTACATGTTTAAGGAATAAAAAGAGCTCGAGAGTTTAGTACCTTTAGAAGAACAAGATGAAATTTTTGATGAGAAGTACAATACTCCTAGCAAGCCAATAAGTTCTAAAAGTCATCACCAAGAGGTTCAATCTCATGATATAGTAAGATATGATTAATATGACACTCTTAAAGATCAAAAAGAGATGGAGTTTAATGATCCAATGGAAGCTGATGTTGTTTTTGACTTTACAAATCAAAGTGTGATCAATTTAGAGGTCTCTCACATTGCCAAAGATGAACAATAGTATGACGTAGGTTTTGAGTTTCAAGATGAATTTGTCTTTATTAGAGACATATTTCATGTTGTTTCTCTATTTGAGGTCAATTAAAATATGGTGGTGATCAAGAAAGCAATTTCCAAAGCAAGAACCAAGTCTAAATAATATCTTGTACACCATCTATTAGGATCTTAGAGTACAATTGATTACTTTTGTATAAGCAACTAAACATGGAATTAAAACCAAAAGTAATAAGTAACTAGAAATTAGAAACAATAAATAATAGGAGATACAAGAAACAATCAATCTGTATTAAACTCTTTCAAAAGGAAATACAATGAATAAATCTATCTCTCCTCACACCTCACAGATGTACAGTAATTCTCCCTCAAGAGTTCTCTCTCTCTCTCTCAATGAATTACAATCAACTAAATTACTAAAATTGTACATGCTATGAGGATCTAACCCTACTATATATAATACTACAACACTAGGGTTCATGAGCCATGCATTCACCACCCTTAGATCCACCTCTTAAATCAAAAGCTCAAATCTGTTATCCTAAAAATAACAATTTTGGAAATGCACAGAAGTCAGTGTCAGTCTGAAGATGATCAATGTCGGTTGACCCTTAACCGATGTCAGTTGGTTCTAACCGATGCCAATTACTGTGTAAGCCCAGTAACCTCAACATTAGCTCATTAGTGAAACTTTTAGGTCCACAAATCATCAATCTCCCACTTGGAGATAAACAGCTACACCTGTACCTGTACAACAACATCCTCTAAACATCTCTGGCTTGTTTCTCCCTCTTCAAGTTCAATCTTGAAGACCAACAAAAGTTGAATGAAGATTCAACTTCTCCTTTGTTACCAGCTTTGTTAACATATCAACAGGGTTCTTATCCGTATGGATCTTTTCTAGCTTCAACTGTCCATCCTCCAATACCTATCTAATGAAGTGGTACCTAAGCTGTATATGTTTGGTTCTTGAATGAAAGGCTGAATTCTTTGCCAAATGAATTGCACTTTGACTATCATCATATAATCTACAACTCTCTTGCTCCTTTCCCAACTCTTACATGAACCGAGTCATCCAAATCATTTCCTTGCTAGCCTCTGTGACTGCAATGTATTATGCCTCTGTAGTAGACAAGGCAACAACCTTCTACAACTTTGAAATCTAGCTAACCGTCATTCCACCTATAGTGAACACATATCTTGTGGTGCTTCTCCTACCATCCAAGTCACTTACCATATCTGAATCTACATACCCATGTAGAGAAGTGTTTGACCGTCCATAGCATAACTGCCTACTGCTGGTCCCTCTCAGATATCTGAGAATCCACTAAACTGCTTTCTAGTGTTCCTTTCCTAGATTGGCCATAAACTTGTTGACAACTCCCACTGCTTGGGAAATATCTAGTCCAGTACATACCATTGCATACATCAAGCTCCCAACTACTGAAGCATATGGAACTCTACTCATGTACTCAACCTCATCATGTGAATTAGGACACTGTTCTTTGCTCAACTTGAAGTGTCCAGCCATAGGTGTGCTTACCAATTTTACATCCTGCATATTGAACCTCTCCAACACCTTATTCACATAATCCTCTTGAGACAAAATCAAACTATGATTTTTGCTATCTCTCTTAATACTCATGCCAAGGATTTTCTTTGCTACTCCTAAATCCTTCATGACAAATGTGTGAGCTAATTTTACCTTAAGCTCAGTAATTTTTTGCATGTGTGAACCTGCAACAAGCATATCATCTACATATAGTAACAAGATAATATAACTACCATTATCCAATCTGTTAAAATAAACACAATGGTCAGATTGACATTTACTAAAGCCATGCTCTATCATAAACATGTCAAACCTTAAATACCATTGTCTTGGAGCTTGCTTAAGACCATATAATCTTTTCTTCAACCTGCACACAAGTTTCTCCTTACCTTTGACCTCAAAACCTTTCGGCTGATCCATATATATCTCTTCATCCAAATCTCCATGAAGAAATGATGTCTTAACATCAAGCTACTCAAGATGCAAATCCTTAATAGCAACTTAAAACAATACAATCCGAATAGAAGTCATCTTTACTATAGGAGAAAAAATTTCACCAAAATCAATACCTGGTTTCTATACAAATCCCTTTACTACCAACCTAGCCTTATGTCTCATTTTTCCATTCTCTCCTTCATTTAACCTGTATACCCATTTGTTTTTTAGTGCTTTCTTTCCAGCTGGAAACTCAACCAAATCCCACGTATGGTTCTCTTCTAAGGAATCAATTTCCTTGTTCATGCCATGCTCCCACTATTTCCTAGATTCTACCTGCATTGCCTCATAAAAAATTTCTAGTTCTCCACCATCAGTGAGCAACAAGTAATATAAAGAAGGGGAATAATGAATTAGAGGTTTACTTACCCTTTTAGACCTCCTTATGGGCATTTGAGATTCATTTACAGCTTGCTATCCACCCAAATTTTCTTCTAACAGTGACCGATCTTGGTCATCTCTAATTGATGCCGGTCTGCACCTGACCGATGTTGATTCCTCCTGATCAACACTGATTTCCACCTGACCGACGTTGGTCTCTGTGTTTTTCTGTGAGTGATGATTTTTACTCGCGAGCTCATTTTAGATCATAACCTCTTCCAAATCAAGATTGCCCTTCTTAGAATTATTCAACCTCTTGAGCTAATCACTGTACATCACCTTCTCATTGAAAACTACATCGTGGCTTCTAATAAGTTTGTTAGTTTCTAAATTCCACAACTAGAATATGAAATCTCCAAAACCATAACCAATGAAAGTGCACCGCATAGATTTAACATCCAGCTTCTTTCTATTTTCTTTATCAATGTGCACAAAAGCTTCAGAACCAAAAACTCTAAGAAATGAAAGATCTACCTTTTTACCTATCCAAGCCTCTTCTGGAATTCCACCATCTAGTGCAGTAGAAGGTCCTCTGTTAATCAGATAAACCACAGTATCTATAGCTTTTGCCTAAAACTGTAAGGGCAAACCAGCATGCAACCTCATACTCTGTGTATGTTCCATTATTGTTCTATTCATCCTTTTAATAACTCTATTTTGCTGAGGTGTCCTTAGAACCATCCTTTCCCTATGTATTCCACTCATAGAATAGTAACTGTTGAATTTATTGTTGCAGTACTCACCACCATTATCAGATCTAAGGCACTTCAATCTCAAACCTATTTCATTCTCAACCAAAGCTTTCTATTTCTTAAATGTGTCAAAAACATTAAATTTCCTCTTTATGCAATAAACCCATACCTTTCTTGTAGCATCATCAATGAAAGAGACATAATAATGTGATCCTCCAATAGAAGCTACCTGAGTTGGTCCCCACACGTCTATGTGAACAAGCTCCAACTTGTGCTTCTTCTTTATTGACCTGGTTTTGAGAAACCTCGCTTTCTTCTATTTTCCAAAAATACAATGCTCACATAAATCTAGATCTATGCTTTTCAAATCTGAAAGCTTACCTTTTGACTTAAGAACATTCATTCCCTTCTCACTCATGTGACCGAGCCTACAGTGCCACAACTTTGCATCTACATCTGAAGTAGATAAAATAGAAGGAGAATAATCAGTAATACAAGTAGATAGATAAAGTGTACCCACTCTCTTACCTTTTGCCAATACAAGTGCACCCTTGAAAAATTTTCAAGATTCAACTGTGAGAGTTACTGTGCAACCCTCATCACCCAATTTTCCTACAAAAATCAGATTTTTCTTCAGGATGGGTACATGCATGATGTCCTTCAACACCTATGTGTTGCCATTCTGCAATTTTAGCTGTACTTTTCCTTTGCCAACAACTTTACAAAGCTCATCATCCCCTAAATAAACTTTTCCAAAATCTCCATGGACATAATCATTGAAAAATTCTCTAGTTGGGGTTGCATGGAAAGAGGCACCAGAATCTAAAACCCATGATTCTACTTTATTGTCCAAAGAAAATATAAGAGCATCCTATGCAACAATACCTACAACTTTTGCTTCTTTATTACGTTCATGCTGATTTTCTTTGTTATCCTTCAACTAACAATCTTTCTTTACATGCCCTTTCTTTCCACAATTTGAGTAGGTTATTCTTCCATTTCTAGATTTGGATCTACTTCCCATCTTTGACCTTGATTTCCCTTGCTTGCCCTTCTCTCTTTGCCTTCCCCTACTTTCAACACTTAAAGCATTACCTGATGTTTCCCCTATGCTTTTAATGCAAATTTCTTCATTCAAGATTACACTAACAACATAATCAACTTTTAAGATATTTGAAGTAGACATAGTATTACTAACTACCATTACCAAACGATGCCAACTTTTAGGTAAAGAGCATAAGATTAAGAGAGCCTTAATTTCATCATCAAAAACTATTTTGACTAAATTTAACTAATTTAATATTGTATGGAAATCATTAAGATGACTAGATACAAATCCACCTTCCTGCATTTGCAAATTAAATAATTACTTCATAAGATATACCTTAATTTGAAGCTGAGGGTTTTTCATATAAATTTGCCAAAGTATCCATTAACTCTACCGTTGTCTTTGCCTGTGATAAGTTGGAAAACACAAAAGCTGCCAGGCTCAACCTTATAGATCCAAGAGCCTTTCTATCAAGAACATTCCATTCTTCATCTTCCATATCTGTGGGCTTCCTTGAAACCCCACCCAATGGTAAATACAGATCTTTTTGATACATATAATCTTCAATCTACATCCTCCATAATTGATATTTCTTGCGATTAAATTTCTCCATTCTTAGTTTACTTTCTTCTACCATTGCTTTGCTCCCACTCAATAAAAAACCCTTGTGAGTGAATTCTATAATCAACAAACACTAACATGCTCTGATACCAGTTGTTAGGATCTTAGAGTACAATTGATTACTTTTGTATAAGCAACTAAACACGGAATTGAAACCAGAAGTAATAAGTAACTAGAAATCAAAAACAACAAATAATAAGAGATACAAGAAACAACCAATCTGTATTAAACTCTTCTGGAAGGAAATATAATGAAGAAATCTCTCTCTCCTTACACCTCGTAGATGTACAGTAATTCTCCCTCAAGAGTTCTCTCTCTCTCTCTCAATTAATTACAATCAACTCAATTATTGAAATTGTACATGCTATGAGGATCTAACCCTACTATATATAATACTACAACACTAGGGTTCGTGAGCCATGCATTCGCCACCCTTAGATCCACCTCTTAAATCAAAGGCTCAAATTTGTTCTCCTAAAAATAATAATTTTGGAAACGCATAGAAGTTGGTGTCGGTTTGAAGATGACTGATGCCGATCGACCCCTAACCGATGTCGATTGGTTTTGACCAATGCCAGTTACTGTGTAAGCCTAGCAACCTCAACATTAGCTCATTAGTGAAGCTTTTAGCTCCACAACTCAACACCATCCTTGTTCATCTCATGAAGATAACTCAAAGATTGCTCTTTTTGATTCAGGAGGATCAGTCCTTAAAGGTTAGTTGTATATAGTAGTTTCTTGTTTTGTCTTCCCTAAGTGATTATTAGCACAATGTGTGTCTTGTTGTTTTTGGTTGTCTTATTGGTGTGTTTGTTTCTTGTCTTGTTGTGCTAGTGAAGGTATTCAATGATACCATTCATTTCAAGAGGCTTCTAGTCAAGTTTCAAGGTCTAATCAGGTTTTAGGTTGAATGAAAATTAACTCCACAACCCAATGGATGCATAAGGTAACTAGTCTAGATGCATAAAAAGCATATAATCTTAGAAGGTCAACAAATATGTTATTCAAAATTGGTTACCATTAATGCAAATAATTCAAAACTTTGCTTCTAGTTTTGACTAACCTTGTTATTGATCTTTTGTTAGGTTTTATCTTGGTCAATTGGTCAATTTTTGTCAAACTTGGTCATAGCAAGGATGTATTTTCAAATGTTGGTTCATATTAAGGTATATTTCATGGTCTAAAATATTTAGTCATTCCCTTAATATTATCATTTTCTCCTTCATGAAGGTCTTATTTGAGTTTTGTAGAGATTAAGGTATCTTAGTAAAGTTTAAGGTTACTTTATAAAGATTAAGGTATGTTATCCCATGGTAAGATATTGGTGTTTTAACACTTATAGGGTGATATAATTTCTTATTAGGAATGGGGGATTCTAAAGACAAGGTATTGAAAAAAGAAACATTATTTTTTCATGTTTAGCAAAAATTAAGGTAAATTTAGAGAAATTAAGATAATGTTTAATTTTACAAAATATGGAGAAATTAGTGTATTTTGAGGTCTCCAACATGTTCTAACCTATGTAAATGTTATTTCCTCCTCAAATATTTTATTTGAGGTGAGTTTCAATGTGCAAAAGTAGTGAAATCCTCTAAAGATCTAGAAACTAAAGTATAACATAGAAATACACTTGTTAAGAGCTTATAAAGCATTTAAAACATTAAGATGGTCATTTGATGTCATAAATATATGGTGTTAGGTAGCTCAACAATTTTTAAGGTTAAATCATGCTTGTGTTAGTGTTTTTAGTTCATAAGAATGTAAAAAACATTTCATCTTGTCCATTGACTCTTTTACAAGCTTGTGAAGGTCATTTTCAGGTGTTCATTCCATAAAGAGGAAAGGGAGTTGGGTATAATTACCTTGGGGATTTATAAGTTCCCATATTCCCTCAAAAATCCATGTATTATTTAAAGGTTATAGGGCTTAACTTTATGAATAATATTTAACAAGTTAAGCAGCCCAAAACCCCTCTTAAAACATCAGAAGTAGGGTTTTTATTGTTTCATTGATATTTTAGGATTAAAAGATACAAATGGTTGGTTTTTTGAGATCCTAATTGGTTTTATTATCCCTCTCACATCATCCTTAATCATCATTTTCATGTGTGAGTAGCCAAAAGGATAAAAATATAGTGTTTTTATTGCTTCTTGAAAGTGACATGCAAGGTTTTGAGGCTGTGACATTCTTGAACATGGACATAGATGTGTTTTAGTGGAAAAATATTTGGTAGAACCTATATATCCTTATTTATACCTTATTAAATTACCAAATAGGTCCAACTATGAGCTTAAGACCATTTGTAAGTAAGTGGTGCAAGTGACAGACCTATAGAAGATGACTGTAAGCATGGTTTGAGTTGATTTTTAATGTTTTTAGTCTCAAATAGTATTAAAAAAACTCTAAAAAAACTACCACAATCCTTATATTGAATAATCAAGTGTATTTCCACTTAAATTCATCATCAAAGTTGGTCTTCTTAAGCTAACTCATTGTGGCATGCTCATAATGAGATGGTATAATCATGTAAGTAGGTGATCTTCAAGTTCAAAGAGGTGATGACACTTGAATAAAATATTAGAATAGACAAGATACAATCATCTGAGGTAATTATAATGTTCAAAAGTTTTACTAACTCCTTATATCCCTCATAGAGCACCCATGAAGCAGATTTAAAAAAGGATTGTAGGTCTAGATAAACACCTCCAGGTCTACCTGTAAGAAAGCAAAGGTAATGTGCATTTATGTGATTGGGTATAAGGTTTTGAGGTTACATGAGAAGTTATATTATATATTAATAATATTTACAAGTGTTTTTATACCCCCATGATAAAGAGAATATCCTAAAACCACTTGAGAAAAGACCTAAAAGGACACTTACAGAACTACATATGGTAAAATAAGAAAATGGGCACTTGGTGTCAAATGTGAACTTTAAGAAGGAATAAAATATTTTGGGACAATTAAAATAACATTAAGGACCTGAAAATACCATCAAATAAACCTCCAAAGTCTATTTGGACCTTCATATAATGAAGTTGTAGGTGACAGTTTGCAAGTTCTTTTGGTCTAAGACATTGTTGTAGATCTAAAGAAGGGGTCTATTTCACTATTCAAGGTTAGAAAAGGTGATATAATGATGTGAAATATAATATAATTAAATATATGAAACAACTTTATAAACTAACCTTAGACTCTTTTAGAGTTTCTTTTACCAAAATGTTCACCTATAATGATCAAACTCAATGAAGGTCTTATGAGTAACACTTTTGAGGTTTAGATTGGTAGTTCAAGTGAAATATGCATAAATGTAATTAAATTTAGATATAATTATCTCAAATAAAATATAATAATGTAATAAAATCCTAATAAGTACTCTATAAATTAATTTGCATTTATAGACTTAAGGACCATCATTATAGTGTTGGCAAGTAAATCAGGTGTATAATGATAGTTTCAGAGACACCAAAGAGGTGTTTGATCTTGTAAAGCATTATAAAAGTAAAAAGAGATAAAAAAAAGGTTTTAAAGTTCAATAATATCATGATTAATGGCTTAATTTGAGGTGAATGCACACTTTAGGTTTGTAGACGTGCAGGTCCACATTTGCATGCAACAAGACAAAACTTGTAATAAATATGATGACTTGAGGACCAAATGAAGGGTAAAATACATGAAAATAGGTTAATAAAGTCTATTTGAGGTATACAAAGAGTATAATTTAATAAAAACAATCCTTATTGAAATATATAAACATCAGACTCAAAAGAGACCTTTCAACCCTGTTGAAGAGCCTTTTTTAAGCCTACTTTCAAGAATTCATGAAAATATGCAATGGTTTGTATTGAGTTTAGATTTTGGATTGATTGATAAATTGTGGTGGAATAAATTATAATCATAATAAGGTGATATATATTCCTTGAATATGATTATAATACCCAAGGAAACCTACAACCTTCTTAAAGTCCTAAAAAAGTATACAAAACCCTAAAACTTAACCTTTTAAAGGGATTTGAAGGTTGACAATGAAAAACCAATGGTGAGAGAAGTTTAAATAAGGTTGTGAAGACCTAAAATAGGTAATATTTTGTCTTTAAATGTCTATAAATATCTTAATAAATTTTCATCTGCTCTCAGCCTCCTCAGGCCTGTGCTTTTACAAACTAAGGCTTAGAAATTGCATTTTAGCCTAACTTGAGTTCTGACCCTTTGAATGAATTGAAAAATTTCCATATCACATCATTTAATATTATCAAAAATATTTTTGAGGTTATGGAGTGTTATTGTATGTATTTTTATGGTCTATAGGACTGTAGGCTTGTTAGGCCTAATTAGGCATACTTGGAAAAGGTGGGTGTTGAGATAGTGAGTTTGCCTTCAGAGTTGGGCCATAAAAGTTTTGGTGAAGTTGTAATGGGATAATGGGTACCAAAATATAATGTTATTTTTCATATAATCCATGTATATCTCTCAAACCATGGATATTTCTACCAAAATAAGGATATAAGGAATATGCCTCCAAAAGAACAAGTGTGAGATTGATGAAGAAAATTGCAAAACAAAGGTGAAATGATTATTTATTTTGGGTCTCCAAAATGTGTCCAAGGAATTTATACTATAAGGAGATAAAAGGTCATATCATTATCACTACAAGGGGTAGTTTCAAGTTGTCAAGGGTGAGTGACCAAGCCAAACACAACTCATATACCACCTTGCTCAAGTTGTCATCAAATGGATCACCCACATGTTGAAGAGAGACTTAATAAATATCCTTTGGTAGTTTATTATTTCTTGTAACTTGTTTCATGATTACTTCATCTCTCTCTCTCTCTCTCTCTCTCTCTCTCTCTCTCTCTCTCTCTCTCTCTGTGTGTCTGTGTGTGTGTGTGTGTGTGTGTGTGTGTGTGTGTGTGTGTGTGTGTGTGTGTGTGTGTGTGTGTTATTCCTTCTCCTATATGTATGCTTAATTATGGCATTGTTTGACTCATTTTTATAGATAAGGCATAGACTTATCCAAATGAACAATTATACTTAGCCTTTGATATGAATAAAACTAAGTTCTAGTCTTATCTTATACTTGTAATTAATGCATGCTTAATGTTAGTTGATGAATACTAGTGATGGTGTATGCAACCTCCTCTCATTTTTCCTCTTCTTGTATATTTACAGGTGTTGGTCATCTTTTTAGGTTACATAGAGTGATTCTAATATCCTTATGTGAATTGAAAGTGGAAGCATTCATTAGTGTATTTTATACCTTTTTATTATCCTTTAGTCTTGCATCATGCTATACCCTCTATGTGAAACACTCATGTTTTGAGAATCCATTTGAGTTATGCAATCAAATTCAATCATAATTTATGTTTTTAGTGTATGATAGGTAGGGGGAAGAGATAAATTTGATGCATCACATCCCTAGTTTAGTTTGCTTTCAATTAGATATCCCTTTTCCCTTGTAATTTAGTAGGTTTAGTGATAGTTATTAAGTGATGCATCAAGGGAGCTAACCTTAATCTATAAGTTTAATCCACTCTTTACTTAACCCACAACCTAGGATTGTTCCCATGCTATCACTTAAGTGAGGAATCTTGAAAAATATCCTTAAGGGTGAAATGTTTGATGATAAAAATTATGGCTCACCCAGTGGGATAAGCATTTCATCCCATTAAAGAGTTTTTCGTGTTACTCTTTAATTCATCAACCTTTCAAGGCATGAACACAAGCATCAATGGCTACTCCAAATTAATCTCAATTGGTATAAGTATCCCAAGTGTCTAAAAATAAGAAAATTGGTATGTGTTCTCATCATTATTTTGGTCAAGAAGCATACTCTATGCCTTCACATTCTTAATATGGTTGATAAAATTCATGGATTCACCTAAAGTGGATCTCAAATAGCATTATGTCAATCTCAGCAAGGTTATCAATAGATGTATATGCCCTCTCCCAATCTAATTTAGTCTTCTTGGCAGCCTACTTGTCCATATAGTCAACTTTGTCAAAGTCATATTGCTTCTTCTTCAACCTTATAATAATTCAAACAAACCCTTATAAGTATGGAGAATAGATTAGTAATTGAAGAGAGGTAACAAATGTAATACATTTAGTCTTGTAAGCCCCCTCCTACTCCAATTCAACCTTATCTTTTTCCAAATCTATCCCAACTTGTAACTTTATATCAAAAAAGGTCCATGCCTAAGAAATATTTATCCTCTCTTCCTCAAGAATTTGAAACCATTCCATCATGGAGACCTTATTAGATTAAGACATCTGATTATATCATGCCAACCTTTTAAAAAGATCCTTATCCCATGCCTATCTAAATTAAATAAAAAGATTAGTGTATGGAGGTCAAGTAAAGAGAACTCCAAAGTTCCTCAAGTCCTTCACCTATCCTTCAAGTTGCAATAGTTATCCATGAAGTTAAATACACATCAAAGTTTGATAGATTTTTTGAGGATTAGAAGGAAAAGAATGTAGCATCCTCAACACAATTCCTTTCTTCAACTCTCTAATATTCCTTCAATGAACCTAACCACCCCTCCCCCCCAAAAAAAATCCTTATTGGAAGGACACTCTATCAAGTTTCAATAAAACCAATGAAATCTCTTTCCCTCCCACCCTCTCCTTTTATGAATAAAAACCTAGTACATTGAGGGCAAAAGATGAATTTTTATTTGGAAAAAAGAGATTGTTAAGAGAAGGTGAGGTGGCAGTCCTTCAAATATTAAATAGGTTGTAGAAGTAGGTGAGCTTCAAGAAGGTTATAAGGAAAGTGACTGAAGTATGTATGATGAAGAGATCTTTCATGGCAATCATCTTTGTCAAAAAGGAAAAAAATCAGTCTTCAAGGAAAAAGAGGAAGTGTCTTGATGGAGGAGTTCAAGGTAACATGATAACAACCTCTAATCAAAATGATTCCATTAAAAAAGGTGAAGAAGAAGAGCCCGATTAGCTATGACAATAGTTGTACCATAGTTTCATGAAATAAGTTGACTTGTTTGGTAAGCATGTTATTCTTCTAAAGCATGAAGGTAAACTCCAACATGAAGTTTTAAAAGTTAGCATCCTTCTAAAAGAGAGTAAATCAGGTTTAATAAAAAAGAAAAATAATGAATTAAACCTTGCACAAGTAAAGAGCTTCCATTCCTTATGGAGGAAGAAGAATATGAATCTAGTTATCATGGACTGAGTTTTGATGAAGGGAAAGATGATCATATATTAGTTAAACAAGTTACAATTGAGCATGATGTGAGTATTCTTGAAGACACCTTATCTATTATCCTTTTTAAACTCATGAGCAAGATGAAGATTTAAAAGAAATTGTAGTGGATTCTAATGAGTAGTTGATAGAGATTGAAGAAGATAACTTGCAGCTATGTCATGATCCCATTGATGAGTTTAAAGTGTTTGATTAGCCTGTTGATCTTGAAGATAATGTCAAGAAAGAGATTGAAGTTAACATGCTTTCAACTGATCAAGAAGAAGTTTCTTTTTAGGAAGAGATAGATTTTTTTAATCTAGTTTGGATAGTGAACCTACAACCCATGAGGAGGATGCTAAGATGGTTCTCTTGGTTAATTAACATTATGAAGATATGAGTGGGAAGGATATTGAAGCTAACACCATGTTTGATGATATTATTGAGTCTCATGGACAAGTTCAAGGAGGTCTTGAGGACATGTGGCAGTCTTATTTGTATATGTTCAAGGAATAAGAAGAGATTGAGAGGTTAGTACCTCTAGAAGAATAAGATGAAGTTATTGATGAGAAGTACACTACTCCTAGAAAGCCAAGAAGTTCTAAAAGTTATCACCAAGAGGTTCAAGCTCATGATGTAGTAAGATATGTTAAATATGACACTCTTCAAGATGAGCAAGAGATGGAGTTTAATGATCCAATGGAAGCTAAAGTTGTTGATTCCTTTAAAAATAAAAGTGTGATCAATTTGGACATTTCTCATGTTGCCTGGGATGTACAATAGTATGAGGTAGGTTTTGAGTTTCAAGATGAATTTGTCTTTATTGGAGACATGTTTCATGTTGTTACTCCATTTGAGGTCAATTCAAAGATAGTGGTGATCAAGAAAGGCACTACCAGAGCAAGAACCAAGTATAAATAACATCTTGTACACCATCCTTATTCATCTCATGAAGATGACTCAAAGAGTTCTCCTTTTGATTTAGGGATTAGTCCCTAAAGGTTAGTTTTACATAGTAGTTTCTTGTTTTGTGTTCCCTAAATAATTCTTAGCATAATGTGTGTCTTATTATTTTTGTTTGTCTTGTTCGTGTGTTTGTTTCTTGTATTTTTGTGTTGGTGAAGGAAATTAATTATTCCATTCATTTCAAGAGTCTTACAATCATGTTTTAATGTCTAATCAGGTTTGAGGTTGAATGAGAAGTGACTCCTTATCCCAAGGGTGGTATAATACAACTGGTATAGATGTATAACAAGCATGCCATTCGAGGAGGTCACCAAAGATGTTAACCAAAATTGGTTACCATTGGTGAGGGAAAATCAAAACTTTATTTCTAGTCTTGCCTATCCATGTTATTGATCTTTTGTTAGGTTTTATCTTGGTCTATTGGTCAAACTTGGTTAAACTTAGTCATAACAAGTTTGTCTTGTCAAATGTTGGATCATCTTAAGGTCTATTGCATGGTCTATCAGAGTGATTCATTCCCTTAGTCTTGTCATTTTCTCCTTCATGAAGGTCTTGTTTGAGTTTTAGGGAGATTAAGGTGTTTTAGCAAAGTTTAAGGTTATTTTATAAAGATTAAGGTATGTTAGCCCATGGTAATATATTGGTGTTTTGACACTTCCAAAGTGATATAATGTATTCTATGGAATTAGGGCTTCTAAAGACAAGGTATGGAAAGATGAAACATTATTATTTCACTTTTAGAAAAAAGTTAAGGTAAATTTGTAAAAATTAAGGTAATATTTAATTTTGTAAACCATGAAGAATTAAGTGTAATTTTGAGTTATCCAACATGTTACAAGATATGTCCATGTTATTTCCTCCTTAAATATGTTGGCCACGGTCATTTTTAACGTGGAAAAGTGGTGGGACTCTCCAAAGATCAATAAAATGAAGTTTAATGTAGAAATACACTTGCTAAGAGATTCTAAAACATTTTTTCAATGTGAAGTTGGTCATTTGATGTCAAAAATGGATGGATTTAGGTCTCTCAGAGGTTTTAAAGGCCAAATAAGGATTGTGATAGTGTTAACAGGTCATAAGAATGCAAAAAACATTTCATCTTCTCCATTGACTCCTTTTCAAGATTGTGAAAGTCATTTTTAGGTGTTCATTCCATGAAGAGGAAAGGGATTTGGAGCTAGTTATCTTGGGAATTAATAGGGGTCCATATTACATCAAGATTCCATGCATTAGTTTCAAGTTTTAGGGGCTTAACTTTATGAATAATCTTTAACAAGTTAAGCATCCTAAAACCCTCTTAAAACCCTAGAGGTAGGGTTTTTCTTATTGTAACAAGTTTTAAGGATTAATGGATAAAAATAGTTGGTTTTTTTAGATTATTAGGGGTCTAAATATCCATATCACATCATCATTCATCATCAATGGCACATGTGAGTAGTCAAAAAGATAAACATGCAATGTTTTTATTGTTTCTTGAAAGTGACATCATGGTTTTCAAGTTGTGACATTATTGAACAAGGAGATTATTGTGTTTGAGTGGAAAAATATTTGTGATAACCTATAAAAACCTTATTCATACCTTCTTCAAGTACCAAATAGGTCCAAATATGAGTTCAAGACCATTTGTAAGTACATGGTGCAAGTGACATACCTATATAAGATGATTATAGGCAAGGTTTGAGTTGGTTTTGAATGTTTTTAGTCTCAAATAATATTTAATAAAATATTTCAAAACTCCCACATTCCTTCTATCATTTCCTCATTTCTATTTTCACTTGTATGCATCATCCAAGTTGGTCTTCTTAAGACAATTGATTATGGCATGATTACAATGAGGGTACAATCATGTAAGCATATGATCTTCATGTTTTAAGAGGAAATGAAACTTGAATAGAGGCTTAGAAAAGTTAAGAGACAAGTAAATAAGGTGATGAGATTTTTCAATAAGTTGAATGACTCCTCATATCTCTAATAAAGCACCCAAGATGTAAGTTTGAAAAAATATTACAGGTCTAGACAAACGTCTCCATGTTTGCTTGAAAGAAAACAAGGGTAATGTGCATTTATGTGATTGGTTAGAAGGTATTAATGTCACATGATAAGTGACATGATATATATATATATATATATATATATATATATATATATATATATATATATATATATATATATATATATATATATAAAATATTTCTAAGTGTTTTAGACCCCTCTAAAAAAGAGAAGAGACTAAAACCACTTGAGAAAAGACCTAAAAAGACACTTACAAACCTAGATATGGTAAGATGAGAAAATGGGCACTTGGTGTGAAATGTGAATTTAAAAAAGAATAAAAGAGAAGGGTATCATTAAAATAAAATTTAGGAACCTAAAAATACCATCCAATCAACTTAAAAACTCTCTTTGGACCTTCATATAATGAAGTTTTAAGTGATAGTTTACAAGTTTTTTTGGTCTAATGCATTGGTGCATGTCTAAATAAGGGATTTATTTCATTTTTCAAGGTTGGTAGAGGTGATATAAGGATATTAAAATGTGAATAATATAATTCAATTGGTTAACCAACTTATAAACCAACCTCAAAATCTTTTAGAGTTTTTTTTAGCAAAATGTTCACCTACAATCATCAAAGGCAATGAAGAAGGTCTTGTGAGCAATAATTTTGAGGTTTGGATTGGAATTTCAAGTGAAATATGCATGGATGTAACTCAATGAAGATATAAGTATCTTATATAACATTTAATAATGGACCAAACTCCCAATAATTACTCTTGAAGTGAATTTGCATCTACAGACTTAAGGACCATCAACCTAGTGTTGATAAGCAAATCATGTGTATAGAGAAAGTTTGAGAGACTTAAAAGAGGTGTTTAATTTTGTAAAATTATAAAAGTCATAATATATTAAAAAAAGGTTTTAGAGATAAATAATATCATGGTCAATGGCTTAAGTTGATGTGAATGTAGACCTATAGGTCTGTAGATCTGTAGGTCCACATTTGCAAGCAAAAAGACAAAACTTATAAGAAATATGATGACTTGAGGACAAAATGAAGGGAAAAAGCCATGAAAATAGGTTAATAAATTATATTTGAGGTATATAAATTAGGATAATTTGATAAAAATACTCCTTGAACCATATAAACATCAAACTCAAAAAAGACCTTTCAAGCCTGCTAAAGAGCCTTTTCTAAGCATGTTTTTAAGAATTCATGAAAATATGCAATGGTTTGTATTGAGTTTGTATTTTTGATTTATTTAATAAGTGTGGGGTGATAAATTAAAATCATAATAAGGTAATATAGGTTCATTTAATATGTTTAAAATATCCAAGGAAACCAACAACCTTCTCACAGTCTTAAAAAACATGTAAAACCTTGAAACTTGGCCTTTTGAATCGATTTGAAGGTTGATAATTCAAAAACAATGGTGGAATAAGTTGAAATTTTTTGGGTCAGACATAAAATAGGTCTTATTTTGTCTTTAAATGTTATATAACTCTCCCAATCCATTTTTGTCTGCTCTCAAACTTTTCAAGGATGTGCTTTTGCAAACTAGGGTTAAAAAGTTACATTTTGGCATAAATTAAATTTTGACTCTTGGAATGACTTGAAAATTTGTCATATCACCTCATTTAATATTATCACAAATATTTTTTAGGTTTTATAATGTTTATGTATGGATTTGTATAGTCTATAGGACTGTAGGCTTGCATTAGGTCTAATTGGGAAAGGTGGGTGTTGAGAAAGTGGGTTTGCCTTGGGAGCTAGACCATGAAATTTTGGGTGAAGATGTAATGGGATACTTGGTACCCAAATATTCTCTTATATTTCTTATAATCCCTTTATATCTCTAAAACCAAGGATATTTATACCAAAATGGGGATATAAGGAATAGGCCTCCAAAAGAACAAGTGTGAGAATGATGAAGAAAATTGTAGAACAAAGGTGAACTGATGATTTATTTTGGGTCTCCAAAAGGTGTCCAAGGTATTTATACTCCAATGAAATGACTAGTAATATCATAATAAATCCAAAGGGTAGTTTTAAATTCTTAAGGGTGAGTCACCAAGCCAATGTTAACTCCTATGCCACCTTGCTCAAGTTGTCATCAAATGGAGCACACACATGTTGAAGAGAGAATTCATAACTGTCCTTTGGCAATTGATTCTTTATTTTAACTTATTCCATGATTGTTTCATATTTATCATTATATCTTGATACCTCTCTTCTCTCTCTCTCTTTCTTTTTCTTTATACTATATGTATTCCTAAATTTGGCATTGTTTGAATCATTTTGTTGGATATGGCGTAGCCCTGTCCAAATAAACATTTATACTTTGCCTTTGAGATGAATACATATAAGTTATATCCTTATTTTATTCTTGAAATAAGTGTATACTTCATTTTAGTTGATGAATGCTAGTGATGGTGTATGCAACCTCTTCTCATTTGTCCTCTTATTACCTATTTGCATGTGTTGGTCATATTTACAAGCTATATAGAGTGATTCTAATAGCCTTGTGTGAATTGAAAGTGGAAGCATTCATTAGTGTATTTTAGACCTCTTGATTATCCCATTATTTTATGCATCATGTTATACACTCTATATTAAACACTCATGTTTTGAGACTCCATTTGAGTTATGCAATTAGATTTAGTCATAGTTCATGTTCTTAGTGGATGATAGGCATGTGGAGAAGATAAAGTTGATGCATCACCTCCATAGTTTCATTTTTTTAGTTATCTCTCCCTTTTTCCTTGTAAGTTAGTAGGTTTAGTGATAGTTATTAAGTGATTCATCAAGGGATATAACACTAATCTATAAGTTCAATATACTCTTTAGGTCACCCAAAACCTAGGGTTATTCCTATGCCATCACTTAAGTGAGGCTTGAACAACCTCCTCAATGGTGTAACTTTTGATGATAATGGTTATGGCATACTTAGTGGGATAAGTATTTCATCCCGTTAAATAGTTCTTGGTTCTAATCTTCAATTTATCAGCCTTTAAAGGCATGACAACAAGCATCAATGGTGATTCCAAGTAAATTTTAGCTGGTATAAGTAACCTAAGTGTCTGAAAATCAAAAAATTGGTGTGTATTCTCATCATCATTTTGGTCAAAATGCATACTCTATGCCTTCACATTCTTCATATCAGGTTGATATCATTCATGGATTCACCACATATGGCTCTCAAACATCAGCATGTCAATATCACTAAGGTTATCATCAAATATATATGCCCTTTCCCAATCTAGTTTAGTCTCTTTGAAATCATACTTGTCCATATAGTCAACCTTGTCAAAGTCATATTGCTTTTACTTTAGCCTTATTAGAACTCAAACAAACCCTTGTAAGTATGGAAATGAAAATGATGGAGCTTGATAAAGAGAAGGAAATTGGCTTGATTTTTTATAACCCTTCTGTTCAGAATGGACACATTCAAATGATGAATAATTTTTTGCATTCACTTAAGTTTGGGTGGGTAGGTATTGAGAGAAGGAATCAACATATGACAATTTATCAGGTGCTATAAATAAGAAGTTTTATTCAATATCTAGAGTATAGATTATTACTTGAAGAAAGCTATAAAATGTAATACATTTAGTCTTTTAAGTACATTCCTAATCCAAGTTAACCTTCTCTTGCTCCAAATCCATCCCAAATTGCAACTTCCTATCAATAAAGGTTCATGCCTATGAAATCTTCATCCTCTCTTCTTCAAAAATATAAATTCATTCAATAATGAAGACCTTCTTAGACTAAGACCTCTGATTGTATCATACTAACCCTTGAAAAATATCCTTCTTCCATGCCTATCCAAAGTCAAGAAAAATTCAAGTGCATGGAGGTCAATTTAAGAGAGCTCTCAAATTCCTCAAGTTCTTCACCTATCCCTCCAGTTGTAGTAGTTATCCATAAAGTTCAAGACACCTCAAAATTTGATAGAGTTATTGAGGAGTGGAAGGAAAATAATGTAACATCCTTAACGCAATTCCCTTCTTCATGTCTCTAAGAATCCTTAAATGAACCTAGCCCCCCAAAAATATTTATTTATAAGGACACTCTATCAAGTTTGAAATGAACCAATGAAGTCTCTTTCCCTCCCAACCTCTCCTTTTATGAAGGAAAACCTATTGCATTGAGGTGAAAATATGAATTTTCAATCGTAAAAGAGATGTTATCAAGAAAAAAGGTGAGGTGGTAGTCCTTGAAAGCTTGAAGAGGTTTTAGTTGTAAGTGAGGTTCAAGAAGGATTTAAATAGAATGACTGAAGTGTGTATGATGAAGAGATCTTTATTAGCAGTCCTCTTTGTCAAAAAGGAAACAAATTAGTCTTCAGGGATAAAGAGGAAGATTGTCTTGATGGAGGAGTGAAAGTTAACATGATATGAGCCTCTAATCAAATTGATTACATTGAAAAAGGTGAATAAGAATATCCTAATTAGGTATGGTAGTAGTTGTACCATAGTTTCATGAAATAAGTTGACTTGATTAACAAGCATGTGATTCCTCTAGAGCATGAAGGTGAATTCCAACATGAAGATGCAGAAGTTGGCATCTTTTTAGAAGATGAAAAGTCAAGTTTGATACAAAATAAACATGATGAATTGAACCTTTAATGGGCATATGAGATTCCATTCTTCATGGAAGATGAGGAAGACCTATCATGGATTGATTCTTGATGAATGAAAAGATGACCATATAATAGTTGAGAAAGTTACAATTTAGCATGAGGTGAGTATTCTTGAAGACACCTTGGATATTATACTTTTTAAACCTCGTGATCAAGATGAAGATTTGAAATAAGTTATAGTGGCTTCTAGTGAGCAGTTGATAGAACTTGAAGAAGACAACTTGCAGCTATGTCATGATCCCATTGATGAGATTAAAGTTTTTGATCAACCTGTTGTTACTAAATATAATGACAAGAAAGAGATTGATGTTGGAAGGCTTTCAAGTGATCAAGAAGAAGCTAAATTTTTGGAAGATATATAAAAAAAATTCTCTAGTTTTGATAGTGAACCTACAACCCATGAGGAGTATGGTAAAATGGTTGTCTTGGTCAATCCACATGATGAAGATGTGAGTGAGAAGGATCTTGAAGATAACACCATGGTGTATGATCTTGTTGAGTCTCATGGACAAGTTCAAGGAGGTCTTAAAGACATGTGGTAGTCCTATTTCTACATGTTCAAGGAATTAAAAGAGTTTGAGAGGTTAACACCTCTATAAGAACAATATTAAGTTGTTGATGAGAAGTACAATACTCTTATCAAATCAATAAGTTCTAAAGATCATCACCAAGAGTTTTAAGATCGTGATGTAGTAAGATATGATGAATATGATACTCTTTAAGATAATAGAGAGATGTATTTTAATGATCTAATGGAAGCTAAACTTGTTTTTTCCTTTACAAATCAAAGTGTGATCAATTTAGAGGTCTCTCACATTACCAAGGATGGGTAGCAGTATGAGGTAGGTTCTAAGTTTCAAGATGAATTTATCTTTGTTGGAGACATGTTTGATACTTCTACTCCATTTGAGGTCAATTAAAAGATGGTGGTGATCAAAAGAGGAACTACCAAATCAAGAATTAAGTTTGAACAATAGCTTATACACCATCCTTGTTCATCTTATAAAGATGATTCAAAGAATTCTCCTTTTGATCTAGGAGAATCAGTCTTTAAAGGTGAGTTATACATAGTTGTTTCTTATTTTGTCTTCCCTAAATACTTATTAGCATGGTGTGTTTCTTTGTGTTTTTGGTTGTCTTTTTGGTGTGTTTGTTTCTTGTCTTATTGTGTTGGTGAAGGTAGTCAATTGTTCTATTCATTTAAAGAGGCTTACAATCAAGTTTTAAGGTCTAATTAGGTTTGAGGTTGAATGAGAAGTGACTCCATAGCCCAATGGAGGCATTGTTAGAATATTTAATGAATAAGTGGTGTTTCATTAGCCCTTAGCTCACCTTAGTGTTAATTAAATAATGAATAATATATTATTTATTAACCCAAGATAAATTTTTTGGTTAAAAAAATTAAATTATTATAATTATTTAATTCTTACCAAAATTTATTAAATGTGATTTTGGGATGGATGGACCCATTATTTCATAATGGACACTTTCCCTCATGAATTTTATAAATAGGTTTTTACCCCTATTGTAAATTCATTCGATCTTGATGAATTATAAATATCTTGGGTAAACAAAAGAGGTTTGTGAAGACCGTTCTATGAAGAAATGAGAAGGAAGAAGTTGTGTATTGGGGTAATTGGTTTCTTAATTATATAAATAATCACTATGGGTTTTTTACCTCCATTGGAGGTTTCCTACCTAATATCCATGTTACATTATTTAATTGATCTATGTCACATATGCTTTGCTATTCATTTACACTTCTAGATCTCTTGTGTATTGTTTCAAATATATGTATATGAATTCTTTCATGGAATCAAAGCCTATAGAGTGTAAAAGCTTGGAAAACAAATTATATTGAATCAAATATCAATATTTGATATATTACTTTATTCAAATAGTTTTATTCAAATCTTGGTATGCCATTGGCCTAGTGTATGGCCCATACCTAGTGAAGAAATTTAAAAATATTTTTTTAGGCTCTGCTATTGCTAAATAACAATACTATGCATATTTAAGAAGGTTAAGAATTTTTTCAGATCTTAAGAATCCTTTCTCAAGAATCTAATTTTTTTTCTCTATGTGGAGTGCCATTATGCAACCTGGGATCTTGTAAAAATTTATTTCTCAACCAAAATTCAAATTTTAAGTTTCCTTCACCTTCAGTAAGAAAAATCAGGAGGATTGACAAATTTTGGAGGTCTCTAAAGGCTTATTCATTTTTTTATGATAATTTATTCACCTACACGAGCACCATTTTGAAACTAAAGGTATGTTTTTAAATTCATATATTTTTGAAAAAGTATTTAAAAAATAAACTATCTATTAATTTCATTTTTTCAAACCCTAGGTCCCACCTTGAAAAAATAAAGAATTACTAAAAAGTTATTTTGTTTTTATTTTTTTAATATATATATATATATATATATATATATATATATATATATATATATATATATATATATATATATATATATATATATATATATATATATATATATATTAAAAAAAGGTTTAAATATAGATTAGTGCATGTATTAGTTTGAAAAGCTTCTTAGAAGAGTTGGTGGTTTATCTTTTTAATAGAACTTATATCTAAGGAGGTCCCAAGTTTAAAACCCTCTAAATCAATATTTTTTGACTTAATCAAAACATTTTTTTGAAAACATTTTTCATGTGTTAAAACCTTGATCTATTGTCTAGTTCTTCAGCTTTCAACCTAGTGAATAATTTTTTGATAAACATAGCCGTGTAACCAATCGATCTCTATGTTTTGGTACATTATGGATGAATTAGAGTGGTCCATTTTTTTTTTGAATCCTCTTATTTAAGTTTTTACACTTTTTTTAATAATAGTGTTTAAGTGGTCATTTTGAGTATGACTCTATCGACACCTAGATTAGTGCAAATTTAATTCAATTTTTTGTATTGTTTGGCATCTAAATTGTGTAATTAGGTATAGTTACATGTGAAATTAAAATTATTTTGAAAAATAGTTTCAAAATTCATTTAAAAAAGGTTAATTTGTTATATTATTTTTTTTAGTGTATTTTTATGACACTTATGACACCCTATTTTGTCACAAGCTTTCACAAATTTATTACTTTATCTAGAATTAAATTAAAAAATCATTGTGTATTTACACTTTCAAATTTGTTTTAGTATCAAATTAAGTTTAAATTCACATTAAAAAGGTTCTTTTACGTATTTGTTTACTATCTTGTTTAAAAGAAAGCTATGGCTTCACCTCATTTTTTCTTATATAAATCTCAAATGCTTAATGGAAATAACTAAAATATATAAAAAATTCATATTAAGTCTAAATTTATGACCTACAAGTTATGGAATGTTGTCATTAGGACTGAAAAATCTGCTTCTAGATGGCATGTGACTCTTGAGCTTACCAATACATTTCAACAAAAAATACAGGAAGATATGTCTATTATCTTGCAAAGTGTTAAGGATGAATTATTTCTCTACATTAGTAATCAAGAGTCTCTTAGTTATGCTTGTGAAGTCTTTGAATTGATGCATGAGGGCACTCATCTCTTGAGGATTATTAAGTTAATCTTTGAATTGCTAACTACACCTATGAAAGGTGATGAGAAAGTTGTGAATTTTTTTACTAAAATTAAAAATATTAAAACTCAATTAGATGGATGTAATTATAATATGATTCAAGATCAATTAATTTATTTTATAATTTAAATAAATATTCGTGAAAAATTTATAAATTTTATTTCAATTTTAAATTTTAAATATCAAACTAAGTAAGATATCCCTGATCTTACCATTATGTCTGCACTCTTAATTCAAGAAGAGCAAGTTATGACTAATTTTAAATTTAAAGAGAATACCACCCAAGCACCTTTAACTTTAAATAATGTTACTAATAACATTAAAAACCATAAATCTAATCTCAATTATGCTAAAGGTAAATACGAAAATAAGAAATTGTAATGTGTGATAAATTTGGTCATAGAAAGAAAAATTATTATAAAAATAAGGATAAAATTAAAAATCAATCTTATAAAAATAACAAAGGGAATAAATCTAATCAAAACAAGTAGAAGAATTAAAACTCTAAGTAGAATAACAATCAAAATTCAAATATTATTACTTTATGTGTTGCTCTATTTACTTCAAATAAAAATGAGTGGATCTTAGATAGCAGTGCATCTCATCATATGACATGCTTATCTAATATTTTATGTGAATCTATAGATATATTTGAACAAAATTATTTAGGAAATAATTCTTTTTTAGAAGTAACTAAATAGAGAAAAGAAATATTTTCTAATGTTATTATAAATGATATTTTATATGTACCTTAACTTGAAAAGAATTTGCTATCTTATTTTCAACTTATAAATGATAATTTAATTGTAACATTACTTAAAGATAGTTTTTCCATTATAAATCATTCTAATTCCTTTATTGTTGAAGACTTTCAAAAAATGGTTTATGTCAGTGTAGGCTTTTTCACACCTAGTGGTTTTACCTTACTTAAGTTAGTTAATTAAATCATTAGAGGTCATTTAACTTCAAGTGGGTTATAATTGTGAGTTAGGATTTTAAATTTTTGGTGACCTAATCTCACCTTATATGTACTTTATTTTTTGCTAAAGTGGCTAATACAAACATTTCTTTTATAGAATTTTCTTATTTTCAGAGCTCTCATTCTGCCTCTACATGAATTCAACATTCATCATGTAGCCATCATTCTTCTTATTAAAATTTATCATGATATCAGAGATTTGTTGATAGCCTCATGCATTTGTCTCATTTGGTAAGATCCTCCTGCATTCACCTTGCTATTTTTTCATACTATACAACCACCATTTTTGACCTTAGAAGTATTTTCCAAAAACTACCTTGAAACTCATGTTATAAGGACTTTGATAAAAAAATTGTTTACATATATTTTTTATGTTTTTTGAGATCTAAAGTGGGTTGTTATTAGTTTTATAAAAATGTTCATGGATTTTCCATAAAAATTAATTTCTTTTATCCGGTTGTCATCCGTACGGCCGAAGTAATCTAGCCTGTAAACCTTGATTTACTCTCCATAGACCAAATCAAGTTTCCAAAGTGATTCTACTTGGTCACCAACCAAATCAAATTTTTAAAGTGCTTCTACTTGTTCATTGAACTAATCAGGCTTCTGAAGTGCTTCTACTTACTCACCAACCAAATCAGGTTTTTGAAGTGCTTCTACTTGCTCGTAGACCGAATCAGGTTTCTCAAGTGCTTCTACTTATAAGTAATCAGGCTTATCCAGGGTGACAACTTATAAGTAATTAGGTTTATCAACCTCGATTACTTGCTCACTAGACCCATTCATGTTTTCTAGGGTTGATTACTCATTAATTGTTTCATAAGTTGCAGTTATTTGAAACTCTGAAGTAAAACAACTCAAAGAAGCCAAAATACAATGTGAAGAAATAATCAAGTTTGCCAAGGTCAACTGCGTACAACTTTTTATAAGTTGAAGTAGTTCGAGAACCCAAAGTTGAAGTCATTTGGAACCTTGAGCAAGTAAGCACGTGACATTCCAAAAGTCATCAAATTTTAGGTGAAAGGTAATGAATAAATAGACTTAAGTTATTTTCTTTTTGAATTTTTGGTGAAAAAACACAAGTTGAAGTAAAAACTTGTATAGGAATATGTTGAAGTAAAAACTTGTACCAACCATAACTTTAGATTGATAACTCCTTTTTTAGTGTTTTTTTCTTCAAAAGTACTTGTTTTTTATGCTCTACATATTGGACCTATCATTGGGCCTTCCCTAACTATAAAAAAAAATTCACATTTTTTGTATACTCTTGAATACATTATCAGTTGTACCTGACATTCCTCTTGTTCCTTGTACTTATGCACCTACTAGTAAAAATACATTTTTGGTTAAATATGACATCTATACGAGTGTGTTTATATTTGAGACATTAGTTCTAAGGGAGTACTTATGTGTTTTCTATGCATTCAATCTTTCTTTTTTCTGCATCACTTATTTACTTACTATAATAATACTTACTTCTGCACTATGGATTCATTCTCAATAAGTCCACTTACACTATTTAATTATCATGAATGAAAACCTATAATGGAAATGATCTTACAATCTAAGAGTTACCATCAGATTATAGTGGGCACTAAGATTCAACTTATTAATGCTGGATCAAAAATCAAATAGTTTAATCGTTGTGATAAAGTCCATGGAATAATGTGTCTTTCCATCTCCCCAGATCTACTCTTTCACATTGAATCTACCAAAACACCTATTGAAGTGGGGGCCTAGCTCACCAAGATATTTGGAGTGCATGATGTGATGAGAGGATATGAAATAGAAAATGAGCTTATTAGATTGAACCCAAATGACTTTGACACTCTTTAGGACTTCTTTACCAAGTTTATATTTTTGAGATTGTAGTTGAAAACATATGGAATTGATAAGAAATATGAATAACTTATTCTATCAATACTCTCTAAATTACGTCTTAAATATTGTGTATTTGTGTCTACTTTCCATGCCACTAAGAGTGATCTTGACACTGCATGGAAGATGTCTTCTTTAGATGCCTTTGTTACTGACCTGATTCAAGAATAAGATAATTTGATACAGATGGTCCCAATGAAGTCATCTAAGTCTCATTCATTGCTTGCTGAGAAAGAAAAGGCTTCTAACGATAGAGAGAGAAAGTAGAACAAAAAAATGTTGAGAAGGGTGAAAATATTTTCACTTCTAAATCAAATAATGTGACATCTTCTTCTAGTCATAAGCCTAATAAAGATTGGATCAAATATGGTCATTTCTTAGGTAAGTATGATGAGAGTAATGTTGAGTTGTGGAGCTAAAAGCTTCAACTCTTTGCAAACAGGTGGAACAAGAAGGTTGCTGAGATCCAAGAGCACCGACGTCGGCAGCAGGACCGACATCAGTCGTGACCCAGTGTAGAATGCCACTGGCGACGGCAGGGAGTCGGCCGACGTCGGCAGAACCAGACTAGCAGGGACCGACGTCGGTCGCCTGTGTGTTCCAAAATTGCTCGTTACACGGACAGTTAGTTAAGTGAACAAAGTGTTTGCATGTAAAGGCTAGTTAGAGTCTTTGGTTGCGAGGATAATTGTCTAAATTAAGAGTCTAAGTTAGTGTTTGAGTTAGGGATCTATTTATAGACCCATTGGCATGTATTGTAATTTAAAAGGCATGAGATAGAAAGGAAGGCAAGTAAGTTGCTTCCATTGTAAGATCATTGAGTTGCAGGTTGTTGCAAGCTCATAGGGGATCTACATGTGAGTATGGTCTGTTGAATTGCAGGTTGCAGGTTCATGGGAGATCAACTTGAAGTACTTTTGAGTGCTTGGTGAACTGGCAGGGTTATTACTGACTAGTTGGAGAGGTGAACACCAATTCTATTTGTGAGTTGGTTGTTGGGACCATTTTTTGTGTAGGAGAGTGTTGTGTGAGAAGAATTACTGTACACTTGAGGTGTGGCAAACCTCTGTAAGGTGAAAGAGTGTGGCGGCTCTTTGTTGTATTCTTTTCTGTAAAGTGTTAATACAAGATAGTGTATTGTCTCTCATATTCTATGCTATTGGTGAATTCTAGCTATTTGTGTTTCTGGTTATTTCTGCATTTATAATTGCTTATATTTGGTAATCATACTGTGCTCTTTCTAAGGAGCAAGATCCAAGAAGAGGAATCAGAACAGAGGTGTGTTTGTTCTTGGACTTCCCTGACAAGTGGTATCAGAGCTTTTGGTTGGGATACTAATAGATTGGATTAGATCTGGTTAGTGTCTTTTGATTATAGGTACTCACAGGGTTTCTGTTTGAGTGGGAGTTGAGCAATGACAGAAGACAGTAGGCTACAGATGGAAAAGTTTAATGGCAAGAACTACCAATTATGGAGGATGCAAATTGAGGATTATCTGTATCAAAAAGATTTGTACTTACCGTTGGGAGGGGTTACTTGCAAGCCCTCAGATATGAAAGATGAAGAATGGGAGGTTCTTGATCGGAAGGCTCTGGGATCTATTAGATTGAGTCTTGCATCATCTGTGATTTCTAGCTTATCACAGTGTAAGACAACAGTGGAGTTGATGGAATCTTTGGCAAATTTATATGAAAAACCCTCAGCTTCTAATAAGGTATTTCTTATGAAGCGTTTATTTAATTTGCAAATGTTGGAAGGTGGATCTGTTCATAGCCATCTTAGTGATTTCCATGGTTTGGTAAACTAGTTAAGTTCAGTCAATATTGTATTTGATGATGAAATTAGAGCTCTCTTAATTTTGTGTTCATTACCTGAAAGTTGGGAAGGTTTGGTAATGGCAATTTCTAATACTGTGTCTCTTTCAAAAGTCTTAAAAGTGGATGATGTTGTAAGTGTGATCTTGAATGAAGAGATACGCAGGAATAGCACAGGTGAATCATCAGGAAATGCTTTGAGTGTTGAAGGCAGACGAAGGCAAAGAGAAAAAATAGAGCATGGGAGATCTAAGTCCAAGACAAGAAGAAGATCCAAGTCCAGGTATGGCAGAATAACCTGCTGGAAGTGTGGAAAGCAAGGGCACTTAAAGAGAGATTGCAGATCAGGTACAGATTAGCATGAAGAACATGAAGAAGAAGCAGACGTTGCAGATTATGTTGCACGGGATGCTCTGGTATGTTCTTTGGATAAAGTAGAATCTTGGGTTTTAGATTCTGGTGCCTCTTTTCATGCATCCCCACATAGGGAATTTTTTCATGAGTATGTCCAGGGAGATTTTGGAGAAATTTATGTAGGGGATGGTAAGCCTTGTCAGATTGTTGGCAAAGGGAAAGTGAAGTTGAAACTGCAGACAGGTAACACATGGGTGTTAAAAGAAGTCATGCATGTCCCAGTTCTAGAGCAGAATTTAATTTCTGTTAGAAGTTTGGGTGATGAGGGTTGCACAGTAACTCTCACAGCGGACTCTTGGAAGGTTACCAAGGGTACACTTGTTGTAGCTAGAGATAAGAAAGTAGGTACGCTTTATCTATCTACTTGTACTACTGATTCTCTTTCTGGGTTTTCTACTTCAGCTGTAGATTCAGAGATGTGGCTTGATAGGCTTGGTCACACAGATAAGAAAGAGATGCTTGTTCTTGAGTCTAAGGATATGCTTTCGGATTTGGAAGGTATGGATCGTGGTTTCTGTATACAGAAGAAGAAGGTAACGTTTCTTGAGGAACCTGATGTTAGTGACAAGAATAGGAAAGCCTTGTTTTTTAAGGAGAAGGTGACAGACAGAGTTTAGCACAAGATGCAGAAGAATTCTGAGCAGAGCAAGGGTGATTTGGACAAGGATTTGATCCAAAAAGAGCTCGCAGGAAAGAGTCAGGTCTCACAAGAAAAACACATAGACCGACGTCGGCAAGAAAATTGGCGTCGGCGTCTAGACAGGGACCAACATCGGCTATGTGCAGACCGACGTCGGTGACTCAGGGTAGATATTGACCGGTGTCGGCCAGGGGAAACCGATGTCGGCAAGGTGGTAGTCATAGGAAACTAACTTCAGTCGTCTGCAGACTGAGATGTGATCGGCATCGGTTATTGAGACGAATTTTGGGTGGATAACAAGCTGTCATGGAGTCTCAAGCGCCCATATGGAGGACTGAAGGTGTAAGTAAGTTCTTAAATTCGTCATTTCCCTTCTTTACACTACTTGTTGCTCACTTATGGCATAGGACCAGGAAGTTATTGAAGAAGCAGAATAGGTAGATCCAGGGAACAGTGGGAGCTAGGCATGGATGAGGATGTGATTTCTTGGAGGAGAACCAAACAGGTGTTTTGGGTAGAGTGGCCAGCTGAAAGTAAGCACTGAGAGACGAATGGATGTTCAGGATAAAGAAGAGCTGAAATGGATACGTGAGATGGAAGATCAGGGTATATGGTCTTGTATTAGCTGCAGGGCAATGGAGGTCTGATCATTGTGTTTCTCTTTCCCAGGTTGGATAGTATTAGCTACACTATCCTATTTCTGTATGATGTGCTTGTTGCAGGGTTACATATACAGGTATTGCTGAACTAAAGGTAAAGCTAGTTTAGGTGTTTATCATGGAGAATCTGGGAGCAGCAAGATTCTTTGGCATGAGTGTGTTCTAGAGACATGGTAGGTCATATGTTGACTTTGTTTCAGGATGATTGTGTGAAACTGGTTAGCACGCCGATGGTTGGATAGTTCTATGAACAGGTGTCTTGATTCACATAATGAGGTTGAGTGCATGGTATGTACTAAACTTGAGTTTTTCCCAAGCAGTGGGAGTTGTCACAAGTTGGAGCCAATCCGGAAGAGAACCATTGGAGGACAGTTCAGTGGATTCTTACAGGGACTAACAACAGGTGCACATGCTATGCAGGTTTAGGTTAATTTCTACATGGTTGTAGATGTGGATGTGGCAGGTGATTTGGATGATAGGTTTTACACTACAGGTTTGTGGTGGTTGGTCTTCAAGAGTGGTCTTGAGGAGGGATACAAAGCCAAGGGAACAAACTAGACTAAGTGCAGGTACAGGTACAGGTTGCAGCTGTTTATCTCCAAGTGGGAGATTGTTGAGTTGTGGAGCTAAAAGCTTTAAATCTTTGCAAATAGGTGGAACAAGAAGGTTGCTGAGATCTAGGAGCACCGACGTTGGCAGTAGGACCGACGTCGATCGTGACCCAGTGCAGAATGCCACCGGTGACGGCAGGGAGTCAGCCGACGTCGGCAGAACCAGACTAGCAGGGACCGACGTCGATCGCCTGTGTGTTCCAAAACTGCTCGTTACACGGACAATTAGTTAAGTGAACAAAGTGTTTGCATGTAAAGGCCAGTTAGAGTCTTTGGTTGCGAGGATAATTGTCTAAATTAAGAGTCTAAGTTAGTGTTTGAGTTAGGGATTTATTTATAGACCCATTGGCATGTATTGTAATTTAAAAGGCATGAGATAGAAAGGAAGGCAAGTAAGTTGCTTCCATTGTAAGATCATTGAGTTGCAGGTTGTTGCAAGCTCATAGGGGATCTACATGTGAGTATGGTCTATTGAATTGCAGGTTGCAGGTTCATGGGAGATCAACTTGAAGTACTTTTGAGTGCTTGGTGAACTGGCAGGGTTATTACTAACTAGTTGGAGAGGTGAACACCAATTCTGTTTGTGAGTTGGTTGTTGGGACCTTTTTTGTGTAGGAGAGTGTTGTGTGAGAAGAATTACTGTACACTTGAGGTGTGGCAAACCTCTGTAAGGTGAAAGAGTGTGGCGGCTCTTTGTTGTATTCTTTTCTGTAAAGTGTTAATACAAGATAGTGTATTGTCTCTCATATTCTGTGCTATTGGTGAATTCTAGCTATTTGTGTTTATGGTTATTTCCGCATTTATAATTGCTTATATTTGGTAATCATACTATGCTCTTTCTGAGGAGCAAGATCCAACAAGAGGAATTAGAACAGAGGTGTGTTTGTTCTTGGACTTCCCTGACAAGTAAGTGTTTGAAGAAAAAATTGACCACCTTACTAGCCTTCTTATTCAGAACAACATAGGTGTTCTATATTCTATCAAAACATCTTCATCAACCCATAGATCCACTAAGGCAAACGATCTGACAAAGAAAAGACAAAAGAAAATAACAAGGGGAAACATAAGGGCAAAGCCTTAGTTGCAATTGTACCTATAACTCCTTCTACATGGGTCATTAACTTTGGTGCTTCACATCACATGGCCTCTTCATAGATTGAGTTTAGTTCCTTGGAACCATGTGACATGTCCTCTATACAATTGGGTAATAACACTTATAAAAAAGTTCTCAAGAGAGGTTTTATTGAAGTGAGTGGTAGAACATTCAATAATATTCTAAGTATGCCCTCACTCTCAACTAATCTCTTGTCAGTCTACGAAATCACTCACCTTGGGCTGGGTATGCAAATTGAATTCACTTCAGATTCAATGTACATCAGAGAGTTGCATAGTGATATTATTTTGACTATGGGAATGGTCAATCATTGGACTTAGCTATATAGCTTCTCTTTTAGATTATTCATATTCTTATTCATACTCACTTGTACTTGATGACACTTTTAAGCCTAAGCATTCTTATGATGTTGACAACTCTTCTTCTACAGATGACTATATTAGTGAAGTAGATACACCTCTATCATCTCCTCATCACCTTTCAGATATTCAAGAGTTATTTTTTAATTCACCTAACTCTAGTCTACTTTCAACATTATACACATCAAACATCAAGTAGTCTGTTCCATTGTTATAGAGGATTCTACAGACTTTTTTTCCTCTGCTTCTATTACATCATTTTAGCATAGAGCAATTAGACCACTTATGTAATAGTATGAGGATCATTCCTTTCATGGGAATTACACCTTGATTGAAGATCCATCAAGCACTAGGTGGACAAACTCATTATTTCAGGGTAATCCACTCTTCACTGCATCTACTTCTAATTCACAATCACTTTTTAGCATTCTTCTGGGGGACATTGGATGGCTATAGTTAATTATAGACATTAGTAGGGATTTTTAGCCCTCTTCTCTTTTTTATCTCTTTTGGGAATGAGTTTTGTTCTTAAGGGTTTTCTCCTTTACCCTAATTTACGGGAGTTACATTGTACTTGGGTACCTCATCAGACCTCATTGTCAGGACCCAATTCTTTTATTCACTTAAGCTATGCTTCAGGAGGGTGTCAGTGTAGGTTTTTTCTCACCTAGTGGTTTTACCTATACATATTTTTAGCTTACTTAAGTTAGTTAATTAAGTCATTAAGAGTCATTTACCTTTAACTAGGTTCTAATTGTGAGTTAGGGTTTTACCTTTTTGGTGACCTAATCTCACCCTATATGTACTTTATTCTTTCTTAAAGTGACTAATGTAAACACTTATTTTATAAAATTTTCTTCTTTTCAAATCTCTCATTCTGCCTTTACAATAATCTTATATTTATCATGTGGCTACTATTCAGAGATCTTGGTGAAATCTATCAGTTTATATAGATTTTCTCCTTCTTCTACATTTTTTTCATCGTATAGTAAGAATGAATCTCAATTATGGCATGAAAGATTATGACATATTAATTTTATAAGTTTATATGATATTTATACATATAATATTGTTATTGGACTTCCTTATATCTCTTTTCATCATAAAACTTGTGAGGGTTTCTTATGTGGTAAGCAACATACTAGCCCCTTTCACAAGAATCATGATGTGAATTACTCACATCCTTTAGAATAGATTCATAGTGATATTATAGAACCTATTAAATTTTTATCTCTTAATAATTTTTTGTATTATGCTATTTTTATTGATGATTACACTAAATGATCTGATATTTTTTCATTAAAAATAAATTTGATATGTTATTTAAATTAAAAAAATTTAAAGTTAGTGTTGAAAAAGCATCTAATTTTTCTATTAAGAGATTAAGAACATATAATGGTAGTGAATATGTTAGTAAAGAGTTTGAATCTTTTTACATTAATTTTGGTATTCAAAGGAAACTAACAACTCCCTATTCCCCTTAGAAAAATAATATTGCTGAAAGGAAAAACTACACCATCATAGAAATAGCCAAAATAATGTTACAATTTGTAAATGTTCCAAAGTTTTTATGGGCCAAATCCATGATTATTGTTACGCATTTTATAAATAGAGTCCCTACCAAATCTTTGCATTTTTTACCCATTTATAAATTTGGACTAAAAAAAAACCTAATGTGGCTCATCTTAAGATCTTTGGTAGTCTTGATTCTATATTTATTCTTAAATTTAAAAGAAAGAAGCTCAATCCCACTTCTTATTCTTGCATTTTTATAGGTTATAGAGGTAATACAAAATATTGAAGTGTGTATGATCCATATAAATATCAGAACATTAAGAATATGATTATTTTTATTCTTTAAAAAATTATTTATGAGCCCTCTATAGAAACTTTTTAGTGTTCTTCTATTGATGAACCTGACTCTCATGTTTTTTTATTATGATGAAATAGATTCCCTTGAGAAATTTGATCCAATTTTGGATAACTTAGAGTTTGAGGAACCCCTTAAGTTTCATGTTCAATCTAAAAGACCTAGATGATTAGATCTCTAATTCAATCTTCTAATATCGATAGCCTTAATAAATTAACAAAAAATCAACATTTTTATCATGCATTAATGACTATGTATGAATGTGAACTTCAATCATTTGAGGAATCCACTCAATATGATAAATGGAATGCTTCTATGCAAGATGAATATAATGATTTAATTAAAAATTAGACTTGAGATCTTATCCCTCCTACACGTAAAATGCATATTGTCAATTGTAGGTGGTTTTATAAAATCAAATATAATTCATTTGGTAAAATTGACAAGTTTAAATCTAGATTAGTTACTCACAAATTTACTCAAAAACCTAAGATTGACTATGTTGAAACCTTTGCTCTTGTAACAAAAATGAGTAGTGTTAGACTTTTTACTTCTCTTGAAGCTCAAAATGGTTGGGTTATCCACCAAATAGATGTCAAGAAAATATTTCTAAATGATAATTTAGAAGAGGAAATCTACATGAATCAATCTAAAGGTTTCACTAACCCTAATAGAGAACATTATATATGCAAGTTAAAGAAATATTTGTATCATTTAAAACAAGTTCCTTGAGTTTGATATTCTAAAATTACCTTTTTTAAAGAATTAGGTTTTTATAATTGCTACTCTAATAATGATCTCTTTGTTAAATTTGAAAATGGTCATTTGATTTTAATTGTATTATATTTTGATGATTTGTTGATGATTTGTTGATTACTGACGATCTAACTAGTTTAATCCATAAATATAAGGATAAACTAGGTCAAATTTTTGAAGTGACTAATTTAGACATTCTAAAACATTTTTTAAAGAATAATTATATTTTAGAATAAAAATTTAATTATTGTATCCAATCTCAGTATGCACATAATATTCTTATTAAGTCTAACATGTTTTATTGTAAATATACTTCTACTCCTATTGAAGTTGGTATTAAAGTTGATCTTAAACCTACATATGAAAAAGCTAACCCTACTTTATATAGATAACTTATTAGAAGTTTGATATATCTAACCATTACTAGGCTAGCTATTTTATATGTTTTTAGTGTTGCTTCTAGATTTATGAAAGATTCTTATTTAGATCATTATAAATTAGCAAAGAGAATACTTAAGTATATCAAAGAAATTGTAAACTATAGTTTATTTTATTTATCCATTGATAATACTAATTTATATGGTTATTGTGATGCTGACCATGCTGGTGATACTTTAGATCTCAAATCTACTTTTGTATATATGTTTAAGTTTGGTGTAGATGCTATCACTTGGATCAGAAAGAACTAACCTACTATCTCTCTCTCTTCTACAAAAATAGAGTACAAAAATGCCATAAAAGCTATTAAATAAATCATGTGGATGTGAAGGCTATTGCTAGAACTTCATTTTAATATTTTTTAGAGTACCATCCTTTATTATGATAACCAAATTTGTATATCTCTAGTGAAAAATCTAGTGCAACACCAAAAAACTAAACACATTGAACTTTATGTGTATTTCATTTAAGAGAAAGTCCTCAATGGTGATATTAATTTAAAATTATGTCCTATGAAATGATAAATGATAGATATCTTCACAAAACCATTTGGTGCTATTAAGTTTTCTAAAATTCATGCAATGATGGGCCTTTTAGAGTTGGCATTGAGAGGGAGTGTGCATGACAATGCCACTTCCTAATAGCCACATGTTTCTTCTCCTTCTCTATACTTCTTCTCATTGTAAACTTCATGTGAAAGTTATATGATTTGAGTAAACTTCATATGGAAATTTTATTTTTGTACCATAATACATTAAAAACATATTTTTTGATGGAGATCATTATATTATAAAAGGCTCCTAATATGCTTAGTGATTATTCATGAAAAATTGTGAGATGTAGTCTCATGATCATGCTAGCTTAAACTTATTCTCGAGTAGTTTACAGATTAATTATTTTTATTTCAAAAATTAATGTTTGACATGATGAAGGTCTTTAAATATCAATTATGTACATAGTATATATATATTTTTAAGGGGACTATGATATTTATTCCCACTTAGCATTAAGGGGGAGTGTTAGAACATTTAATAACTAAGTGGTATTTCATTAGCCCTTAGCTCACCTTGGTGTTAATTAAATAATGAATAATATATTATTTATTAATTTGAGATAAAAACTTCAATTAAATAAATAATAATATTATAATTATTTAATTCTTACCAAATTTTAAATGTGATTTTGGGATGGATGGACCCATTATTTCACAATGGTCACCTACCCTCATGAATTTTATAAATAGGGTTTTACCCCTATTGTAGATTCATTTGATCTTGAGGAATTACAAATATCTCAGGTGAACAAAAAAAAAATTGTGAATGTTTTTCTATGAAGGATTGAGAAGGAAGAAGTTTTGTATTGGGGTTATTGGTTTCTCAATAATTTGAATAATCATTGTGGGGTTTTTACCTCCATTGAAGGTTTTCCCACCTAATCTCTATATCACATTGTTTAATTGATGTGTCTCATATGTTTTGTTATTCATTTACACTTATATATCTCTTTTGCATTATTTCATATATATGTATATGAATTCTTTTAGGCATAAGGCAACTGGTATAGATGTATAACAAGCATGCAATCCTACGAGGTCACCAACGATGTTAGCCAAAATTGGCTACCATTGGTGATGGTATTCAAAACTTTGATTCTAGTCTTACCTATCCTTGTTATTGATCTTTTTTTAGATTTTATCTTGGTCTATTGGTCAAACATAGTCAAACTTGGTCATAGCAAGGATGTCTTGTCAAATGTTGGATCATCTTAAGGTCTATTGCATGGTTTATAAAAGTGATTAATTCCCTTAGTCTTATAATTTTTTCCTTCAAAAAAGTCTTCTTTAAGTTTTAAATAGATTAAGGTATCTTATTAAAGTTTAAGGTTATTTTAAAAAGATTAAAATATGTTATCTCATGGTGAGATATTGGTGTTTTGACACTTCCAAAGTGATATAATGTATTATGGGGAATGAGGGTTTCTAAAGATAAGGTATGACAAAATGAAACATTTTTATTTCACATTTAGAAAAATTTAAATTAAATTTGGAGAAATTAAGGTAATGTTTACTTTTGTAAAATATGAAGAATTAAGTGTGTTTTAAGGGGCTATGTCAAGGTTATTTCCTCCTCACATATGTTGGCCAAGGTTAGTTTCAATGTGAAAAAGTGAAGGGACCCTATAAAGATCAAGAAACTAAATTATAATGTATAAATACACTTGTCAAGAGCTTATAAATCTTTTTTTTAACATAGAGATGGTCATTTGATGTTAGAAATGAATGGTGTTAGGTCTCTCATAGGTTGATAAGGTCAAATCAGCCATGTGGCAGTGTTGGAAATGTTGGCAAGTTATTATAATTAATGTCAAAAGGGTACATCATGTAAAGGCATAATGATCATTGATGTCAAAGGTCTATTTGGTCAAAGTGCTTTAAATGTTAAATGTCTATTTGGTCAAGTGCTTGAACATGATAGTGGCATAAAGAGAGTGCGTTCTTAGTTAATAACATGATGTTATCAAAGGTGTTTAGTGGTCAAGGTTTGTGTAAAAATATGTCAAAGGTGTATCATGTCAATATTAACTATGTGTGATATCAAGAAGCATCTTATGAAGATTGATGTCAAAGGTAACTAATGACAGATGGAAACATAGTGATATGAAGACGTATGTGCATAGTATGGCATAGTCATGACATGAAGAGTTTCAAGGTGAGCTATGTGATAAGGTGCATTTGAAGGCAAGAGATAATATTAAGGAAACTAATGTATTATGTTTGTATGAAGGTATAGTCAAGGTGTCAAAGGTGTTCAGATGCATGAAAGAGAGATGTCTAGTCATATGAAGCTTGGTTATGTGGTTTTAGGTCTGTATGAGGCTATAGAAGATTATTTTCATCAAAAATATAATTTTTAAATGATATGAGTATGTTGTGATGTCTTATTTATACTTTGTTGATATTTTTTTGAGGTCATGACATGGTAAGAACATGTCAAGGTGTCAAGTGCATTGGAAGCTTGATCTTAGTTATGACATGGTAAAGGCATGAGCTAGTGACATAATGAGGTAAGTGATCTCAGGCATGTGATAGGTTGTGAAGGTCTTATGATCATGAGAATAAGGTGTATAATCATCCATGAGAGTCTTAGGATGAGCATATATGGTTAGGACCTTTAGATCAAGTCTATACCTAGACCAATCCTAGACCTTGCTTGGCCTAATGAGTCATGAAGATCAAATTTCAAGGTGAATGTGTTAAGGTAAGAATGGATATAGTTAATTCAAGTTTTTTTAGGAGTGATCATAAAGTATGAGGTCATAGTTTATATAAAATGACATGAAAAGTGGTTTTGAGGTCTCTCGATTGCACATGATGAAGAAATACGAACCTGAGAAGGACTTTTAAGTGTTAATTGGAATGTGTAACCTTTAAATGAGAACCTAATATGTTAATTAGATATTTTTAAGTGTCCTAGATAATATCTATAGGCATTGGTTTTAGATTTAAGGGATAGTCCTTTATAAATAATTGTTAACACCAAAACTTGTGTTAAACCTTCTTAAAACCCTAATAAGGACCTAATGTGGAAGATATTATTCAAATAATCTCATAATGGTATAAAATGAATAGATAAAATATTGTATATTGTAGTCAAATCTCCCAAGTACCTCTAGGTGGTGATGATTAGTTAGTTGATAGAGAAAATATACAAATACAAGCTTGTTTATGAAGAATTTGGTATAGCAATCAAAAGTTGCATTGATAAAGAAAATAAAATGGATGGAATAAGGATATATAAAATCATAATAAATTACAATGAATTTTTATGGATAGGTTACACCCTTCAATTATGATAAACTGGTCATCCAAGTTATCTAGTCACTAATATGCCTAATGATGTAAACAATGTAAAACCCAGACAACAATGAGAAGATGAATTGGATTATGTTTTCATGATAGAATGATGAAACCAAGTGCATGAAAATGTTGATCAAGGATTTTAATTTATGTATATTATTTCAATAAGTCTTTTAGGTTAGTGAATATGGTGAAAAGTTGTTCACAAAATGAACTATCTGGTTCAGATAAGACTATGTGATATAAGGTCATGAAATTGGTCTGAAAGACCAATATTTGTCATTAGACCATATGAGCCTTTCATTTAAGGATTACTTAAGGATATATAATAACCATGTATATTCATAAATATTCATTTCAAGTGTCTAAATAGGTGTCAGAGGTCTAAGTAATCATGACTCTATTTTTTAGTTTACTAGCAATTCTGAGTGTGTGAGTTGTAGAGGTGTTCTTGAAGTCTTAAGTCCTTAATGGAAGTGTGTAATTAATTTTTTAATGATCATGAGGTCATGCATAGTTTTTATATTTATTTATTTTAATCATGTTTGACTGTATTATGCTTGAGATTCAAATTGAGAGAAGACTTTTTGGTGTACACATTCTTAATAGGACTGAGTACTATTGAGGGGTTTCATGAAGTAATTGAGCCTAAAAGGTTTTATAGAGATCAGAGGATGTTGGATAAGGTATTTTTGGATGTTTTTTTTAAAATTATTATGTTATTTATATAGGTCTAATACTTCCCAAGGGATAAAATGGTAACATGTTGATAAGAAGGCCTAATATAATTAGGTCTCCATGAGACCTAAAAGTGAAAAGAGGTCTAATAGACCAAAAGGAAGTCAAAGATCATTTTAATAATTTTTATGATATTTAATAATATATATTATATGTCTGATCTAAGAGGTTAAAAATGGGTGGCTGAATAAGAGGTATATGAACAAGGAATGGTATATATACAAGGCAATGGTAGGCCTATTTGTGTAAGCTTAGAGGAAGTGTATGAATTAAAAAATCAACGAGCCTGAGTAGGTTGATAATATGTTTTAAACCATAAGGAGGGATAAGATAATAATTTAATGATGATAATATAGGTGATATAAAATTGAATATCAAGGTCAAATGACCTATTCAGTCTTGATGATGGTTAGTTGAGTGAAGAAGCCTAGAGGTAGTTTTGAGAGAGATCAAGTGGAGTAGAGTTGAAGGAGTGATAATTGATTATTGATAGGATATCATAGTTTCATAAGAGATGTTTTATTTATGTATGACAATTCATAGATTAGACAAATATCTGAGTGGTTAATTAGAATAAATAAGTGTGATTGACTAAATCGATGCTTGGTCAAAGAGGGAGTTGAAGCTTCCTTATAGGTTGGAGCTTGAAGAATTGGTATTGATAGAGTTGGTGCTTGGTAAATAGGTATTTGGATATTACTTATAGGTTTGTGGTTGGAAAATTTTCCTTTTACTAATTTGGTACTTAGTCATAATGGGTTGTATCTTCTTAACAAGTAGGTACTTGCTAAATTCAAGTGGGTGCTTGATAAATTTTGGGGTGGTGCTCCATGTTGGGTTGGTGATCAAATAAATTTGATAAATTATCTTATAGGATAGTTTTTAAAATCTTTGTTTTATTATATTTTATCCCCCATGAGGGTTTTCCACATATGTGATGTGTTATCTTATTTCATGCTCGTGTTATTGGTTCTTAATGCATTACTAGATCACTGTGTTGATTTCATAGTTCATAGATGAGTGGATGTAATTTATTGAATTTTTTTCAATATTAAATCACCCCAACACTATGCCCGAACCACCCCCCATTTATTCATTGTGATTCTACGAGGTAGGTCATAGTAATGCAAAAAATGTTTCATTTTATCTATTGACTCTTTTGCAAGCTTATGAAAGTTATTTTCAGGTGTTCATTCCATGAAGAGGAAAGGGAGTTGGATCCAATGATATTAGGGGTTGATAAGGGAACATATGCCATAAATATCCATGTATTAGTGTAGGTTATATGGGATTAATTTTAAGAACAATAATTAATAAGTTAAGCAGCCCAAATCCCTCTTAAAACCCCACAGACAGGTTTTTCTTGTTAAAATGAGTTTTTAGGATTAATAGATACAAATGGTTGGTTTTTAAGATATTAATAGGTTTGAATATATATCTCACATCATCCTTGATCATTATTATGATGCGTAAGCATACAAAATGATGAAAATGCAGTGTTTTTGTTGTTTTTTAAAGGTGGCAAGAAGGGTTTTGAGGCTGTGGCATTCCTAAACATGGATATAATTGTGTTTGAGTGGAAAAATATTTGGGAGCACATATATAAATATTATTTAGACCTTATTAAATTACCAAATAGGTATAAATATGAGTATAAGACTATTTTCAAGTAGATGGTGTGAGTAGATTATTTAGAGCAACTTTCAAGGAGATTGAGTGTCAAGAGTAGGTAGCATACTAGGTGATAGTACTATAAAGTGGGTGAGGAGATGTAGTTGTAGTGTGGAAGGCATTATAAACATAGATATATACACATATGGAAATAATAGTGTGAGTGGAAAAGTTACATGCATAGGTGGTCTATCTAGAGGGACAGGTCTAGGGAATGTAGTCTCACACTCAAAAGTTATAGGAGAGTTTGTAATTTTATCATTCAAGAGTATCCATGGAAAGTGTGATGACTCACCCATATAGGGATGAAGGTGATCCATAGGCCTAGAGAGCCTAATTTTTGTAATCAAATTTATTTTGATGTATTAGGATGTATCATGCAAAAAATAAGACATGTGTGTGTGTGTGTGTGTGTGTGTGTGTGTGTGTGTGTGTGTGTGTGTGTGTGTGTGTGTGTGTGTGTGTGTGTGTGTGTGTGTGTGTGTGTGTGTGTGTGTGCGTGTGTGTGCGTGTGTGTGCGTGTGTGTGCGTGTGTGTTTGTGTGTAATTTTGGATCATTTTTTATTATAAGTAAATTTTTTTTGAGTTATTTCCTTTCTAGTAAACATTATATTTTTAATATAGTGCTATGAGAAAATGTGATGTATTGTGATATATGCATTATTTTTTTCTAGAAAATGTGAGAAAATGCATGGTAGAAAAGAATAAAAGCTAAGTAAAATTATATCTTAATTAAGTAAATAAAAAAATCAATTAAAAAAATATGTACAAATAAGATGAATGAATTTAAAATGCACATGTATGTAATTAAGATGTAAAATTAAGACAAAACAAAATACATGTAAAACATTGTAAATAAAAATATAAAATCACATTAAAATATATGATAGATCTAATCATAAGATGCAAAAAATAACTATGAAAAGAGATATCTAATGTAGTAATATGTGAAAGGTAATCCAATAAAAATATGTGAAAAGATGTATAAGAATGTCATCCAATGTAAGATAAGTAAATTTAACTTGAATCAAACATAAGGGATGATGAAAATAATTGTAAGATACATCCAATGTAAGATAGTAAAAGACTTAGATCAAATAAGGATGTGTATCAAAATGAGTAAACAGCCTTAATGAGTGAAAACTCAAAATCAATGCATGAACTAAATCTAGATGTAAGACAACACAACTATCTAGAGACATAACTATGATGATGGATATGGTGTGGATATGAATGGTGAAAGGAATTTTTGAGGAAGGCCTAATTGTCTTCCCAAAGTGACTCACAAACTAAAAATCTAAGAGGCATTATAAATGTAATCTAAAATTTAAACATGAATCAAATATATAGAAAATAGGATGTAAGTAAGAGGGATATGATCAAATAAAAGGGATCTCCATCAATGAGATATTTTTAAATGTGTGATGGAAATTTGAGGGTGAAAGGCACCACAAAGTGATGTAGAAATTTGTAGTAGAGACAAGGTAATATAATCAAGTGGGTAAGACTAAGAGCTATTAACATTAAGGACCTTATAAAACCCACCCAGTAAGCATAATCTTGGACTAAAAAGTAAAGTATAAAGATCATCCCATGGAGTTTATATGCATGAAAAATAGAAGGATTTTATCTTCCCACAATGTTTCCCCGCTCCTTAGGACCCATTATAGAGTCATTGGTTTACTATGAAGATTGGGTATTTGTGTGATACAATAGGTTTCACTAGAATCTAAGAATATATAATTATGTAATGAGACCTCCTACCCTAGTCTATTATCCTAATGAACCCCAATATATCTTGGATCTATCTTAAGGCCAATGTTGGAGTTTGAGATATGTGCCAAAAATATCATATATTTTTATGTGATCTAACTTTTAAGATATAATTTTCCTATTGACATTACCTTTTATAATTATTTAGCTTTTAAATATTATGGGGTTTTTCTATTTTCCTCCTCCATACAGATTTAGAAAACCATGCATGGGTGTTAAATATGACTAATACAAGAGAGCCTACACATAGACACTAGAGAGGATAACCTAAAAACCATGGTGCCTAAAGACTCATAGATTTTCACCATAGGAAAGAGTGTAATCTCAAAATTAATCAAAGTGTGCTTCAATTGAAAGGAGAGGGAAATATTGGGATTGTGTAAGGTTCATCCATATGAAAATATTATATAGTGAAGATATTATAGTAGCTAACCATAAGAATGGAGAGTTTTACTTTAGAAGTGACTAGGCAAAAAGAGAGGATCTAGTAGTACATAGCAATGTAAGTCAAATCGAGAAAATAAAACTCAAAGAAGGAAAACATTATGAAAAATGGTAATCATGTCATTAGAAAAACCATGTTAACCTACAAAGGGTCTAGAAAAAGCACTAATAAATGATACTAGAGACTCCTAAGGAAACTAAGGCTGATTGAAAAATGATCAAATGTGTATGTGTGTGTGTTAAAATAAACCCAAAGGTGCTAGCTAAGATCCATGAGATAACTAATGGATGATTTTAAATCATTCTAAAAGAGGGGGGGCGATAAAATATTTGAAAAATAAAACTTGAAGCTAATACGTAAGATCCAAAAAGGAAACTAAGGCCAATCATAAAGTGATATAAACACTGATAAATAAACCAAAAGGTGATCCCTAAGATCCATAAGGGAAAATATGTTTGACTATAAAGTGATAAAAATGTGGCCAAGAATAGATATATGCTAAAAATTAAATAACATGAGATACAAAAGATATATACAATGATCATAACATATGTTAAAGATACAAAAGAAGATCAAATCATGTGAACAAATGTGGAGTATGAAATAATGCATTATCTTGACATATATTTAATCTTGCTACAACTAATATCTAACTCAAACCATACTATCTTCTACCCTTTTTAAGATTCATGCTAGGAATATTTGGTAGATGAGTTCCAAATAAAAAGTAGATGTGATAGGAGGAATATTTGGGGCCTCTTACTAAGAAATAATTGAGCAAGGAAGAGAGGGTGCCATTAAATAAGGAATAGGACACACACCCTTAGGTTGAAGATGTAGTTATTATTGTAGGGAAGGTTGTTACTCCATCCTAGATGGACCATGTGAATATTGGTGGGAAACTTAAGTCTGAGAAGAAATTCACATGATATCAATCCAATGCACATATATTAATCTCAAAATATTGATTACACATAAATACAAATTCCTTTTGTGGAAGGAATAACTCTGAATCACTTGCCACTTCGAGGGGGCTACCTCCTTAAGAGTAATGCTCAATTACAAATGACTTTTTAGATGATGTACAACATTACCTACCCCTTTATTTATATGATTTCTTATCTACCCATCTCCTTATTATAATGCATGCAAGATTATTAATCTAATGCATTACTATTACATGCTACTATTTCTACTAGTTACTCTCCTATCTAGGTACATTACATTCCATCTCCCTTAAATATATTTCACCCTTGAAACATGATAAGAAATAGGAGGAAAAAATGAATGCCAAACCATACATATGAAAAATATGTATAAGACTAGATAGAGGCACACCCATGTGTCCATTGTGGCTTCCGCTTCTTATTCTTATTCTTTCATAGAAGCATGTATAATAACATGAGGAGCTAAATCCCTAGAGCACGAGGTGGATGTTCATAAATTTAGATGAATGGAATAGCCTCAACTGGAAATAAGTTAGTCTGTAGGTTATATATTAGTAATGAAAGTTTAATCTACATGATTATCATCTCAAAACTAATACAAGGATGCTCAAAATATTCTACCTAGTGAGATAATGGAGGATGCATGCCATCCCCCTTAACATTTTTCTTTCCACACATTGTGTTTGGAGTGGATAACCCCACCAAGGAATGCATTGAATTATTGAAATCATTGAAGGGAATAAAAAAGACGTTAACATGAAATTAAATAAATCACCCTCATCTAAGTGAATTATATATTCATGCCATGCTCTGTAAATATCCTCCAACTCAAACCATGTAGTTATTTCCACTTCATATTCTCTAACTATAGGAAATGAATTCATCTACCATTCACTATAGTTATGCTCCCAATCTAACCATGGATTAATTTCTCCATCATATTGTTTGGTCATATGAAATTGAAGCTTAATTCTATTAAAAATAACATGGATATTGTTTAATGAATGCATTTCTTTAAATAAAATAGAAGGATCCATGACTTTTTTTTTTTGATTTTTTTTTACAAACTAGTGGTCACTAAAACTGTGATAACTTTCAAAATACTAAATGAAATTCAAAATGTTCTAGAAAGATAAGACAAAGATGCACAAAAATAATTTTTTTTGGCTTGATTCATTACTATTTGTGATTAGTTTGAAGAAAGATAGTTAGGTTTTTTGAAGGCAAAAAACAAAAATCTACACTTCTTAGACTTCCTCCATGAAGCTCCCAAATGTGCTTGAAATATAAATAACAATAATGGAAATGGCCCTAGAAATTGCTCTGATACTAGATGAGAAGAACATCATAGGATATCAATCCAATGTTCATATATTCATCTCAAAATATTGATTACAAATAAACACCAATTTTTATGGAAGGAATAACTCTAAATTGCTAGCCACTCCGAGGGGCATACCTCCTTAAGAGCAATGATCAATTAAAAATGACATCTTAGATGATATAAAATATTACCTACCCTTTATTTATATTATTTATTACCTACTCATATCCTTATTCTAATGCATGTGGGATTATTCATCTAATGCTACTATGTATTATTTGAATAATCCCACATGCATTACTATTACATGCTACTATTTCTACTAGTTATTCTCCTATCTAGGTACATTACAAAGTTGAGGGCCTTAAAAAATATCTTAAATGTTTTTGAATGGATCTATACTTATTCACATAATGTATAGAACATTGGTTCTAATAATAATAAGACCTCTCCATTTTTAAAGATATAATCAATTGTAATATTCAAAGGTATCATGTTCAACTGAAAGGTAAAGTTAACTGCCTCAAGATGAAGTACATATAGATGTTGCCAAAGGGAGTGATAATTAGTTGAATGATGTGTCCTAGTCCCATAGAAATGATAAGAGGACATAATATTATAATATTGAGGTGATCGACTAACCATGGTAGGGGCTAGTATTTTCATCTACTAGTGTGCTAAAAATTATTGGTAAGCTCTACACTCCTAACCTGAATAACCAAAAACATTATGAAACTAGTAATATGTCTCATCTTTTAGGGTGGGTAGCTATAGTGCCATATCTAACCTATGTAGAGGAACATATCAGGATCTATTTAGAATCTTATCAAACATATCTTCACTATCAAGGCATATATTGGGTTACTTATAAATTTGATTATGTTGTTTTAAATATATATGATACATTTGCCACTGGTGTTGTGAGTGACTAGAAACTCTATGAAATGAAAAAAATAGTGTTGTTATATATTTATAAGACATCCTTATTATGGGAGGTATAAGTGTGGCCAAAATATTTGGAGAAATCAAGCTCTATGTATCATAATATATAATGAACTAATAAGTTCTAGTCATAGCTTGATCATTAATCATGCACTGAAGAAGCTAAAAAATAATGTGAATTGCCTGTGAAGAATGAGTCAAAATGCACTCCATCTTAAAATTATGATCATCAATAAAAGAGGGAACTATACTAAGAAATTAAATTGGAGGATTTCTAAGTTGAATTACATATACTAAATTAACTATAGAAGATGAGGATTGTTCATACGAGTGTTTAATGGAGGAACAGTAACAAAGGATTTTTACATCCTTGGCTTAGGCATAGCCAAACAGGTATGGGTTATCTAAGATGTAATCATCATCATAATAAAAAGTGATGAGATATATGTGAAGGGATTATACCAATATGTCATTAAAATATTGATGTGAATGAGGCTTATTAGGAATGACCATAGAAGTGGGAAAGTCATCAGTCAGCTTCTTGTGAGAACGAGTTCACAAGGTAGGTGGAAACTAAGTGATGATGTTATAAGTAAGGTCCAATGTTTTCATTTTCATCTTAATCTAAATAAGCTCATCATCATAAAAATCAAGGAGGTTTTGTGGATTTTCTTCCACAAGATTAGGGTGACCATTATAAGATCAATTTGAGTTAACAAGATAGTTAAAGTGTTGATATTCATAAAATAGTATGCTAGGTAAAGGTTAAATTGTTGGGATTTTAAGGATGCCAAGTTTTTATATTTTGTAAAAATTTCAAGGGTTATTATCACCTTATATCTTGTAAATAACACCCATGTAAGGAAACTTCACACACTAATATGCAGAAAAGGCTACGACCCTCATACGATGAGTCTAAGGTAACCAAACAAAATGTTATAAAATAGATGGAAATTTAATATCATAACCTTGACTCTAACCATAATATGTGGTACCATGATATGAAGCTAAACACATCCTAATGAAGGAATTTTTTGGTCATATACTTAGCACATATTTTGGGTATAATTACGATTAAATTCAAAATATACTAAGGTTTTAATGAATTCCAAGGAGGCAACACAAGTATCAGAGCCTTTATCTATCAAGGTGCACTTGACTCAGATATCTCCTACTTGGACACTAATAAATAAAGGAAGGTAATTTCTACAAAGTAATATTTCATCAAGGATCATATAAGTGATAGGAAATTTTAAGGAAAGAGACGTGTCCATAGTGTGATTGACCTACATGGACATCTCTTCACATTGCTACAAGATGTGTTAATCATACATAGATAAGGGAGCTTATTTCCCCATAGGTGGTGCTAGAGGAATGTTCATATCAATCAAAAGTTACATAATATGGTTTTGATGTTATGGAGAAGTCCTCATGAGCTCAATAAATGACATTTAAGATGAGACTTTAGAAAGTTATTCTATGAGATCCTACTCGTCAAAGCTAATGTGAATTAGACAGGATTGTAAAAGGGGTACTAAATTCTAAAGCATATTAGTTATAGAATAAATTGAATGTAACTACATTTTATTTAGAGTCAAAGTATGCAGTCTCAACACTATCTATCTATTTGAGGTAGGATGAGCCAATTGTATTGGCCTAGTTGATGCAAATGGTGACATAAAATTGTTAGGAATAGACTGTATCATCTTGGTCAATGTAGTTGGTGACACAAAATCATTAGAAATAGACTACATTGGCTTAGATGATGTAGTTGGTGACAAAAAATCCTTAGAAATAGACTATATCAGCCTAAATAATACAACAAAATTAGACTTGTGTAAATAAATAGGCTATATCAGGATGACCGATATAATAGAGGTGGATTTAAGTAAATATGACTATATTGAGATAGTTGATATAGTTGAAATAAAACAAATCAAAAAAATAGAATGTACCAAGTTAGTTGATATAATTAGAATTGAATTGGAGACAAAATACTATACTGAGATGGTTGATATAGTAGGAATTGAAGTGTTTGAAGTAACAGACTATTCCAAGGTAGTTGATATAGTTTTGAAAGTAGGTAATTGTATTGGGTTGACTGATATAGTTGGGAAAAAAGAGAATTGTATCAGGTTGGCCAATACAATTGGGCTATAAAAAAGTACATAAGTGATGATTTATTTAGATCTTATTGCTATAAAATTATTTGGAAGATTATCTTATATTGCTCTATAAGTTGGATAAGTAATACGAGGATTAAGAGGATAAGGATCAATGTAGGAAACAACACACTATGTTAAGTTGAAGGCTTTCATGAGCAATTTTAATTGGATATTAATTTTAGTGGGATTTTTACTCAAATATTTTATTCATTTACCCAAATGACCTCCATGAGTAGTAATTTACCAAAATTAAAATTTTTACTCATTTATTTTTAGTAATAATCATACGGCAAGGGGACCCACTTTAGCACATAGCCATTGTAAGCATATTTTACTAAGGGTAGGAATGGTGAATGTAATTCACCACTTTTGGTTGTAAGCATATTTTACTAAGGGTAGGAATGGTGAATGTAATTCACCACTTTTGGCTTCTCACCCTCAAGCCTCTTTCCCCACTAACAATTGTTTTGGTGATTTTAGTGCATAATAAGTCATTCTCATCTCAAAATTATTACCAATGTGGTATTAACCCAATCATACATTTTTAATATTAATTTGAAGGCTTTCATGAGAAAATTTAATAAGATATTAATTTTAGGGGGATTTTTACTTGTGTGTCTTTTATTCATTTATCCAAATGACCTCCATAAGTATTCATTTATCTAAATGACATTTTTTACTCATTTATTTGTTTTAACAATCATAAGGTAAGGGGATCCAATTTAGCACACAACCATTATAAGTATTTGTTAGTTAGGGGGAAGAATGGTGAATGTAATTCACCACTTCAGGCTTCTGTCTCTCTAGCCTCTTTCACCATTGGTAAATATTTTGGTGATTTTAGTGCCTCATAAGTAACCCATAAAATTCAACCTTAGGTAAGAGAGGGCTCCCACATTTTTCACTTGGTTATACATTGTCATAACACTTAGAAATTCATGATCTTCCTTTTCACTTACCTTCTCTTCTTCTAACAAAATAGGTTTATCAACACACATGACAATATAAATCTTGTGCTCATCCGTTTCATTTCCTTTTACGTGACTTAGAGTGTACCTTTTCCCATCCTTATGAACACTCATGGTGTTAGTGCTTCCATCATATAAAAAATCACTATCAAATTCTTGTGGCCTTCCTAAGAAAACATGACATGAATCCATAGGTAATACATCATATAATAGATTTTTCATGTACCCATTGATTTTCATATTGAATTAAAAACATTCCCATACATTGATATTATGCCTTTACAATAACCAATAAACCCTATATTACATTAGTTATGGTGTACATACAAAATTTATCTTATATACCATTTCAATGGACACTAAATTATCTAAATTTCCACTATCAACCACAATATTGCAACAATTACCTTTATTTCACTTGGTTACGAAAATATATATTATTTAACATGTTTCATCAATCTTAATTTCAATGTTACATACTCTCCTCCTTTATATATAACTATCTCATTGTTATGGTTTTTCCATTTAGGTAAGCTACATATTCTTCATTTAATTGCATAACTTGTATACTATCTTAAATTCTTATTCTTTCACGATCACATTGAGCATGAGGGCACTCAAAACCTATATGACTAAAATACTCACTTATGAAGTACATTCCATTCAATGATCTTCTTCCTCCTCTCCCATAGCTAGCTATCCCTCTTCTAGATGTGTCTCCACATCTCACTTGTTGTTTTGACACTTGAGTATTTCTAGATCCCTCTTCATTCCATTATTGACTAATCTCATGGGATGGATAGCCTTTACCATTGTTGAACCTCCTCTTCCTCTTGATGCACTTTTTTCACTCTATAAAAAAATTACTAATCCATGAAAACATATTGAAATTATTTTTCCACCATATCCAACCTCACCATGTTAATTTCATCCCCTATGTTTTACCTACAATTCATTTATCTATCTAGTCACTTTTTATTGGTCCATCTCACTATGACTATCCTAGATTATTATTTTGTAGAGCTTCTATGTGTAGTATTTTATGATTAAATATTTTTTCCTCAAGTTTTGTATCCTATTCAGTAATTTTAATTGATAATTTATAGGTATACATTTTCCTTTTAGTTATGTAACCATATTTTCCCAATGGATAATCTAGTTTTACTCTTTTATTCCTCTCAGACTGTACCTAATTCTACCATAAGTTTACATGAACTTTAAACATGGTTTGATCCATGTTAAACTTGATTTACTCATCCACTTCATAAAATTTTTAATACTCCTCCCTCTCAATGATTTAATCAATAACCTCTTCAAGGATCAAAGTTCATTAATATTTTAGAATTTTCATTTTTTTCCTCTTCCAATTTTTGAGATAATTATAATAAGATGAATAAATATTATGCAATATAATATGTATGCAATGATCTAGATATAGGATTAATAAATAAAGATTACACATAGATCAAAAACACATTACATAAGTAATTAGGTGGAAAAACCTCCAATGGAGGTAAAAACCCTATAGAAGTTGATATTCACTATTAAAAAAACTATAATACCCCAATATAAATCTTCCTCTTCTCACTTCTCAAGCAATCTTCACAGATCCCTTACAAATATTTTTCACACGTAAATATGAATTTTCTAATTTGTAATGTTTCACACTAAGGGTAAAACCTTATTTATAGTGAAATATGAAATTTTGTTATTTATCTGTATGAGGTTTTCACTTCATGTTAATAAATAATATATTATTATTATTATTATTATTATTTAATTAACTACCAAGGCAAGCTAAGGGTTAATTAAGCTAACTTAGACATTAAATGCTCTAACACTCCCCATTAATTCTAAGTGTGAATAAAAGTCATAATCTCCTTAAAAAATGAATTATACTATGTACCTAATTTGAAAGATTTAAAACCTTAATCATGCAAGACATCACCTTTTGAAATAAAAGGAATTATAATCCATAAACTACTTGAAAGTAAGTTTAGGCTAGCATGATCATGAGACTACATCTCATAGTTTCTCATGAATAATCAACTAAGCATATTTGGATCCTTTTATAACATAAAGATCTCCATTACAAAGTATGCATTTAAGTATTGAGGTAAAAAAGTACAACTTTCACATGAAATTTAATTAAATTACATAATTTCCACATAAAGTTTACAATGTTTTTACAATAAAAATAAGTATAGATAATAATAAGAACACATGGACATTATGAAGTGACATTGCCATGCACACTCCCCCTCAAAAACAACTTTGAAAGGTCAACATTACATGAAACTAACATAATTTGGTAGGACCAAGTGGTTTTGTGAAGATACTTGCCACTTTTTCATTTTAAGACAAAAATGTAGATCAATATTACCATTGGGAACTTTCTCTCAGGATAAAATGCACATGAACTTCAATATGTTTAGTTGTTTGGTGATACACTAGATTTAATTCAGATCTATATAAATTTGGTTATCACAATGAAAGATAATACTATGAAAAACATCCAAATAAAATTCTTCCAACAACCTTCATAGCCAAATGGCTTCTTTGGTAGCTTTCATAACACTTACGTACTTTGTTTTAGTAAAAGAGATATAAAATTAAATTTATTTTTACTTCTCCAAGTGATAGCACTTGTATCAAACTTAAACACATATCTAGAAGTAGATTTGTGATCTATAGTATCACTAATATGGTCAACATCATAATAGCCATATAAATTAGTATTATCAATGGAAGTATAAAATAAACCAAAATTAATAATTTCTTTGATATAATGAAGTATACATTTAACTAATTTCCAATGATCCAAATATAGATCCTACATAAATATAGAAGTAACACCAACAACATATAAAATATCTAGCCTAGTAATAGTTAAATAAATCAAACTACCAACAAGCTATCTATACAGAGTAAGGTTAAATTTTTCACATGAAAATTTTGGATCAAGTTTAACATCAAATTCAATAGTAGTAGATGTATATTTACAATCAAACATATTAACCTTAACAAAAATATTATGTGCATATTGAGTTTATGATACAATAATAAAATGTTTATATTGAAATATATTCATTCCTAAAAATAGATGTAAAATGCCTAAATCAATCATTTCAAACATTTGACTTAGTTTATTCTTATATTTATGAATTAAATTAGTTAGATCACCAATAATTAAAATATTATCAAAATATAAAATAATTAAGATAACATGATCATTTTCAACTTTAACAAAAATATCATTATCAAAATAACGGTTAGAGAAACCAAGTTCTTTGAAAAAAAGGTTATTTTAGATTACCAAGCTCTAGGAACTTATTTTAAACCATACAAATATTTCTTTAACTTACACACAAAATGTTTTTAATTGGGACTAGTGAAACATTTAGGCTAAGTCATGTAGATTTATTCTTCTAAATCACCATTTAGAAAATCATTCTTGACATCCATTTGGTGGATAACCGCTACAGGATCAATAAGTAATATAACAATACTCATTTTCACAATAAATAAAAGGTTGCAACATAATAAATTCTAAGTTTTTAAATAAATCCACGAGTGACTAATCTTACTTTAAAGTTGTGAATTTTATCAATTGAATTATACTTGATTTTATAAATCCACCTACAACCAACAATATGTCTTTTAGGTAGAGGTGGGACAAGATCCCAAGTCTAATTTTTAATAAAGGCATTAAACTCAACTTGCATAACAACTTTCCATCTATCATCTTGAATGGTTTCCTCAAACTATTGAGGTTTATATTCATACATATTCCTTAAGACATGATAATAATATTGAATTTTAGATAATTTATTAAGATCATCAACATTAAAAGATTGGATTATGGATTTTAGCCATTTAAATATTTTAGATTAAACTTGAAATTTAGATATTTCCTCAGACTCTAAATTATTAAAATATAGATCAAATTTCTTTAGGGTATTTGTTTCTTCATAATGATAAACATGAGAGCTAGGTTCATCGAAATAAGAACATTGAATAGGTTCCATAAAGGGCTCAAAAAAATATTTTTCAAGAATAAGAACATTTAGATTCTCAATTATCTATCTTTTAGATAGAACATATATTATTAATCCTTTAGTCTTACCTCCATAACCTACAAAATTACAAGAATATGAAGTGGGATCAAGCTTCTTTTTTTGACTTTAAAAATAAAGATGGAAACAGGGCTACCAAAGATCCTAAGATGAGCCACATTAGGTTTATTTTTAAACCAAATTTATAAGGGAGTAGAAAGATGTAAAGCTTTGGTAGGGACTCTATTCAAAATATGTCCAACAGTATTCATGGATCCATCCCATAATAACTTAGGAATATTTACATAATGCAACATTGTTCTAACAATTTCTATAATGATGCAATTTTTCCTTTCAACAATACCATTTTGTTGAGTGGAAAATGGAGTTGTTAGTTCCATTTGAATACCAAAACTAATGCAAAAAAGAATCAAAATATATACTAATATATTCACCACCATTATCAAATCATAATATTTTAATAGAAAAACTATAAACATTTTAAATAAAACTTTAAATTCTTTCAATTTAGATAAAACTTCAATTTTTTTTAATGAAATATGATCAAATCATTCGAGTATAATCATCAATAAAAATGACAATATAAATTTATCCATTAAGAGATACAATTTAAATAGGTCCTACAAAATCACTATGAATTAATTCTAAAGGATGAGAGGAATTTACATCATGATTGTTGTGGAAGGGATTAGTATGTTGCTTACCATGTAAGCAACCTTCACAATTTTCATGATAAGAATAGATATAAGGCAAACTAATAAAAACATTATGAGAATACATATCATGTAAAATTATAAAATTATCATGTCTTAATCATTCATGCCATAATTGATATTTATTCTTACTATACGCTGAAACTAAGCTTACAGAAGAATCAGTAAAAATATATAAGCTATTTTTTTGAACATCTTTAAAAATCAGAGAACTAGACTAATTTTTAATGGAACACATATATTTAAAAAATGTTATAATAAAATTATCATTCTTGAATTGAGAACAAGATAACAATTTTTTCTAAAGTTTAGGTACATAGAAAATATTATTAACAATAACATTTTCAAATTTTATCTTTCCTTAGTTGCTTGTAAAAATGAATTATCTTCTAAATACATATTTTTCAAGATATATATAGAATCATATAAAATATTAGATAATCAAGTCCTATGGTGTGATGCACCACTATCTAGAATTTGTTCATTCTCATTTGAAACAAATAAAGTAGCATATAAAGTAACAACGTTAGAATTTTGATCCTAATTGTTATTCTGATTAGGTTTTAAATTATTCTATTTTTTTTAATTAGATTTTTTTCCTTTTTTATTTTTCGAAGATTGATTATTAACTTTATCTTTTTTTATAGCATGTTTCCTTTCTATGACCGAATTTATCACACATATTACAATTCTCATTAAACTTAGGTTTATGATTCTTATTACTAGATCTATTGTTTTCCATTTTGCCTTTAGTAAAATTAGGGTTAGGTTTTAGGTTTCCATTATTCTTAGAAATAGGGTTGAGAGTGAGAAGTGTCACGTGACTATGCTCAATGAAATATTTCTTAAGGTGAAGTGTTGAAAAAAGTTGACAACACTAGGGTTTTGAATGTATGATACTTGACACGTAAATCAAAAAAGTTTTCTAAAAACATTTTTTTTAAAATAATAAATCTATAATAAAGTAATTTGAAAACAATAACATAGTGGTAGTGAATTTTGAACACTAGACCTCCACTTTGCTAGAGCCTAGCAAAATGAGACCCACCAACTCCTATACACTAGCACTTGAAATAATACATGCACTAATTTATTTTTAAAGTTTATTTTATAATATTATAAAAATTATATATATATATATATATATATATATATACTGTGCATGTAAAATATTTTAGTTTTTTAAAACTTTCATATAAAACCCAAGTGGAAATTGGTGGGACCCATTTTATTTGCATGGAAAATAAAATATTTAAATAAATAAAATATTTTCAAAATACATTCAAGGACTTAATACTAACCTTTAATCTTTCATGTAGGTGATAATGGTGTAGCTATGGAAGTAGGGGTGGCGCTAGAGAGTGGTAGAGGCCTTTTCAAGCACTTAAAACTTGAAGATCACCATGAAATTTCCCTCCAATGCCAAAAAAAATTCAAAATTGAATTTTAGTGTAAAAAAATATTTATAGCCTCCTAGGGCATACTATGACACCTAGGTGGAAGTGGAAAAAAACAAATAATTGATTATAATCCCTCTAAGAGTCTAGGAGAGGTTTTGATAGGCTAAGATGATTAATATCCAATATTTAATCACCTCAAAGTAGAACTAGAAGCTTTGAAAACATTTTTTGATAAATTCCTTCAAATGATCTTTAGATTGTTATTTAGTTATTTGTTTGAGGTTTGAATGTTCACTCTGATCTTTATTAGATTCCACAAACCTACAAGGTTGGCCAAAAAAATTGAATGAATAATAAAATTTTAGAAGCCCTTCAAGGTCATACCATTCCTCTACAAGTCTGAATTTTACTTCAAAGTTAATTTCTGGTATCTTTATAGAGGTCTTAAATGATTTTTTTATTTAAAATTACACTTTCATTAATATAAAAAAGATATAGTAAATCTCTAATGATACAAAAAATATTGGTGGAAAAGTCATGCCCCCAAAAAATCAAACTAAGCTAAAGAACCCTTGAGAAGAGCATAGCCCATAAAAGGCCACCAAATGGCCAAAAAACCATAGTTAAGTTAACTCAAGAGCACATCAATAAAAAAAAGAGAAAGATAAAAGCACAAACAATAAGGAGATCATTAAGCAACAATAGTGAACATGGTGGTAGGTGAAGATAGAAGAGGCAGAGGATCCAGAGGGTTCCCCCCACCACCTGTGCCGAGGGGTCTTCATTGACTAGAACAAGGTCCCAACCATTATTATATTAGTTAATTTTAGTATCATTCTATTTTTGGGAATAATTTATAGAAGGAAAAATGGCCAATGCCTATCATGAGAACTTATCCTATGAAGGGGGCCTCCAAGCTTGCCCCCCCTCTCCCCACCACCACTATCTTTATTTCCCTTGTCAAATCCCTTAGGAGGATATGGTTAGTGAGAGTGAGGAAAGGTGATCCTCCATATTTGGGACCACTATCTAAGAGATAAATGATGCTGCCCTAGATTCCCATTCTCTCAGGGGGGAATGGCAGGGAGGTTGATTAGGAGGTTCATAGCTGACCACATAAGGAGTGTTCCCTCAATAGTTCAAGAGGAGTTATATATGGTATAGATCGAGATGAATATTATATGTTTTAATCTAAATTTGGAGGGTAAAATTTGAAATCAAAACAATTTTTTTAGTTACAAAAAAGCTTTTTTCCATAACTTTATTATTAAAACATGCTTTATTTCTAAATTTCCAAATCTAAAAAAAAATATCAATACATAAAATCTACTAGAATCTATTATATCTTGTAAGAATAATGAAGGATTATCCTAGGAGAGCCATATTACAAGTGAACATTTTATGCCTAAAGTTTTTGAAAAGGGTATGAATCCATCTCTAGATAGACTAGGCATGACGAAAAAACAAAAAATATTATTAATGGATTATGGGTGTTGACAGGCTAGGAAAGTTGGACTCAAAACCTCCATGTGTTTGAGTCAGTCCCCCATAGGTAGACCTTGGTAAATGATACACCAAAGTAAGTGGTATTTTTTAGGCTCAATAAAATCCACCCAAATATTTTCAAACCTTTGAGCCCAAACATGATGGAAAGATTTAAGAGACCATTAATGATTAAGTACTACAGTATCAATATGCAGAGGGGAAAAAAGATTATAACCTGACCTAGGGAAATAATAATAAAATGACATAGCTATTGGCTAGGACCAGTCCTTCTACCATGACATAAGAAAAGAAACTATAATTTTATTGAATTACTCTTTTGGTATAGAACTCTAAAATTTAGGAATGGATTCTACATCTTCCTTATTTAGATTGAACTTAGACTTAACCATATTCTAAGGAAACCAATCTTGAGTGACTTTATAGAATAGGTATCTAATCACATGAATATTTTTTTTTAAAGTCTCAATATTTTGACCCAAGGGATCATGGTAAAAGGGACATTATGGAAATTCAACATGGGAGACCACCATAGGGATTACGAATTAAGAGAAAGACCATTTTTAAACCCTTATCTCACCCAGATGAGGTGAGGTTTGAGTTTTTCCTAGGCCTTATAGATTATTTTCATGAAAAAAGTGACACCTATATTAAGTGGCATAAGAGTGACAAGAACATTGTGCAAACCAATCCCTTGCTAGGGATTTATGCCATGCGAGCAACTTTGAGTGATGCAGTCCCTCAATAAAATCTTCTAGGCCTCATCCCCTTATAATAATTTTATGATCCATTTAACACTAAGAATAATCCCTTTAAGATTAATATCAATGATACTAATCTCACTTCCTTCTTTAAGGCAACAATAAATAGCCCAAGAGATTTGATGAAAACCATGGTTCCCTTTAGAATTGGCCTATAGAAAGCCTCTAAGGAGATTGTTTAGCTTCACATAAGAAGAATTGGAAGTATATAAACAAGATGAGTAGTAAACATGAGTATTAGTGAGTACCTTATAATATATCTAAAACTTCTTAGCTAGAGTCAATAATTTGTTGATCCAAAAGGAGTTTTTTTGCTCTACTATTTGAAGCACATAAGAACATAACTCTATAAGTGAGGATCTAAAATGAAATGTAATGCCTAATAATTTAAACTAAACTCCAATAAGGATCCATTTAAACTAATATCCCTATTTTAAACTAAACTCCAATAAGGATCCATTTAAACTAATATCCCTCTAACCAAGGAGGTTTGGGTGAAAGGGACTGGCAATAGAATTATGTTTTTTGCCATTGAATTGAAGATCCAGGGCAAGGAAAAAAATTTCAAGACATTCCATAACATACTTAATAGATTCCTCATCCTCATAAAGAGTGAATAAGGATTCATTAACAAGGTGCCCATTGATCAACTGGTGGTTTGAGTTAGGAAGAAAAATACCCTTCACCAAACCCCTAAAATCATGGCTATCCAAAACATAACTAGAGCCCTCAATAGCCATAACATAAATGGAAGGTGCAAGAGGGAACCCCTATCTAATAGATATGTGAATATAAAAGTGTTGGGATTGAGATCCATTAATAAAAATATAATCCCGTACATCTTGAAACAATATATTGTTAGTGTGAACAAACTTGGGACCAAACTAGAGAGATTGAAGCATAACTATGATGAAAGGCCATTAAATTTGATCATAAGCTTTCTCAAAATAAATCTTAATAAATAATTCCTTCTAGTTGGATATCATAGCCCATTCTATACCTTCCTAGACAAAAATAACATTATCCAATATGTATTTATGTTGAATAAACCCTATCTATTCACTTCTCACAATTAAGGGGAACAAATACTTGATTCTAAGTGTTAAAGCTTTAGCTATGATTTTTTTAGATACATTAAGCAAGGTGATGGCCTTATAGTTGGTCATTTCCTTAAGGTCACTAGTCTTAAGAATGAATTTTATGTTACCATGATTAATGATATTTCCAAAAGAGTTAGAAAAAATAGCTTCAGAGTAGACTTTATGAAGATCATGTCGAACTGCATCCTAGAGGGTTTGATAGAATTCACAGGGAAACCCATAAACTCTTAAGGCCTTGTTAGAGGCCATTTTCATGACAAATTTTTTAAGGCCACTAATGTTGAGGAGCCTATCATAGAAAAATATTTGAGCTTCCAAGAGCTTAGAAAGGACCACTTCAAGGCATTGAGTGAGAGAGCAGCTTCACAAGTAGGGGAAGAGGGGGGGTGAATCAGTATATCATATATCTTATAAAACTTTCCCTTAATCAAATTCTACTTAACCAAACATTCAAGATATGCGATAAAATTGAAACAATAAAACACCACTAGAGATAGAGAGAGACACCAAATATAACATGGAAACCCAATGTGGGAAAAACCATGGAGAACAATTTCAAGTATATGAATGAGGACCAACTCAAACAATATTCACAAGCACCAAATTTTAGGAGCACCAACCACTTTGCTAAGTATCAACACAATAACTATTCATGAACACCAACCCATAGGAGCACCAACCCCTTTGCTGAGCACCAACACAACAATAATTCATGAGCACCAACCCACATGAACACCAACCCCTTTGCTGAGCACCAAAACAACAACAATTCATGAGCACCAACCCAAAGGAGCACCAACCCCTTTGCTAAGTACCAACACAACAACAATTCATGAGCACTAACCCACAGGAGCACCAACCCCTTTGTTGAATGCCAACACAATAATAATTCGTGAGTACCAACCCATAGGAGCACCGACCCCTTTGTGTATACCACACAACTATCTCTCAATGTTACTATCTCAACAAATGATAGTTCATTACAACATCTCTTTACTCTCTCACCTTTGCTCTTCTAAGCTAGATATAACAAATACAAATCATATTCATCTCTCACAATGTTTTTCTAAGCTAGATATTACAATATTAAATCAAAATCTATCTTCCACACTACAAATGGATTCTCAAGCCTTTATTTATAGCTTTTCAAATGAACTTTGGCCTTCCCACTTTGTGACCCTTTAATCCTCATGGAAAATGGTGCCAAACTTGTATGCCCCTTCATATCCTTGCCTTTGAAAAGTCATGTGGTGAGCCTTCATGAGCAAAAGTGTCCTTCCCTCTTTTGTCTTTACCTTGGTGACTTTTCATATTCCTCAAAGTGTCCCTTTATGAGAAATTTCACCCTTCCTCTTTTGTCTTCACTTGGTAACTCTTGGAATTCCCCAAGATGACTCTTCATGGGAAAATGCATCCCATCTTTCTTTTATCTTTACCCTGTGGCTCTTTGACTTCTTCATGGGCCCTACTTTTGTCTTATATGCAACTAAAAATATGTTTGTTAATATTAAATAAATATTAACACACATTAACCAAGATATAACTATTACAAACATCATTAAATGCAATGGGGCCTTTATCATCAATAATGCTAGACATTTGACATCAATGACAATATTTCCAACAATATCCCTCTTTGTCATTGATGGCAACCTCAATCTTGAAACTGCCATATCCTATCACTTGCACATCTTGTCATCTAAAAACATACAGTAACCCCCCCTTATTATAGCAACCTATACCTATTCCTTGTACCTATTTTTGCACCTATACCTATACATTTTATTCTCCCCCTTTCACATCAATGACAAAGGGCCTACCTAGAGCTAACACTTAGCTCCCCCTCAATTGATGCTAAACATCAATAGTGGTAAGTAATAGAAATTTCTCCCAACTCCTCTTGAAAATCTTTGAATGTGTCCTTTGATCGTGCCTTTATGAAGATATCTGATAATACATATAAATTATTGCTTATCCTTTGAGCATCTGCAATCAACTCATTTAAGTATTTTATTCTAATCTCATAACCATCTGCATGAAACTTTAATGTATATCCCTGATCACATATTTGACAAACACTCAATATATTATGCTTAAGACCTTTTACATACAAAACACTCTTAGTCTTGGTTCTACCATAATATAAACTCAAAGTACCTTTTCTGGCTATCCTGGTAGTGGTTTTATCTCTGAATCTCACTATGCCATCATTGATCTTCTTTAGAGTTATGAAATTACTTTTATCTCCTATCATATGCCTTGAACATCCACTATTAATGAACCATGACTGATCTTCATTTCTTACATGCAAAGCTGTCTACACCAACATAGAATATTTAGGTTGTTTCTTTTGCCATGAACATGTCTGAACCTTCTTCTTAATGAATGAATCTTTGAAACTCTGATCCTTCTTGATTGAATCTACATGAGTATCCTTCTCCTTATTTTTGAAACTATTAGATTTTTTTCAACATTCTAATTTCTTATGACCATAATCATTTGAAACACTTTAAAAACTTTTAAACACTGCATATGCAAGAATCATTCTAATAACCTGAAACCTTAATATTGGTGCAAAATATTATTGAAAATATATTCCCTCAAATGATATACAAATTAATCTTTCAACTCACCTTCTTGTCATGCAACATAGTCAAGACCTAATAGCATCCACCATGCTTCAATTTTTATTGAAAGTGCCTCCTTGAAGCCTAGAAGAGACACCCCACACAAAGGGTCATAGAAATAAATCTCAAGAGATTCCCACATCTCCTCTATTTTTTCCTTATGTCTTTCTCTTAGAATCTATTTATGCATGTCTAACCTTTTTGACTTACTAACCTTATCATTTATGATGTTTTTCATCTTCTCAACTCTTGCAACTATCTTATCTTGGCAGGCTCATGCTCAAATGTAACAATAGATTTTTTACAGTCATTCTTATTTGATTCTTTATCTACTATAGCAAGTAATTCATTCTCACTCTTAAACTCAACCTTATCAACCTTTACTATTTTAGGTCTCAAAACCTGAATTTGACTCTTCTCATATCTTTTAGGGGCTCTATACCTTTGACATACTTTGAAGATATCTTTACTTGTTTTGGACATAATTTAGCAATATGGCCAACCTTATGACAATAAAAACAAACAAAATTTCTCATACCTTCTTTTTGAATGTGACCAAGATCTCCCTTTGACTGATTGCTTCTCCTCATACAATCTCTTTCCCTATGACCAACATGATGACAAATAAAACAATGGCCACGAAAAGAATTTGAAAACTTAAAATCGTTGGGCTACCTGATCGATTTCTTTAATTTGCCTTCAAAAATTGCATCCTTCTTTCCTTGGACTAATATTTCATGATCTTTCTCAACCTTGATTATGATCTTCTCATGATTATCCTTTAAAGAACATAACTCAACCTTCAACTAATTACACTCTTCTTCTCTTGATTTCAAACTTGAATTTGCAACCTCTAACTGATTCTTAAGATCTTGAATAAATATATTATTTTCTTTTACTTCTATAGCCAACTTAGAATCCAAGATACACACCTATTCCTTAAGAGCCTTGACCATATATTTCAACTCTTTATTCTCCTTCTTTAGCTTCTTGGCCATCATGTGATTTTCCTTGATCTACTTTCAAGATACTAGACCCTTTTTGAAGGAACCTACTCTGATACCAATTGTTAAGCATGGGATATACTGAGAGGGGGGGTGAATCAGTATATCATATATCTTATAAAACTTTTCCTTAATCAAATTATACTTAACCAAACATTCAAGATATGCAATTAAATTGAAACAATAAACACCACACAAGATAGAGAGACACACCAGATATAACGTGGAAACCCAATGTGGGAAAAACCATAGAGAACAATCTCAAGTATATGAATGAGCACCAACTCAAAAAGTATTCACAAGAACTAACTTACAGGAGCACCAACCCCTTTGTTGAGCACTAACACAAAAACTATTCATGAGCACCAACCCATAGGAGCACCAACCCCTTTGCTGAGCACCAACATAGCAACAATTCATGAGCACCAACCCACAAGAACACCAACCCCTTTGCTGAGCACCAACACAACAATAATTCATGAACACCAAACCACAAGAGAACCAACCCACAGGAGCACCAACCCCTTTGCTGAGCACCAACACAACAATAATTCATGAACACCAACCCATAGGAGAACTAACCCCTTTGTGTATACCACACAACTATCTCTCAATGTTACTATTTCAACAAATGATAATTCATTTCATCTCTTTCCTCTCTCATCTTTGCTCTTTTGAGCTAGATATAACAAATACAAATCATATTCATCTCTTACAGTGCTCTTCTAAGCTAGATATTACAATATCAAATCAAACTCTATCTTCCACATTACAAATGGCTTCTCAAGCCTTTATTTATAGCTTTCCAAATGACCTTTGGCCTTCCCCCTTTGTGACCCTTCAATCCTCATGGAAAATGGTGCCAAACTTGTATGACCCTTCATATCCTTGCCTTTGAAAAGTCATGTGGTGAGCCTTCATGAGCAAAAGTGTCCTTCCCTCTTTTGTCTTTACCTTGGTGACCTTTCCTATTCCTCAAAGTGTCCCTTCATGAGAAATTGTGTCCTTCCTATTTTGTCTTCACTTGGTGACTCTTGGAATTCCCCAAGATGACTCTCCTTGGGAAAATGTGTCCCATCCTTCTTTTGTCTTTACCCCATGGCTCTTTGACTTCTCCATGGGCCCTTATTTTGTCTTATATGCGACCAAAAATATATTCTTTAATATTAACACACATTATCCAAGATATAACTATTACAAACATCATTAAATGCAATGGGGCCTTTATCATCAATAATGCTAGACCTTTGACATCAATGACAATATTTCCAACAAAGGGATATGCAACAAACACTCCATGATAGTGATGCATAAAATATTATAAGATGTCAAGTAATTTGGTAAATCTATCTAAAGTGCATTTAATATATTTAATTTTATCTACATCTTGTCTTGAATAGAGGAGAAAGAATTTTTTTTGTCACTTTGTCTCCAAATTTCAACCAATGCATATTTAATATAAGCTATGGTCTGTTGGCTTTGTAAGCCTCAACCTACTGGAGCTTATGTTTCCACATGGTAGTCTAAGTTTATAAATGAGGGATTAAAGGTGTGACTTATAATTCTATTGAAACCCTAATGTATTCATGATTTGTAGCATTATGAGTACACTACCTAAAGAGAGTCATTCATTTTCCATAAATCTAGAGAAAATAGGTCATGCAGGCTATTTCATCAGCCCACCACTCAATCATAGCTAGGTTCCAAATTATAATGATATTCCCAATAGTATACTCATGTTTGAGATGGGTAATATTAAGGTAAAATTAAGAATTATGGGATTTAAACTATGCGATAGTTCATTCAATGCAGAAGCAAATAAGATGATGGTCAGACAAGAAAGTGTCTAAGATCATAGAAATAAGATGATCATGAACATGAGTGAATAATAAAAGGTCTTATTCTAATATCAAGGCACAATTAAGACATGTAAGATCTCGATATTCTCCTTGACAAAAATTATACCATATGAATCAAGGATAATTTGATTCTCTCCTATGATGATTAGGATCAAAACCCCAAATTTATTTCACATGTAAAATCATACCTCATGTTCTCTTGCACACCATCTCATCAGGATACATCCTTATTTATCTTTATAAAACTCAATCATGTTTATTTCACCATAGAGAATCTAATATGCATTTAGAAAAGATTCTACTAACCATCTCCAAAGTAATGTGTGTTCCACATCATCATTAGAGGCATATAAATTGACCATGCCAATGATGTGACTACCAAAGTCAAAAAGTGTCTAGATCACCTGATGGGTGTGTTCAAAACCCCAGGAAATAATATTTTGAGATAACTCAAGCACCAAAGGGGTGATAACTCCCCATGTCCAGGCTCATGATAGGTGGCCTGACAAAGGACCCCAAGCTAGATAATGTGAGTAGTAGAATGAATCAAAAAATTATAAATTTTGACTTATTACATGTATAAAGTTTTCATTTTGGAAAAATGATGATAATTTTTCTTGACTATTTACTTACATGTCATATGAGTGAGCCCTCTAACATTCCAATAATAAACTATCATTGGGAATAATCAAGGTTCATATTATTTCCCTCTATTAGACTTGAGAGGGTTATAAACTGATTGAAATTTGAGTCGAGAATGTCATAATCTCCAAGTTATAAAGGTTTCATTTTGTTTTGCACATAATCCTCATCTATAAATGGAGAGGGACTATGTGATCACCATAAAATAGAATTATGATTGAGGGTCATAAGACCAAGATATGAATCTTAATCATTCAACCCTGAAGGGGGCTATAAGGATGAAGCTGTAGGAGTGGGAGATGGGGAAAAAACAAAATGGGTGACCACTTGAGGAGAAAGGGATATAGAAGATAGGGGTTTAAATTACATTAGCATAAGGACTTTACCAGTAGATACTAATGAATTTAGCCCCTATGGGTTGGTACATAGTTGGTTGGGGTTTGGCATTTCTATGGACTGCATTATTCTTCTTATTAGATACTATTATCCATCCATCAGAGTTATGGGATTTCGGATCAGACCCACTTTTATCTTGAGGATCAGAAGGAATTGAGACCATTAATGAGAATTCTCTAATCATATGGTCCAAAGCCTAGCATTAGAAATAAGTGTTAAAGAGGTTGATATAAAGCACATGCTATGTGAACCAATTATTACCTAATTGAATCTCAATGGAATCTTTGAGGTCTTGGGCAAGATCTCTTTCCACATAGATCCTTCTCTAGGGACATGCTACCTAGAAATTTTATTGTTCATGGTAGGTAAAGAAACCTAGAGGCTTGATACATTGGTCAAATAAATTCCATAGAGGAAGAGGTAAGCTTGGAAATTCTATCCACACTAGGATTTTAAGTTTATTTTTTTCTAAGATTTGAAAGTCTTAGTTCTAATGGTAGAAAATAACCAAAGTGTTGCATATAAACTAGGGGCCATGATTAACAACAATTTTACAATGTTCAAGGTTTGTGGAAAAAAATAAGAAACCCTTCTTGAGGTTTGGGACTCCTTTTAGTTTCACCCCATGGCCTTGCTAATAATTATGGATCCTCCAAAGGAACTGGACCCATAAAATAAGCAACCAAGGTAAAAAATTTAGAATAATTATAGGATTTATCAAACTCTGGTAAATTTAGAACCATATTTGGTAGAGGATTATTAGGGTCAGAGTTAATACCTCACCAATAATTATGGATCCACTACTTTAGTAGGCTTTCCAAAGGAACTAGACCCTTAAAATAAGCAACCAAGGTAAAAATTTCAAAATAATTATTAGATATATCAAAATTTGGTAAATTTAGAATGATATTTGGTAGAGGATTATTAGGGTCAGAGTCAATACCTCATGGTAAACTTTTGGGACAAACTTCTGACCTTGTTTTGATGTCATTACTTCTCAAGCTCCTAGTGGTAATCCTTGCATCAAACGATGTAAAAATGGTGGTGATGACCATTTAATAAAGGGAAGGTAACACTACCCAAACGGTAGAAGGCTAGCATGACTCAACATAATAAATACACAGTCAAAACAAAATTAATCCTACCTATATTGAATGATAGATTGGTAGTGCAAAAGATGGGGAATCCTTAAAAATTTATAGACATCTAATGCTCTATACGAATCTCCAAAACTCCCAAGTGGAATATTTTTGTTTTAGTTGTAACCTAAGTGTCAGTCTTAAATTCTTTGATAAAGGTCTCAAATGATCAATAGTCTTGCCAATCAATCACAGTATCCCAAATATCTAATTCCATGAAGAAATATATTACAATATAATATGTATTTAATGATCTAGATATATGATTAATAATAAAATATTAAACACATATCAAAAACATTTTTCACAGGTAATTAGGTGGGAAAATCTCCACTGGAGGTAAAAAACCCATAGTAGTTTATATTCAATATTAAAAAAACTATAATACCCTAATAGAAATCCGCTTCCTCATCTCACTTCTCAAATAATCTTCACAAATCCCTTACAAATATTTGCCACATGAAAATATGAATTTTCCAATTCATAATGTTTCACACTAGAGATAAAACCCTATTTATAGTGAAATGTGAAGGGAGGTGGCTATTGTAACCAACGGGTCTAACCATCCTAAAAGAAATTTCAATAACATTGGTAAGTATTAAACAAATATAAGTTTATTATTTATTTGTACAAGGTTTTCACATCATGCTAATAAATAATATATTATTATTTAATTAACTACCAATGTAATTTAAGGCTCAATTAAGCCTAATTAGACATTAAATGATCTAACACAATCCTATCTTCCATTCTTCCAACTGTGGAGGTGCTTTACCCACATATTCTACTCCCAAATATTCATCTTATACATAGCTCACATCATCCCTTGGGACAAATATCCTTATTATATTCTCTTTAATAACAATCAATGTTGTTTACATAACTCTCAACATAGTATCTCCAATCTCATCTAATATTCCCACAATATTGGTAGCCATTGCTCCACATCTACCCTCTCTTCTTAGAATCATCAATAATCTCTCAATATAAGCTAATAATACAATATCTTATTTTCAAACCTAAATAGCTCATAAACCTCTCTCAATTATCAAAAAATTATTACCATATCTGATACCATATCATGTAGTCAAGTATAGTAAGTCAAGTGAGTGATATCCTTATCCTTGTAGCCATTAACCCCGCACATACATACATAATGAGATTAGAAAACAAATAAAAACACATTATTTATTTTTATAAGAGGAAATTCATAGATTAAAACCACCCCTAATTCTCTTCTTTGTTTGGTTACAATACAAGAGAAAGAACCACACTCAATAACCTTACACTGGATTAGCATCTACTCTCTACTCCTTTATCCTTCCTACTTAAATACCCACACTCTCCTAGAAAGTTATCTTTAAATCCATCCTTTCTTCTTTGAAACCTTACCCTACCTCTTTTATTTTTTTGAGTGACTATTGGAATCCCCTATGATCTTGAAAACACTCAAAATGAACACTTAACTTTTTTGTGCCATATTTAAACTATATAATTGAATCAAAAGAAACCATTAAGTAATACATATCAATACTTAAATAACTAACCTAATGGTTTTTTAACCACCAATTAATGTTGACATGCGTTATTTCATATTTTTATCATAAAACATATAAATATTTATCTCACTTATTTAAATTATCTTTTCTTTGTTCCAAGAGCTTATTAAACTGCTATTGGTCATTGTATATTGTCTACATACTTCTTATTGGGGCTAAATTCATGCAAAAACTAAGATAGTTTTGGGTGATGCAAGATTGTTTGATCACCATCATTCTCCTACATCAACCAAGAAGACCATATGAAGATATTAACATGGAATTCAGGCGTGGATTATAATGGACACAAAAAGGTTATGATTTAATATTATCCTTGGTATAAAATGGCTATCCAAAATTAACTAAAAACTAATTTATTTTATTAAATAAATGGTTGAATTATTTTGGTGTTGTCTCAAAACTTTGAAGAAGATCATCATGTTTAGGATTAGGATTTGGTTGTTTCCTTATTCTCACAACACCTGACCTATTTTTTAAAGTATGTGTTGGAATTGAGAAGATTGATATTTGTAATATATTCAAGTTTTCAAGGTCATGGTTCCTCTAGGAAACCATTCTAAGGTGGTTGATCATGGTGACATGAGTTGCAAGGGATATTTACAATATTTTTATTTATTTATGGGATAATTTACCCATGTCAATGTTATATCACATGAGACCACCTAAATAACATATTAAAAATATTTTGAGATGGGTTGTTCTTAGAGATTGTGTAACCATCTTCAAATCTCATGACCAAAGTCTCATGTGTCTCATTTAACCCATTTTTGTGACTATGGAAAAAATAACAAAATACAAATGTTAAGTGTGGAGGGTGTTTAAATTTGAACAGAGAGCTTAGTCACACTAAATGGGTGCCACCAACCTCTTAAAACTCATATCATAAAAATAATTGGTTTCTTATCAAAAATTACAATCATGCATTGCAAGGGGAATTTCAAATCATGGTGAAGGTTATAAGTCCACAAGCCATCTTAGTAAAAATAATTATGTAACTTTTATAGTTCATGTATATACATGGTGTGTAAAAAGGCATTTGGTATAATAAGGAACAAGTACAAATTATAAACATATGAAAATCAACCTAAAAACACCCAAGAGAAAGCTAAAATGACTTTAGAAGGTTTTTTTTAGTATTTTATGGTTATGTTAATCTAAGGGATGACCATTAAATTAGGAAAATAAGATTAATAAGAGTTTTATGATTAAAAAAAAATGAGGTATGAAAAAATCATGCCCCAAAAAGGGGAATTGTTTCCATGTGAAGGTTGGAGAAACTAGAGGACTTTCAACAAGTTGAAACATCAATCGAGATTGGATTTTTACATTGATAGTGAGCATATAATTTTTTTTATGTCTCTGACTAGACATACAGAAATCAAGTAGTGAAAAATTGTATAACATTAACAAAATATTTGAAAATAGTTTCTATTTGTTGTGAGCCAAGTGGTGAGATTCCAAACCTATTACGAGTTTATTTTATAATTTCACATCTTTAAAAACATTTCTTCAAGTGGGAAGATTCTAATTCAAGGGATTTTTTGTGAGAAATATATTGTATGCCTTTAAAAAGGATTAAAATATATATTTTTATAAAAATAAAATCCTTGTTCTTGTTGAGCTATATATAAGTTTGGATATCTTGCAGAATATATCATGAGATTTATTTCAAGTACTCATACCCTATATCCATTCTCTCATCTCAAGAAAATTTGAAGCTTCAGATAAATTGCATGTTTTCTATAATTTTTTTGTTAAATGAGGTGACCACCAATTATTTTTGAAACATCATAGTTGAGCACAAAAACATTGGGCAAGCATTATTTAGGGTGCTAGAATAAGGTTATAATTCATTTGGCCCTTAGCCTAGATTGCATCATATAATTAATATATCTTTGTGTTTGTTTATAGATTCTCAAAAATTGTACATTTCATTACATGTAATAAGAATACTAATGCCACAAATATTTCTAATTTAAATTAGTGAAGTTAATAATAATAATGCCACAAATATTGCTAATTTAAATTAGTGAAGTTATATGGATTTCTTAAAAGTATAATGCTAAATAGAGAAACAAAGTTTGTTGGTATTTTTTATGACTTTGTGGGAGAATTTGGACACCATTTTGAGTTTTAGTTCAATATATCATCCATAAATAGATGATAAAATGGAAGTAGTAAATATAAAAATATAAATATATTGAAATGTTTGGTGGGAGACAAGCAAAAACAATGATTTTTTTTCTTAGCACAAGTTAAATTTTATTACAAAAAAATAATTTAAAAAAATACAATGAAGAATCCTTTACAAATAATGTATGTATGTAGTATAAGAGGTGTTTTAAAATTGTAAGACATCAATTATTTGAGTGGGAAAAAATATTGAAACTGAGGAGTATGGATCAAAAATTAAAATAAACACCAGAGAAAAATTCCATTAGATACAAGCTACAATTTGATCTCAAGCGAAGAGAGAAATAATTTAAAATTGGGGACTTGGTTTTACCATATTTTAATAAGGAAAGGTCTTCAAATATAACTTACAATAATCTCAAGTCAAAATATATTAGGCCATGTAAAATTCTTAGAAAGTTTTCAAAAAATGCCTATGAAATAGAGCTAATATATGGGATTGAAAGCTCACCCATCTTTAACCTAGTGTATTTTATCCTTTCCATGAGGTTCAATCACTTGATTATGATGTTGGTTTCATTTATAAAATTACATATTGGAGACAATAATTACATGAAAATGTGATAGAGTATATTAAGGCAGTGATCAATTCTAAGATCATAAAAAGGGAAAGATATAAAGAATAAAACTAATAGTTTGCTAAGTAGAAGGATAGAGTATCGGAAAAATCCACTTGGATGGGTGAATCCAAATTGATAAAAAATTGAAATACATTGGAGGAACTCACTCAAGCTTCATGAGAAAAATGTCAAGGATCATTTTACTTACTCATGGTCTCTAATGCAATAACATGCATGTTTGATGTGTAATCTTACACTAACCAAAAACATATGTAGTATGTTATAGTGAGTTGATAGTGTGATTTCCTTTGTGGAAATGTGAAATATGACTTATTATTTTACTTGAATACTTCTAAACTTCCAATGATCTCTAAGGATCAGAGATCACTTTGTTTCAATAAGAAAATAAGGTTTAGATTTAGTGGTCCATTTATGGTGATGAAAAATATAGTGTTTTTCATATTGGTTACATAATTTACAATCTACATTAAGCATATATTTAACCCACATTAGTTATACAAGTAAAGTAATTACCTAGAATGATTGGTTTTCTCATGATTGGTGTTACAAGAATATTTTAGGGTGTTTGAGGAGGCATCTACAGAAGTAGAGAATTAATTTGGTATGATAATGAATAAAATGGAGAGATAAAGGTCTTAAGAATCATAAATAAACCAAAAAACAAAATTCAAGATCTGGTTTGGATCATGATTAATGTGTCTTCTTCATTTTTCTTCAAAAAATATTTTCTTGAATCATAAAATAGTACCACTGGAACACATTTTTTAAAATTCAATCACAAAAATAAGTAGTTTATTTCCCTATGGAATTTATTCTACAAAAGGCCATTCTTAGGTAACAATGACTTCAATGATTGCAATCATGGAGTGACATATGAATGTTGTAGTTTTTTAAATAATTCACATGTTTTATCTATGATGCCACTTTTTAAAATTGAAATTGTATTATAAGGTCTATTTATTACATATATAAAGGTTTACACATAAGGAAATGCACATCCATCAAAGCATAAATGAGAGAATATATTTGTCATATGTTTAGTTTTAAAATATATTAACAAAATGTGGTGAGATAAATTGCAATGATAGACTTAAGACATATGGTTGTGTTTTATGAGGAGGCAAGGATCATAACATTATGGATTAATATGTTAATGAATTTATTAGATATTTATCCCATGCATTCACATTGGTTATGAAATTGATGGAATTCATTTTCTATTGCATTAGAATAACATATAGTCATTGTAAATTAATTTTTCATACAGTTCATTGCCTAATATATATTTCCACATTTTAGAACTAGTGTTACATTAGGGAAACCTCACTCATTATATTATGATATCATGACATAATCATTACAATATTTTATCAAACAATTCAAGGTTGTTGTATATAATGTTGCATGCATCCATCATAAATATAACAAAATGATGGACTTAGGACAACTAATTTTACTGAGTGGGTGGAAATAATCTTATCATTATGGCCTAATATGTTTGTAGCTTTAGTACACATTAATATCAATGTAATGACATATAAATAGTGTATATTTTCAAATAAAATTACATTAGAGGGTTTTTCACAATATTATCTCAAAATATTTGAGCTAATGAATGCCTATGGAACATACTCTAACAAATTTTATAATGAATACATGATATTCAAAGAATAAATGTAGAAAGAATGATCTGCATCACATAAAACCTTAATTTTTTTCATATTTAACTATAATTATAGTCCATGACTAACTTAAAAAATTGACAACCTAGAATATGATGAGATCAACACACCTCAAAGGTATCATGTGGTTCTAGATTCAATGTGTTTAACTATTTTAGATAAAAAATAAAATAGATTGTATTTATGATTATAAGTGTAAAAATAGAGAATATTAGAATGCTAAAGACGTAAAATAGTCAACAATTTTAATTTTAACAAATGTTGAATATGGAAAACTGCAATTTTAAAAAATCACTAGGAATAAAACAACTTAACTCAAATCAAGATCATAGTTGACTATTCTAACTATTTGAAAATGAAAATTAATGGAAGATATGGTTGCACATGTTCAAGACAAGCATAGGATTAGAGACTAATTCAAGAATTTTTTTTTATAAGTGGAGGATAGTGTAGGCCATTCATGTCCATTGACTATGGAGTCATGCCAGTTGACTATGATAACTGACTAAAAGGAAAATATAAAAAGAAACATGATTCTAAAAATGAAAAATCAAAGGTAGAATCTTATATATTTTTTGAAAAGGATCACTACAATTGGATAGTAACATAGGCTACTCATGTCCATTGACCACGGACTTGTCCACTCTAATTGTAATGAAAAATTAATCATTGTGTTTTTTTACGACTATGTCTGTTGATCAATAAGAGATCAAATTTTATATTATACTATGCATAATTTTATATTTTCCATATCTTATCTTTGAAAGCTTGAGGGTGATTTGATAGCTTGAAAACCTAAAAAAAATATGGGAGTTTAATGGGATGAGTTGACCTCAATCACCCCTTAATGATTGATTTTTACCTATATTCTAATACTCAAAGGAGATAAAATAAACACACGTAATTATCCCACCTATAGTGAATGTGAAATTATGTTACTTTAAATATATGTACATAGATATAAATTATATTTGATACTTGAAAATTTTATCTCTTGATTTGATTTGGAATACTATTGAATCGACTTATGGTTGCTTTTTGTGAGTGATCATGAATTTGGAAATAAAAGGGTATATTTTCTTAATGTGTAGAGGTGTAAAAGATTAAACAAAGTGAATAGAAAGTGGGGAAAATGAATGACATTGAATGTTTATTTATAGGTGAACCTTTGGATAATTTCCTTTAGCTGACCTTATGAAACATATGAGAAGACACAAATAATGATTTAAATTTTCAAAACTAGCCATTATTTGGTGTGGGATGTGGCTGACCTAAGTGAGCACAAGCATGACATCACTCATCTAATTAGGGTGAACTTATCCAAATATATTAGGGACATCTATCCTTAATTATAAATGGTCCAAGGGTGATTTTAATTAGATTGATTATTTAACATTTAAATATTTATATCACAGTGACAACAAACAAAGGTTCAGACATGCATATAGATAAGAATATTAGAGTAATGGTGAATAAGAGTTGTGTATTTTTTTTCAAGTAATGTATTTTAGTATGTGTAAATATTATCATGGTCAATTACATGTGACTAAATTCTTGTGTCTACATTACACCCACCCACCTTACTCCTGTCCCCCACCCCTCACCCCCAACCTTTTATTCTATTAATGAAATCGCTAGAGTAAAGGAGAAATAATTGAACCCAAGTGTGTACAACAGACTTTGTCTTTGAGTGGGTACTTAAATTTTTCAAGTCACTCAAATTTATCTAAACTTTAAATATCTCATGAATTAGTCAATTATACATTTTAAAAATTGAAAAAAATTAAACCTTGAAAATAAATTTTTTTAAAGATAGCAAGGAAAGAGCAAATATGTATGTAGGTGGAATAAAATTTCCATATAAATTATAATTGATGATGGATAATTATGCCACATTATTGAATCACTTTGTAATTTAAGCTAATGATGAATTGAAATTGATCAAATCCATATTTTGAATAGTTAATCAAGACATCAAGTTTGAAACATGCATTATTCGAACTCTCATGAATATGGATTAGTACTCAATGTAATAATATAAATATGTGAAACCATTATGGGTTAACTATAAGTGATTATAAGACCATTGATTGTCACTAGAATCAAATTAACTATATACATAAAAATAAAAATGCTAACATATGCACTTGACTTCTTGAGGTCTGGCTGAGACAACATGCATAATGGATAGATGGATGGGTTAATCTATGGATTTTGATAATTGATATTAAGAATGGAGTTTTGGATGATGGGAGTTAAATTATGATCATGATGGTACAAAAATATTTTTTCCATGTTGGGGTGTTTATTTAGTATATCTAATTGGGAAGAGATTAAAGTCCAAGGTCCCTCTATGTCGGTGATGATAAGATAACAAAGTTCTTGATCAATGTTAGGAGAAATGAAGTGGGTATGATTAGGTTAGATAACTCAAGGGATTTTATAATTAATTTTTATTTTGATATTCCTAATTAATTTCATACATAAAGTGAATGAAAATGTGACAAGGCTAGTCTTGAGGAGGAAAGAAAAGGAAAGGTGAATCTCTAAACTTTGATGACATTGTATTGATGACCTTGAAAATGAGGTGGAATGAATATAGGTTGAGAGATAATCCATTATTTATTATAAATATCATTAAGAGAGTTAATAATAAGTGTGTAATGGGGATGGAATTGAATACATATAATCTAAACTTGGTGTTAGTATCACTTTTTAAGTCATTTCTTGGAACAAGAGAGTTGACCCTAGGGAAAAGGCTCGCTCTAATTAGGTAAGGACACTATGGAAGTGCCATGAATTATAAAAGTAAAGTTTTTGTATGTGTAATGAAGTATATGAGATTGTATAGATGTTTCTTTTGGAATTGTAGATTTACTTTTATGAAATATTGTAACAATATTTAATGCTTGTGCTCCTTTTGATAAGGCTTTTCTAGATGTTTGGGATTATTTTGAAAATATTTGGAAAAATAAATGAATTAATATACTTAATAAAAGTAAAAAATAAATGGATACTTAAATAAAATAAAATATAATGTTTTTTTTCCTTTTTAATATTTTAGATGCATGCAAACTTAAAACTAAAATTCTAAGTAAAATATGCAGGTATTGATTTTCCCTAGCTTTTCCTAGATCGCAAGATGATTTACCTAGTGAAACCTAAGTAATATACATTTATTTTTGGATTTTTTTTTAAAAATATTATGATATAGTACTATGAAATTAATTTTTTATAACATTAAAATATTAAGATCAAGTTTTAATCCTATCAAGCACTCTTACAAAGATTTCATAAATTGTCTTCACACATACAATCTAGAGAGTAGTTTTGAATGTTTGTCTATAAAATAGAATGATCTATGCATAAAATAATTTGGATATAATATTATAATATTTGTAATATAGTTATATAAAACATCATTCCTTCACTATGAAACAATTAAATTTTAGATCTAGTATGTTAGGTTTTGGTTGTCTAGATTGTCTCAGTTTTTGTGTGTGGTTTGAGAGTTGTTTATGTATGAAATATTATCAAAAATTGAAAGTAAACTATTGTATTTGTATGTAATTTTTTTTTTTGTTTTATTTATATACCCTATGATATATTCAAAACTATGTTCTTTCAAATAAACTAATATACAATTTCGAAAACAAGATATCTAGACTACATTTTTTGTGTGAGAGAGGAAAGAGAGTAGGATTTATTTTATGTGAATTTTGAATATAAATGTAATATATTGAATAAATAAAACTAAAATATTATAAAATAATAAATGAAAATAATAATAAAAAATAAAATCCTCCAACATGAATACTGGTTGTGACCAAAAAAAGGCAAGAGATTGTTGTTATGCAAAATGTCCTTAGTAAGCTAGCTTCTCCACTCAACATGATTGTAGGAACTCTCTAAAAAAGTATGGAATTAAAATATATATAAAAAATGGTATAATACTAAAAAATATTACAATTTTACTATGACTGGTTGATCCACTAATAGCAAAGACTATGTTGTTGATCTAATGAACTCTCTCTTCCAAATGTGTAGCTTTGACACAAATATGACCAAAGATGGAGCAAGAAGATTTTACTCAACTAAAATTAGGTGTTCTTGGTTTATATATATATTTTAAAAATTAATTTTTAATTAAAAATTCAGATCTAATATTCATCTAAAACTAGGATACTTGTATAAAAAGCAAGGAAAGTATAAGTGTGAGTTTCACTAAGCTTGATCAAAGACTTAAACTTGGGAGGGAAAAATATTGAAAGAAACAAGAGTATGAGTTAGTTGGGCCATCTCAAGGGTGAAAATAATTAAAAATAAATAAATAAAATCAAAGATATTCATGCAAAAAAAATGAAAACTTAAGTTTCATATGTTAAACATAAAAATAGGTATATTATGGCAAAACAACTATTGTTTGTATGTAGCATGGATGAAATTGCCACACAAGGTGATAAGACCATTGGAATTTATAATGAGCATCATGATGGTTTGATAAAATAACTCTTAAAAAATTCTTTTTTCATGGTAGTTTATGAAACTATTACAATAAAAAAACCTTCAAAATAGTGATTTTATCACTAAATGAGGCACTTTTTTATGAACAAAGTAGTTTCATATTGAAAGAAAACTAAAATATGGGTAGAGGTTGGTAGAACTTGGATGTGGTGTGCACGCCATGATCCAAATGGTTGTAGATACTCATATTTGTCTTGGGAATATGACTTATAATAAGAGAGAACTAGGAAAATGGTTGGTTAGTTAAGTAGGTTGGGTGGATTGCCTAGTGAGCTATATCCAAGAAGCATGAGCTATCTAGGAGGTTGTCAATCCACCTTATAATATAAGTTAATTTTGAAAATCAAAGGTTGCATAATATAAAATTACTAGATCTAAATAAATAAATACTTTACAATTGAATGCTAGTGTTCTAACAAAATAACATTTAGGTGAATGCTAAATTATTAAATAAATTTTCAAGTCAGGTCAAGTTATTATTTCTAGTGTATGAGGTGATAGAGGCCAAGAAAATAGGGTTTGGTTGGTGGTTAATGGTTGATGGTTTTGGTCACAAAAGTTCACATAGTGACCATCAATAGTCAAAGTGACCATCAATGATTAGAGATAACCATTGGTAAATGGGTGACTATGGATAGTTTGATAGCTGACCATCAATGGTCAAGGTGACTATCAGTAGTTTGATAATTGAATGTCAGTGGTCAGAGTTACCAATGATAATTACTATTGACAAGTCTTGTTAAGGTAAAATATTAGACTGTAAATAAATTGTAGATAGTTTAGTAGGTTGGTGGATGTCTAATTAAGGGTTAGATGGGGTCAAAAGGTGGTGTTTAGGAGTTAGTAAAAAATAAAATAAATAAAATAATTGTTGATACTGATAAGAGATAGATACTTATATTGATTATTGAATTTGGTTGAAGATGTTAGTGAAGCTTGGTCAAATTTTGGTAGAGTAACAGTGCCTATGGTTGTAAAGAAATTTTGGTAGAGTGTTAGGTCTCTATTATGCTAGTTGGTTAGCTAGAAGGAAGACTTGCAAAAGAAAATCTTGATGAAGAAGCCTTGCCCAAAAATATCATAGATCATGAATCCTCTTTCTTGGTCTTGCTCTCTTTTTATAGGCAAGGAGAGATGGAGGTAGAAGGTTACATAGGAGGTTTGGTTTCCTAAAGTTAATGTTCATGATGCACTAGCTTACCACCTACATTCAATTTTTGATGCATTAACTTACACATGGATCGAGTAAGTAAGATCAGGTACTAACCATTGATAGTTAGAGTGTCAACCATCAATAGTCAGAGTGCCAACCATCAACAATCAAAGTGACCATCGATGGTCGAGGGTTGAAGGGTGAAGGGTCAAAGGTCAAAGGGTTAAGTTTGGTCAAGTTAGGTTAGAAGGTGAGTTAGTTAAAGAGTGTTTCAATTGATTTTATGGTTGAAAGTGTGTGAATGATAGGTGATAAGAATCTAGGGGTATTTTAACAACTAGAAACATTGTGTGTGGTTTTCTAGTGTCCACATTTTGCCTCTTTTTATGAAGTTTATATCAACAAGTTGTAAAATAAAAATAAATTTTGGGTCAAAGGTTCAGTTACCCTGAGTATGGGAGGATGTGATCCCCCTCAAATCAATATTTGATGAGGTGAAGAAAAATTAGGTACAATTTTAATGAATGGTTATGTGGATGGGAAGGTAGGTGAGGTTGGGAATTAAGGCATAAAAATGCACATAAAATGTGACTAAGTGCGACAATAAAGATTGTTCATAGAGTACATTGCCAATGTTAGTTGGAAATATGTTTGGTTCTAGAAGGACAACTAACAAGGTAACAAAGCCCCATCATTAGACATAGTTGATTGAGTTAATCTATACGTTTTCTAGACAAGGTCAGTGTCTTGTAGGTATCCAAGGTAGGAAGTGCTCTTGAGAAGGCACAAAAATGGTTAGGTGTGCACTAGGTGGTGAAAATTCAAATGTTCAACATGGAAGGGTAATCAATGGGGTCAAAAGGACCAAGTCAAGGTCATCACAAAATATGCAAAAGGTTTGGGTCAAAAATGGCTAACATCAAGGTCAACATGGTCAGATGGTTATTTGGTTGGTTGGAGAGGGTGTTCTCCAATGGTTCATGGTTATTTTGTGGAGAATAGGTTCTCTCCAAAGGTTGGTTAGTGGTATTCAAATGAGTTATCCCAATTTTATATACCACTTGGTTTGGGTTTGGTAAGAGAAGGGTAATCTCCAATGGTTTATGGTTGACAGAGAAGGTTCTCTCCAATGGTTAATAGTTAAGGTAAGGTGGGTTGGTTGGTGAAGTTCAAATGGGTTACCCCAATTTGATGTTATACTTAGTTTGGTGGAGAAGGGTAATCTTCAATGGTTAGGGTTGATGGATAAGGTGATCTCTAATGGTTCATGGTTAAGGTAGGGTGGAGGTTGGAAAAGGGTAATCTACAAAGGTTGGGTTTGGTTTGGTGGAGAATGTGCTTTGCAAGGTTTATGGTTTGGTGGAGAAGGTGCTCTCCGAAGGTTGGTTATTGGTGTTCAAATGAGTTGCCCTAATTTGATGTACCACTTAGTTTAATTTTAGTAGGAGAAGGGTAATCTCTAATGTTTTATGGTTAATGGAGAAGGTGCTCTCCAATGGTTTATGGCTAAGGTAAGGTGAGTTAGTTGGTGGCATTCAAATGGGTTACCCCAATTTGATGTACCACTTAGTTTGGTGGAGAAGGGTAGTCTCTAATGGCTTGGATTGATGAAGAAGGTACTCTCTAATGGTTTATGGTTAAGGTAAGGTGGAGGTTATATAAGGGTAATCTCCAAAGGTTGGGTTTGGTTTGGTGGAGAAGGTGCTCTCCAAGGTTTATAGTTTGGTAGAGAAGGTGATCTCTAATGGGTCATGGTTAGGTTAAGGTGGGTTGGAGAAGGGTATTATGGGGATGGCTTGCCCCTTCTATAGGTGACTTAGGAATTATGATAGACAAGTCCATGCCTTAATGCTAGGTGTAGACTAATCGATGTGGGAAGTCTACTGATGCTATTGTGAAATTTGATTATAGATTTTTTAAGATTGATTGGTGTTTAATTTTGATATAGGGTTTGTTATTTCTTAGTTTGATATGTTTGGGAAGTTGATCGATGTGGGAAGATTCAAATGATTTCTTTTGACAAAGTTGACTTAGCCATCCTTTAAGGGAGTGGTCTAAGTTTAGATTTGTTCATGTTTGATATCTATCATTCAAGGGAGTAGTCTACCTTAAGTTTAAGAAATTTTGATTGTTTTAGGGTAGCTATCCTTCAAGGGAGCAATATGCATGCTAGAGATGTTGACCCAAGTGATAGTTTGGTATCCCAAATTGTTTATATGCTAGTTTAGATATGGACTATCTATATACACCTAATACTTTTCTTTATGGAGGAAAAAACATAGCATAAGGAGGTTGGTGATGGGTAAAAGATGTGGTTTTAAGTGATAACAACCATGGGAATCCATCCTAAAAAGGTTAGAAAGTACCATGAATATCATGTCATGGGTAGAGCTATAGTATCCATGCTTAGGATTAGGCTAAAGTTGTGATGGATAATCACATGATCCTATTTTTAATCAGTTATACTTAAAAATAAGGAGATGAAGGTGATTTAAAATAAGTTATGAGCTTAAGTTAGACACAAGATGATAAAGAACTTGTTTTAACCAAAGAATAGGTACACAAATGCAAAATAATTAGAGGAGGTTTAGGTTCTCATATGCCTCAAATCCATGCTTGCATAAATAGTTGATGTCAATCAGGAGAGTAGATGTCCCCTAGTTATTTTTTGAAACTTGATTAACATGGAAAATATTTGGATTGACAAAAAGGGTGAAGTTGGTTAGGTGATATTTTGGTGGAAAAGGGTAATCTCTAATGGTTGGGGGAGAAGGTAACTCCCAAATAGGTTGGTGGAGAAGGGTAATCTCCAATGGTTTGGGGAGAAGGTAAATCCTAAATGGTTGGGTGGTATCTAAATGGGTTGTACCAATTTGGTATACCACTTGGTTTAGGCTGGGGGAGAAGGTGACTCCCAAATAAGTTGGTGGAAAAAGGTAATCTCTAATGGTTGGGGGAGAAGGTGAATCCCAAATAGGTTGGTGGAGAATGGTAATCTCCAATGATTAAGGGAGAAGGTGACTCCAAAATATTTGGTGATAGCAAAAAATATAAAAAAGTGGCCCAAAATGACTAAGGTTAAATTCATTTGGTTGGTTGATTGATGGATAAGGGTAATCTTTAATGGTTTCATGGTTAAGGTAAGGTGGTTGGTTGGGTTGGTAAGTTGAGGTAAAAATTCCAAGGGTTAGTTTGGTTAATTATTAAGGTATGGTTTGGGTTGATAAATGGTCAAAGTTGTATGGAGGGAAAGTTCTCCCTATTTTGATCTTTTTATAGATGGTCGAAGATGGGAAAATGATCCCAAGGTGAGGTATTGGTTACTAAGAGGGTTTAAGAGGGTGAAGATGAATTCATCCACCTACAAAAAGGGGTGTTAGTTGTTAGTCATTAGTGGTTATTAGGTCAAGTTTCTAGGTGGTGGTTTAGGTGGATTTCTTCCATTACACCAAGGCTAAGAAAATGTTATTGGACCTGATTTAGGTAGGTTAGGTTAGGTTAGGTTTGGTAGGTTTGATGGGTTGATCTTGGTTTGAGTTATTATATGGGTTGGTTATGGTTGAGTTAAAAAGTATTTTGATTATGGTTGATTGATTTGGTGTAGAGGTTGGTTTGATTGGTTGGGAGAGGTAAGATAAATGATTGAGTTGGTTTATTGATTGGGTTGGTTTGATTGTTTGGTTTGGTTGGTAAGGTAAGGTTGGGTGGATGGTTATATGTAAGTTTAGGTTGATGATAAATTTGGTTGGGTTAATGGTAGGTAAGGTAGGGTTGGTCATTGGTTCCATAAAATAGATAAGTTGAAGAGGTAGGTAGGTTGGTTTCAAATGGGTAAGTGGAAGAGGTTGGTTGGTTGGTTCTACATGGGTAAGTGGAAGAGGTGGGTAGGTTTCCTTGATTGTGATTTTAAAAGAAAGTTGAGAAGGTCCCACTTAGTTAACAAGTGGTTTGTTTAAGTTTTGGATTATGGTTTCCTTAGTTAAAGGTTGACTAAGAACCTAATCTAATGGATGGACCTCAATATGTTGAGGCTTTGGTTATTGGTGTGCACAACACTAGGTTTAAAAAGAGGTTCAATGATGGATTTATCTTGAGTTTTTGAGCTAATCAATTAGTTTATTGAGGATGGTTGGTATAATAGGTTTGGTTGATTTGATAGGTTGGGTGGGTTTGATTGCTTAGGTAAGGTTGATAAGGTGGGTTGGTTTGATATTTATTAGTTGGATGGCAAATATGATAGACCAAATCTTAATGTTGAGATAAATAGGGTTGCCTCAAAGTGGGTCAGAGTAGTTGATATGATGGTTGGGGTATATGACCCAATGGTTGATGAGGTTGGATAGGTTGAAATTAAGGTTGGTTATGGTAATTGTTAAATTGGTGTTGATGGGTTGTTGGTTGAGTATGATGATGGTTAAATGGTAGTTGATAGGTTTTTGATTGGTTTTAGTTGATATTTAGTTGGTTGTAGGTGAGGGTTGATTGGTCATGGGTACCATAAATAGATGACTCTACTTTGATTATCCTATTCATTAATATTGTAACTAGCTCAGGTGGTAGTTGATAGTTTTTTGGTTTGGTATAGTTGAGGTTTGATAGGTGATAGATAGGGTTTGATTGATTGTGAGTGAGGTTAGGTTGGTTTTTGATGAGGTTAGGATCATAACTAGCTTATAATTTAAGGTATTGCTCTAAGGCAAGATGGTTAATCTCCAAGATCTTAGTAAAGTTAGGATCTCCATGAGAGAATATAGGTTAGTTCCCCATGAGACAAGGAAGTGGAGGCAAGATGGTGGAAGGTAGGTTTTTCACAACTCAAAGAGAAGACAAGAAAAAGTTAAAAAGATAAGACACACAATAAAATATGTTAAATCTTAAGGTTCTTTTTAGTCTCTCTTGTAGCTTATACCATAAGTTAGAAGCAATGTTAGAAGACCTAGTTTGTAGAGTGGGTACTAGAAAATAAGTCTATGGTTTGTTTTGGGTTAGTTATGGATCTCAAAAATTGTATTGAAAGTCAGTACATAGCTTGGTATTGGGGCCTATCCCCTCAATTCACACACCATAACAATAAGGGCGTTAGGTGATTAGACAATATATATTAATTTTTAGAGTTTAAACTCAACCAGAGAGCTGAGTTTTTGTTTCTCTTTTTGGTAGTAAAGTCTAGGTAAAATAGCCAAAGGGTGAAGGTTTACTACTAAGTGATGAAATCCTAGTTAGGGCTTATGTCAAGGGCTAAGATGTGTTGATTGATAAGTGGTTTGGTATGGTGTGTGATAAAGAGGTGAAACTACAATTGATTACTTTGATTTTAATTTAATAAATGATCTAAACATGTAAGCAATCAATGTATGTAGTTAATTTTATACCCAAAATAAATTTTGATTTCATTGTATGAGCATAAACTAAGGAAGAAAATGGGGTTATATGCAACTAGGTCCCACCGAGCATGCTAGAATGTTTTACTCAAATTCTATTTTTTATCTATTTATAGAGGAAGGTAAAACTAAAAGAGGGGTAGAGGTTGTAGAACGTGGATGTGGTGTGCACTCCATGACCTAGATGGTTATAGATACTCTTCTTTGGCTTGGAAAGATGCCCTGTAATAAGAGAGAACTAAGAAATGGGTTGGTTAGTTAAGTAGGTTGGATGGACTACCTAATGAGCTAGATCCAAGAAGCATGAACTATCTAAGAGGCTATCAATCCATCTTTTGATACAAGTTAATGTTGAAAATAAAATATTGCATTACATAATAGTACTAGATATAAATAAATAAATAAATACTTTACAATTGAATGCTAGTGTACTTACATAATAACATTTAGGTGAATGTTAAATTATTAAATAAATGTCTAGGTTAGGTCAAGTTGTTGTTTTTGGTCTATGAGGTAATAGAGGCCAAGAAAATAGGTTTTGGTTGAGGTTTGGTTGGTGGTTAATGGTTGTTGGTTTTGGTCATAAAAGTTCACACAGTGATCGTTGATGGTCGGAGTGACCATTGGTGGTTAGAGGTAACTATCATTGGTTGGGTGACTATCATCTATTTGATAGTTTACCATTGATGATTAGGGTGACTATCAATAGTTTGATAGTCGATCATCAACGTTCAAAGTGACCATTGATGGTTATTGTTGATAGGTTTGGTTAAGGTAAAAGGTTGGAATACGAGTAACTATTGATAGGTTTGGTTAAAGTAAAAGGTTGGACTATGAGGACATTATAGATAGATTAAAAGGTTGGTGGAGGTCTAGTTAAGGTTTAGAAAGGGTTAGAAGGTGGTGTTTAGGAGGTAGCAAAGAATAAAACAAATAAACTAATTATTGATCCTAATAAGAGATAGATACTTAGCTTGATTGTTGAAGTTAGTTGAAGATGTTGGTGAAACCTAGAGGAATTTTGGCAGAGTAACGGTGCCTATGGTTGTAAATTTTTTTGGTAGGGTATTAGGTCTCTATTATGTTGGTTAGTTAGCTGGAAGGAAGACCTGCAAAAAAATTCTTGATGAAGAAGCCTTGTCCAAAAAGATCATAGATCATGAAGCCCCTTTCTTGGTCTTACTCTCCTTCTTTTATAGGTAAGGAGGGATGGAGGTAGAAGGTTCCATATGAGGCTTGGTTGCCTAAAGTTAATGTTCATGATGCACCAGCTTGAATCTTATATTCAATTTTTGATGCATTAGCTTACACATGAATCAAGTAAATAAGTTTAGGTGTTGACTATTGGTATTTGTAGTACCGACTGTCAGTGGTCAGAGTGACCATCGATGGTCGAGGGTTGAAGGGTGAAGGGTTGAAGGTCAAAGGGTTAAGTTTGGTCAATGTGGATTAGAAGGTGAGTTGGTCAAAGAGTTTTTTGACTTGAATTTATGGTTTAAAGGGTATGAATGGTAGGTGATAGACATATATGGGTCTTTCAACATCTAGAACCATTGTGTGCAATTTTATAGTGTCTACAAAGACCAAAACTAAAGGCAAAAGGACTCAAAATGGACATTTTAAGGCTTTAAAAAGGCCAAAAAGAGGCTAAGGAGAGAGTAAGGGGTAATAATGTTAGAAATAACTATATTTAAGTGTATTTTTGGAGATCATTGCATCATCATTGATTTTTTTTAGAAATATCACAAAATGCAATTTTTGGGTGTATACATATTTCCCCCTAAGGAGGACTTATTGTCATGAATAGATGAAGATGTGGTCTTGAATAGTGGCATGTTGTATGGAAAATGAGGGTTAAAAACTTACCTTACTTACCTAGGTGGAGCAGTGAAACCAACCAAGACTCTATGTAACATATTAGTAAAAGACAAGAATCAAGTGCATTTTAATGAAATAGTGGAAAATATAGTAATTAATCAAAACATTGACAAGAATAATTACCATGTATGCAAAGGTGAGTATACTACCTGAGTTGTCCCATCATGAGATTGAATATAACATTGAGTGAAATGTACCTAAAAAATTGAAATGAGAATTAGACATGCTAATGGAAATGAAGAATGTTAAATATGTTAGTTTTGGACATAAAATGCATTAGTCAAGTAATAAACATATCCATAATCTTTAAAACATGAGTTTAGAAGGAAAATTGATAAGAATGAAAAAAATTCAAAATTTAATGGCTTGTTAAAAGACTTATATATTCAAAAACTTGTCAAAAATAAAATTCATTTATGTCAATTCACATTAAAGATTTTTAAACTCTAGATTCATAATATCAGAATTGAGCCAGAAAGTAGCTAATTGGATGACATCTTATTAGAGATGGTGAATGTACTAGCATGAAGAGTGGGTCAGATCCAGGTTAGTTTTGACTATTTTTTTATTTTTTCTCTAACTTTAAATTTTTTATTAAAACAACACTTAGATCTATTGAATTCTAAATTGTATGGCATTTATAGGATTGGGGTGTCATGTAGAGTAGGAAAATGTTAAATTTTGTTAGATTTGGATTAATTTTGAGGTTTTTAGGTTGGACATAATGATGTTCAAAACCACCACATAAAGTAAAAAAATTAATTTGCATAGACATGAGGCCATGCCTTTGACATGGTGGTTATGTGATCATCGTGTCCAGCTAGTAGGGTGATGTTATAACTATCATGGATACAATGGTTATGTAACCACCACTGATGAAGGTGAAGTCATTTGGGGAATTTTTGTAACTACTACATGCAAAAGGTAATGGTTTAATTATAGGTAAAAAAAATTAGTTTTTAGTCAATGTTTAAGGACAAAAAAGGGACATGGGCTGCTTTAAGGTTCTTTTTACATTAAGGGGATACATAGGGTGAATCCAGGGTATAAAATACGAGTGGATACCAGATGTATGGATTTGTTCATGGTTTATTAGTTATCCATCGTAGATAGGTTTGGGATAATATGGATTTCTCAAGTGGGGATCATTCCCTCATAAATCAGACTACTGTGTTATTTTATTACCTATTAAGAGGTAGACTAGAACACCTTTTGGTTTTTACATGCTACTAGAGAGTGGAATATCACTTTGGTGTGTGTCTACAAGATTATGGGCTTGCTAATGACATGTCAACTAATGGCACTAAAATATGTTATTGATAAGATAGAGGATAATAGATGCATAAATCACTTCATAGATGCTGATGCACCCAAGGTAGGTATGAAATTTAGGATTAGGATTTTGGGGTTAAGGGATCTGATACCTCAACAATTTAAAAGGCTAATATTAGGATCTTTGCCTCTTAGTTAGTGGTAGATAAGGGAACTGATAGGTTAATTTATAATTGGTCACCTATTATTCACTAATTATGGAGAGTGATCTATGCTACTCATAGGCTCAAGAAGTCCTTGTTCACACACATAGGTAAATTACAAGATTGTGTAGCTAAGGGATTTCTAGATCTTCCACCCCACAGTCATCATAAGTTGTATATATGAGAGGATGGTCTAGTATCAAAGGGGGTTTTCCATTGGGGATGTCGGGGATATTAGAACATCATGATAGATAAATGTTTCACCTTTTAGATATTTTATATGAGAGGTTGGGATATTAATAGTGGTCAACCCAATGGCCTTGTTTTATTAGGGGATGGTGGGTTAGTGAGATGATGAGAGAGTGTACCTTGAAACAACTATATGAACATAATAGGTATAATATATATGGCTATAGGTAGAGAGTCACCCTATTGGGAGGGTTCTATAACATATCAAGTTACCTTTTTTAGGCAACCTTCATGTACCCATAATGGTATATAGGGCCATCAGAGAGTCCAGTGTCGATAGACTTAGGATATTGGTGTTCAATCCATTGAAATAAAGATTTATAATTATGAAGGTAGATAAGATGAGGGGAGATCAGGGAGGACTAAAGAAACAACCTGTTAGAGGAGGGGGAAGCCAAATACATGTGGCAATCCTAGTGGCACTACCAGTATTAGGTTAGTATAAGCATGTACCATATCCACCACCATGACTACAATAGGCTCATCCATAATAATAGTAGCTAGCTAAGTCACCATCACCACCCCAGAAGGATCCTATGTAGCATTAGTAAGTAGATGGTGGAGGGGAACTAGATATGAGAGAGGAGGAGGAGGGAGGAGAGGAGATGGATCTCCCTGAGGATGAGGCAAGATACAATTATGAATCTAACCTAAACTAACATGATGATGATCTATGTAAATATATTTATTAGTTCATTTCAGATATTTATGTATTTCCTTTTCAACAATATTACTTATTTGTTTTACTATTTTTATTTTATATGACATAGGATATGATTCCTATCTATTTTTTATGGTTGAAGATATATTTGATAGATGGAATAACATGATAAGGGACACTTTAGTCATTATTTTCCATGTGGTCACTAGTAAGAATAGAGTTCATCTACTGGTAGAACCAGGACTCCCTATCAGGATAGGTAGGCATACAGACATGTTAGCCCCAACATACCATGTATCCTTAGTTATTGATTGTTAATCAAGGTAGATATCCAAATTATAGGTGAGAAGTAACTATGGTAGAGGATTAGGTGTAGAATATGATCAAAATTTTGGTGGGTAGGGGAAGTCAAGATACTTCAAGCCAATATATAGATGGAAAGACAACCTCCCAAGGAGGGACTACTAGAAGGTGACTTAGGAGCCAAAACTCACAACACTCATTTATGTTAAGTAATTTTAATAAGAAGACATGATTCAAGTAGGACCAATTATTGATCATGTAATTCTATTATTATATTTTTATTTTATTGAGATTTGATACACATTTTCCCTCTACGAAGCTGGATTGAACTAGAGGCTTGATTATACAAACTTGATATTATTATGATATTTATAGAGAGATATTATGGTCTATTTTTGTGACTTATAATTTATATATTAAGTGTTATAATTTTAATTTATGCTCTTTCAATTAATGTATTTTAGATGACTAGGCATGTGATGATAATGCTATGGAAATGCTTATATATGTGAAATTTTGAAAGAGAATGTATGCAAATAATGGAAAATGATGGATTTGTTTAAAACTATAAATGTGATAACAACTATTTTGTAAGTGATGACCAAGTTATTTCATTTGCACAACATATGACTTTCAACTTGTAGTAAAGGAATGAAAGGGGAATCAAGATATGCATGTGATGGTAAAATTAAAACTATACATCAAAACTTCACATGTAAAATGAGGATTACGTAATCCTTACAATCAAAGGGGGAAAATAAAATTATTGCCAAACTTAAAAATTACTAACTTTATTGGATTCATCTAGAGGTAATTAGCCCTGATAGAATTGGTAAATGAGATTATGTTATCCTTGTCAACATAAACATGTAAACAAACCCCTTTGAAAATTTTTATATTGCTTTTGAATTTTGTTTGCAACCCACTGAATAAGAAGGCACATGGGCTCATCACTAAAGACTAGACGTACACGAGTAAGGGCATATTTCCCCAATGTTAATCCCACACAACTAGTAAGATGCAAGGTCACAACACCAAATATTAGTGAAAGGAGAGATGTGTGATATTTAATTTTTTTTTGCATAATCTTTTGATTTTTATGTATCTTCCTTTCAATTTATCACATTTTTTTTGTAAGGCTCTTAAACCCAAATCTTGACCCTATGCAACTAGTAAGATGTAAAGGCTTATCACTAAAAACAAGATAGGTGATTAAGGTTACATATGTTTTAGCATGCTAATATTTTTTACTTGGAGGGAATCATAAGAGGAGAATCTACCATAGATGAGTTTGTAGACTAGGTTTTACGCTAGCATTTTCTAAGATTTCCAAGAAGGTGTAGGAAAAGAGAGATATACTTTGCTCATGATAACTAAGACAAGAACCAATGTAATGATGATTTTGGGAATGTTTTTCATAGGATATAAGGGTATTTTGAAAATTAAATTATATGGTGAGCTTCATTTTGAAAGTTTTTGTTATGCAAACTGACAACTTAATAATCACCAAACATGACACCTAGTATGCAAACACATGCATATAATGGAAAATGTAATGTAATGAGGGAAATTTGAAATGTAATGACTAAATTTAAAAAATTTTAAGGTGAAAGGAGTTCATATATTCACTAAGCTCCTTTCCATCTAGAGTGTATAACTGATAGGATCCATTCTTAAAATCTTCAGTCACTAAATAAGGACCTAACCATTGATTCTAAAATTTTGACCTTGTCCTTTATTTTTATCTATTTTTATATCAGGTCTTAGGAAAAGGTATCATACTTATATAGGATGCTCATGAATATTTTATTTGTACTATTGACACATATAGTCTACATAAGTAATGTGATTTTGTGTAACTATAAATTGGTGTTCATATAAGGTCTCTAGCTGCTCTAATAATGTGTTTATATATTCTTCTTCATCAAGAAGACATTAAAGAGAGATGTGTAGAATATATATTTCTACCTCAGTGGGTAGAATATATTTAGCTCTGAAGACTAGGAAAAATAGGGTTACCCCATGGGCATATGAATACTTGTTATATAAGCCCAAAATATAGGGTAGAGCTAAATATGCCAATATCATTTATTGTATTTGAATTTTTTCACAAATATTGACTTTAGATTTTATTTTTGGCCTCATATTTGTCATTTTTTGATTGATATTATAAATATGTCATATAATGATATATAAAAAATTTCTTACCCACTTCACAGACCTCAGGGTTCTTTAAATGAGACCCATTGTATGTGACTATGACCTATGGGACTCTAAACCCATAAATGATTTGGTTCAAAATAAATTTAGAGATGAACAATATAGTAATATTTTTTAGAGTCATAAATTACACCCACTTGTTGAAATACTTAATGGATGTGAAGATGAAGGGATGACCATCTGAGGAAGTGGGAGAAAGCTTTCATGTCAAATCTAGACCCCAAGTCAAAAGGGGTCAGGGATTAATAATGGGTTGCATTTCTCTAGAAGGGATGTGTATTTCTTTGTATAATTGTTGACACTTCTTGCATTTTTTTACATAGTTAATGACATCATGTTTGATAGTGTCCATAATTATCCCATCCTGTGGATCTTATAGGTAGTTGTGTGGCCACTGAGGTGTCCATGGTAAATGCTACTATGGTAATGAAAAAGGACCATTTATGACTCCTCTTGGTTGATCAACCTCAATAACATGTCATCAAAAGCCTTATGATAGAAAAACTTATCTATAATGACATACTTAGATGATATGATATGAAGGTGAAACCTCTATTGTGAGTTGGCACTTTTGGGATAAGTATGTCAATTAAATAATTGATGATATCGACATACCAAGGAGAGGAAAAAATTACAGGTTTATCTATATAATAGTTCATTTCATCATAGATGTTGGACAAAGAATGGATCTTGTTAAAAATATGAAGTATATAAGATAAACACATGTGTGAAATGTTTGATTTTGTCTTTTGAATAGCTTTATATGTATTCAACATTGTAAGCCTAATCAGATATTTGGAGAATATGATTAATCTTTTTGTATCTTGAAAGGTTGGAATGTGGAGACCCAAGAGGATTGTAAAATTATATAAATATCACTTTGATGTATTAGAATTTGGTTTGATGTGTTGATAGAGATTAATGGAAATTATCTTGATATAGTTTTCCCTTATCTTCTTTTACATATGGTGTATGCATCGTTAGTACTCTATTTTGATTTATTCTATAATCTAATGTGATACTAGTAATGGTTCAATTTTGTTATATCTACTTCATCCTAATCTTCATATTATTTTAAGATGTCATAGATGGTTTGTACTATTTTTTCTCTTCGGTGACTTTTTGTACTCTCCACTATGCAAACTATCCTTATAATTAGCATTTTTTGGTGTAATTCTAGGAACTTTTACTAACAATAGTGTAGTGAGCATGGAATTAATTGGATGAACTATGTTGAGATGGTTTCCAAGGCTGAGAGATGTAGAATAACGGATAGATGAGAGACTTAGGAATTTTACAAAGGAAGAAGCATGAAGAGTCAAAAAGATTATAGAGGAGATCATCCAAGAACACCTCTATGGCAAAATCTATGAATTTTTTTTGTGTGAATTGCCTAGATTATTAGTTATGTTGTTAGTGTCATCAATCAAATTTTCACCTTAAGGAGGCCTACTCTAGCCTCCTCCAATTTGATGTAACATGGAAACATCTCTCAAGTTGTGGGTGACATATGGGAGAGATTATTCTCTATATTGAAGGGATAGATCCCTTGCACCACACCTAGAAATAATAACTAATATACTTGCTTTGAAATAAAAGGGATAGAATGAGGTTAAAACTAACCTAATAGAGGTGATTCACCAAGATTAACTCCATAATAATACTTGAACTTGCACTATGAAAGGTAATTTGTAAAATTTATTTCAATACCCAAGGTTCTCCTAAAAAAAGGGTTTCAACATGAAGATAATATGCAATGTATTTCTCAAGGTAGATGAATGGTAGGTCTGAAAATAGACATTAATACTCTTCCTTACACTTAAATACATAAAAAACAACTAACTACACATCATGTGACTTGTTAGAAGGTAGATTACTTGGACAAAGCATCAAAGAGTGAGATAAACACAAGGAGAGATAACTATCACTTGCCATTCAACCATGAATTAATTCAGACAAATAAGAAGTTGAGAACTTAAAACCAGCTTAAAATATTTTATTCAAAGGAAAAATCATTACTGAAACTATCAGGGTTTATTTGAGTACCCATTATGGTTTTACAACTCCATGACAATGTATATATGTTAATGAAAAAATAAGGGCTTATTTGAGTACCCAGTATGGTTTTAAAACTCCATGACAATTTTTAGGTCTAGACTCTAAGTGGAAGTGCCTTTTTCTACCTTTTTTTCCCCTCAATTAGGTCTCCTTGCTTAGAATCATGATTTTCTAATCTAGATATTTCCCACACATTTGAAACCATCCAAAAGTGTGTGATTTACTTTACCTAGATTATCTCTAACCTCCATGTCAAATTTGAGGTCTTGAGACCTTGTGGAAGTATGAGAACCATGAAATGGCCTTGAAACCTAGTCTCATATTAGGCTTGTTTAAGACTGCCTTGAAAAATGATGTTTGTTAGTTCACTTCAAGGATCTCCAATATGTATTTTTTGGCTTGAAAATATGAAATAAATATTATGTGACCTCTCCCAATAGTTTTCAAGTGTTCATCTATCCAAAACCTTGAAAAACATGAAATTATTTTCAAAATAGTGCATTTATTATAGTTCATACAACTACAAGTACAAAAAAGTAAACCTAGAGAATATACTTGGATCCGTAAACAATGTCTAAGAGGTTTTAGTAGAACTTAGGTCATATCATGTGCTTTATGAGTCCATCTCTCAACTAGTCACTACTAAGGTTTTAGGCATATTTTGTTCTTAAAGATTATTCATAAATAAAAAATCCTCTTTCTCTCTCATAATGACACAAAATTGTAGTAAGGGTACGTCCCCCTTAACCACCTCCAAAAACCACTAGGTACCATGAAAAAACTAATGAGAGATATGAGTACAATATGGTGTCTCTCATGCTACGAGAAGGCAATTAGAGAGGGGTTGATAGTCTTAGCCTTTGTTCATGAAGATGAGGGACCTAAACCAACAATTGATGTCATGAGATTGAATTATGGGAACCTTTTTTCCTACTTTGAAATATATTCAACTCCATGCATAGGATCATGGTCTCAATAAGTAAATGAAAATTTGCCTTGAAATGCAATCATGCAATTACGAAGCTTGATATGGTCTTGAGAATTCAAACTATAATTATATTATTTTACCTTATTTTTGAATGATATTAGAAGTATTCAATATCATCTTGAACCTTATAAAAGTATTTAGAATTCAAAATTGCTCCAACAAGTCACCCTTTCCATGACTATCCATATGGGCCTGCCTAAGTGTGAGTTAGACTCTACAGGTCTAAACACAGTCTATATTTATTAGCCTCAATATGAGTGATTCTAAGGGTTATGGAGTCATGTCATCACCATGAACCATATTAAATTATTTTCCTCTCTTCTTACCTCTTTTTTCCACTTTAAACAAGTAATTTATCCTTGTCAAGGTAAATAGACCTATAACCCACATTGGTTGTGTATAGAGGGGTTTAGATAAGTTGATTTGATCATATTATCTACATTTTATCCTTTCTCATTTTTAATTCTAAATTAATACTATAATTTTTTCATCTATTCTTGAAAAATCCAAACCAATCACTATGCATTTAATCTTTTCTTCAAGACTGTAACCTATCCACTTACCAAAGCAACCTGTAGGTGGTTATAAGATAGTTTGATTATGTTCTTTGACTTAGGACCCCAAATTCACACTAATTATCATATCAAGGCTTGTTAATGTTTGGAAGTGTGTAATTCCTCTTCAACTTTCCTAAACACTAAATCTTCCCTAAACATAAAACTTTTAAGACTACCTTCTCAAGTATGGTTGTAGGTGGTTATTAGAGAAGGGTTTGAGTATGAGGTATAGAAGTTGAACTTCTTAACTATATCATGGAACATTGAGAAGATTATAAATTAATAGGAGTTTATTTACACTATCTTGTAGAGTCTATTGACTCTTTTATGGCATTTTCAAACCCCTACTCTTTTGATTTCATATACAGACCTGTGTAAAAGCATTAGGCTTATGAACTCAGTCTTATAACTCTACTTTAGTTTTCAAATGGTTTAGGTTCCTTCATAGTTTTTACCTCCTCTCACCTTTATACTTAATCATGGTCCCACATCAACTCTTCCTTGACATTTGGTTTTAGTCCAAAATGAGGACCTACAAGTTTTTCACCTATAGGTCTTCATTTAGCTTTTATGGACTGCAAATATAACCAACTTATGAGTCTTTATGTTTAAATATTTAATCAAATATTTTAAATTAATTATCACCTTTCAAAATCCTAGACATTATAACTAAACATATGTCATTTTTAACTTTTGCTCATTCACCTGTATGAAATGTAGGTTTGTTTTTTAGGTGCTCATTCACTATTAAGAACAACCATTTGAGGTCCTTGCACTTAGGGTTGCATAAAATCACTAAAAATTACTCATGTGATATTTTATAAATAGTCATATAGAATTTATTTCATCCTATGTAAACTCAAGTTTTCTTATTCACCTGTATGAACTATGTGTACAATCAGATTATATGTAAGGTTTGTGTATTGATAGTGAGAGTCTATCAGTCCATTAATGATTTTTGATGATATAATGGTGTCTTTCAGGGTCACATAGATATTTATAATTATGTATCATATTTATCCATTTCTTAGACATACCCCATATATAAATTAGGTCCCATGAATGTCCACCTATAGGTCTATAGACATGTGGGTGGCTAGAACACATTTCAACCTTATTTGAGAGTATAATTTGATCTCATCTCTAATTAATTGTACTTAAAACATTTTAAATATTAAACTCTCATGCTACACTATTCTCTTATTTAAATTTGGGCCAACAATGGTGGTTAAGCCAATAAAGAGCCATTGATGAACTGTATTATGCTTCTTAGAGTAAGAAATATGACATTTTTTGAAAGAATATCAACAAGGAGCCATCTTTAGAGAGATAAAATATTAATCATGGGAGAGTGAGGGGATTTTATATGAATAATTGAGTAATATAAACCTTTGAAATTGGTATTCCTTTAAAATAACCAAACACTTGCAACAGGGATGATTGAAATACCTTATACCTGAGACACTTTTCCTCTTATTGAAGACATAAAACAAGGATGAATTGATTATTTAAACTAACATAAAATGGGTAATTTTATCCTCTAAAATAACTCCACAAAATTATTCTTCTCCATCAAATTTTGACATGAAGAAATAGGAGTAAAACCAAACCCTACTTGAATAGATAAGGCATAGTGACCTACTACCACTCTTAGTGATTGTTCATAAAGGAAGAGACATAAATGTATAAATAAACACCAATAAATTTAATATAATTATTATCCTTAGTAATTTCTAAAGTTTCATCTCCCAAATTTCTCTCTCCTCATTATACCATGCATTTGATTTTTGCCTTTTTGAGCTTGTGAAGGAAGTAATGGAGGAGAGAGAGTGTCTACTACATCTATATGACATAAAACTTGATACAAATAATAAATATGACCTATGGAATATAAAATTACCTTTTGAAACCATTTTTATCTGAAATCAGTTCTTTCAAGGCCATGCAAGTGCCAAAAAGTACTTGTAAAGGAGTATTTTGCTAAGTTTAGGATTAAAAGTACAAACTTGTTGATCTCTAACCATATATAATATTTTTATGAAATTAGGTATATTTTTTAACTTTTTAAAATGTTTTAATTTGAATTTGGTATGTACAACTCCTTAAAAAAAGGCCAAAAGTTGACCAAAATGAAATTTCAGCACATAAGAACATGATATAAGGTTAATACATGATATTATGACCTTAAATACACATTAATAGCCTTTTATAATGAATATAAACCATTTAAAACCTTTGACCATACTTGACAACACCAAAAATTTATGAATGACCCTTAAGACTAGACAAGTACACATGAGGCCAAACCTTGGACCAAGGTAAAGAATGACTAGTGTGACCATAAGAAGACCATTTAAGACCATAATAAGACCATAACTAAGTTTTTATTACCCTATGAAAGTTTCAAACTATATGGATTTTACATTTTTGACTTGGGGTCAAAAATAGGTGAACAAATTGGTGATTCACAGGGGTAGCATGCCTGCAATGCTAATGGATCAGTGGCCTTATCCTCCCATTAGGAAATGAAGTCACCCTTTTGCTACAAACTAAAATTGGCATGTCTTATAAAGACTCAAACTCAAACCAAACAACATAACAAGAATAAAACACACTATACCAAAGGTATTTAGGGAAAAACACACAAAAAACTCAAAACAACAAACCTAACCTATTATGTAAAGACCTCAAAAAATGTTTGAGGTGATGAAATAGTTATTCTTACTTCAAATAGGGTCAAAAATAATGTTCCTATAGTCATATATGCTCTATGAAAATAAATTACCATATGTTAGATGTTTATCAAACAAAACTTATTTATGAAGGTGATCAAATGACTTACCCCTCATGAGACCTATGCTAGTTGCAAGTGCATCACTTGAGACTCTTTTGAATGATCATTTTATCTCTCCTTTAGGCATGCTTGATATTTAATCCTACTTGGTCTATTTTAATCTCTTTTGGCACTTCTTAATTTCCTCTTTGGAAGTCATGAAACCTTTCTCAACTTCACTTACTTTTGAACCATGATGTGCCAAGTGTTTATAGGCATCAAATTTGCCTTCTTTATGGACAAATACATCTACAAGTGCATCAAGATTAGATTTATGACTATACTACTCCTCACTCACACAAACTTCTCTCTTGACTTGATTTCATTCCTTCAAGGTTTCAATCTACTTGGTATGGAATTGATAATCTTTTTTTTGTTCATTAGGTCCACCATTGACCTTATCACCAAGCTCATGTTTCATTTGAGGAAGAGCAAGCCTACTTGTGTGTTCAAAATCTTAAATTATGGCATGGTACTACTACCATAGATCATCACATTCTTCTTCTTCTTCTTCTTCTTCAAGAAGACATGCATCATATTCTTAACTACAATGCTCTAACACACTTAGAACTTCATCATCACCAGCCATATTCATAAAATAGTTATCCCATGCATCTTGTTGAAGGGCACCATCAAGACTTACCTTAGGATACTCTTAATCTTCTTCATGTATGATATATGTGCCCATACCTATTTCTTCAATGAGCTTGTATGGATTAAACCCATGTTGATTAGCTCCCCAATCATCAAGATATACATTATCTATGCCATCAAGAGATGTTAAAGGTTCTTGATCATTAGGATAGTCTCACTCTTAATTGATATTGAAGTTCATGTTTGATGTATTAGGTACATAGGGATATACATGAAACTGTTCCAAAGGTTTAGACTTGATAGAGACCTTAACACCATACTTGATCCTAAATTCCATGTAGGACCAATCCAAAGTCAAGTACCCTACAATCTTATCAATGGAGTCCCTTCACAAGCAAAGGAAAAAGTGAGGTGGCACATCTAAAACCACCACATCTTTGGAGATAAAAAATATAGGAAAATCATGGAGAGTGAGTTGTAAACCTTTGATAATGCCAATTATCTTGGTATCTAATCTATCTAACTACAACACCCCCTTGGAGTGTGACTCATACTTCAACTTTAGCTTGTTTTTTATTTGTTTAGGCATCATTGATGTACTTTATCCATTATTAATTAAATAATTATGTGCTAATGAGTCTCTAATGATGATAGAGAGATAAATTGGAGGAGGTTTATGCTTTATTTTAGTTTTGATTGGTTGTCCATCCTTGGTCTTCACTTCATTTGTAAAAACTGTACCTCTTTCACGAAGACACCTAGATGATGCATTAAGCTTAGAGAGCTCGTTTTGGAGCAGGTCTCTTTGCCCATGGATGGATAGTGTTTTACACATTTGGATTCTTACATGGGATTTATTCATATGCTCAACAATATTTATAAGAGAGTTTTCAACCTTGTCATGTCCTCTAGGATCCATAACACTATCACTAGCTTATGTGACTTGATTCATAAAAGAAGGCATATAAGGATCTCTAACATTATAAGGTTTTTATTTACGTAAGACATAGGGGTTGTATTTGACATAAATGATCCTTGAGGAGATTTAGAGTTCATATTGGACCACTACTTGTCCCTTGTACTTCCTTAACTACTCTCTTCTTTGACCTTGTATTTGCAGTTATGGAATTTCATCCAATGTTGAAATTAACTTGGTAGTTGATTACACATGAGTCTCCTTCAAGGTAATTCATCAAGGTAACATTTGATTGGTAATGTCCTCCAATGTTCTCTCCTCCACTAGGCATGTATTCTTGAGTCATAAAAGGCATTGTTCCCCATTGAGCCATATAGGGTTGATTGAATACATCATTTACATAAGTGGAAGATTCATGAGGGCGGTCCCATGAAGTTTGCTCTCCATTTTCTTATAAAAGATTGTTTTGGATAGGTACAAGTGCTTTGGAAGTAGAAGGAGCATTTTTATTTTGTCCATTATGTTGCCTCACTTGAGTTACCTTCCCTTATTCTTGGTATTGACCTTGAAAAGGTTGTCTAAGAGCTTGATAAGATTGGTAAGGTTGGTAAATACTTTGAAAAGACCTCAATTTCTACATTTTTTTGTTGCATCTTAATATTTTTGAACCTCTTCTCTAATAGTATTGATCAGATCTTCTTTTTGCTTGATTGGATGATTAGGGACAACTTGCTTATGCTTGGGTGTGGGAATAGGAGCAATGGTGGGCATAGAAGCTTGAACATTATAAAAAAATGAATGGGAGGTCTAGGGAATATCTTCCTAGATGGAATAAGGAAATTCTTAGCACTTATGGTAGTCTCATAGACGTTAGGCAAGGTATCCCCTCCCATGGATTGAATCATCATAGATATGTCACTATTGAAAGCTTTGAGGAAATAAATGAAATCATGATGGGTAATAGGCCTTACCAAGAGTGATATCCTATCCCAATAATTTTGGAATCTTGTGTTCAATTCTTGAATGGATTCTTGAGGTGCTCTCTTTATTGTAGTCAGTTACTCAATCAAAGACAAGTGGTTAGATTTGTCTTCAAATATCCTTCTCAATGCATCACCCAATTCATCCCATGTAGTGATGTTGTTGGGAGAAAAAGTGTCATACCAATAAAATTATTTTCCCTTGAAAAAAACAACCAAAAACTTGATAAAAACATCCTCTTCAATGATATTATGTATATTAAAAAAATTAGCAATATGTCTTATGTGTTCAATAGGAGTAGTGGTAGTTTCTCCCATGTATGAAGGCATAATTTTGAGGGATGACATAGGAATGTAATTATAATGAGAAATTAATAAATTAATATGGCTATTGATTAATAAATCCAAGTTCCTTGGGGCTACCATCTTGCAAGTTGGATCTAAGAAAAGTCTCCTAATAGGTAAGTGAGCAGCCAAAGATTTCTAGAGTATGGATGGATGTTAGAAAACCTATTTTATCTAAGAGATTATTAAGGTAAATCTAAAAATTAAAATGTAATTCCTTTATTATAAGGTATTTTATTTTATTAGGAATGAAAATGAATCACTAGTCTGCAACCAAGAGTCAATGAGTGTTGGAGTCATCAGATACTACATGAAGGAAGCTTTGCAACTTCAAATTTACCAAGGTCAGCATCTGTCTTTGATAGCTTATTGGACCATGAGTCCCACCAAGCATACAAAAAATATCATCAATCAAATTTTCACCCTACTGAGGTCTAATCCAGCCTCGTCTAATTTGGTGTAATATATAAACATCTCTTAAGTTGTGGGTGACCTATGGGAGGGATGAGTCTCTAGATTGAAGGGCTATCTCCCTTGGACCACACCTAAAACTAACCAATAATCTACTTGATTTTAAATAAAATGAATATAAGGATGTTAACACTAACCTAATAGAGGTGATTCACCAAGATTAACTCCACAAGACTACTTTAACTTTCACTATGTAAGGTAATTTTCAAAATTGATTTCAATACCCAAGGTTATCTTAACAAAAGAGTTTCAACATGAAGGTAAGATGCAATGTATTTATCAAGGTAGATGAATTTTAGTCTTATAATAGACACTAATACTCTTCCTTACACTTAAAGACACACAAAACAACTAACTACACATCATGTTACTTGCTAGAAGGTAGATTATTTACATAAAACATGAAAGAGTGAGATAAACACAAGGAGAGATAATTATCACTTGCCATTCAACCATAAGATAATTCACACACTTAAAAAATAAGTTGAGAACTTAAAACTATCTTGAAATATTTTATTCAAAATCAAAATTAGTACTCAAACTATCAGGGCTTCACCATACCAGATGTGGATCCATTACAAGACCAAAAGTGGTTGCTTATATAGAGAATTGAGAAGAGAAAGAGGGGCATAGGAGAAGGAGATTTCCAAGTGTCCATGTGATATTTAAAAATAATTATAAGTTATAAATATTATAAATGTTCTTACAAATCCATATGTCTCTCCTCTGAAGATGCTCCATCCTCCAAGTGGCGTAAGAGTTATAATTTAGCTTGACAGTTTATTTATCTTTATGAAAAATTTCGTTCCTTGCATAAGAGTGAAAAATAGGATTATAAAACACCAAATTCACCATGTATTCCTTCATAATTTATAATTTTAAACCTTACCTACATTTATAAACTCCTATAGACTGACATTTTAGCTATCATTCATATGCCTAGGTGTCTTGAAACTCCTCATTTCCCACACCCAGCTTTATCCAAGTGGCTCAAAAATTGAGTTAATATTATCCAAGGAACTATATATCCATGAAAGTTATTAAAATACCTAATAATACCTGAATCAATCTATTTTGGTTTGTGAAATAATTCCCAAAACTCCATTTTACTCGTGAAGTTCTCATTAGGCCTATTTTATTTGTAGCCCTAAAAACCTATAAAACTCCTTATGAAGGATTGTGTATGGATGGTAATAAAAAATAATTTTATATTTTATTACCCAATATGGTTTTAAAACTCCATTCCAAATTTTAGGTCCAGAATTTGAGTGGAAGTGTTTTTTTATTCTCTCTCCTCAGTTAGGCCTCAATTAGGCCTCCTTGATTAAAAGCCTAGTTTTATTTTATATATATTTACCAAATGTTTGAAAATACAAAAAATAATTTTACTCAATTTCCATAGCCTATTACCAACCTCCATGTCAAATTTGAGGTCCTAAGAACCTGTGGAAGTGTGAGAACCATGAAATGGCCTTGAAACCTAATCTCATTTTAGGCCTATTTGAGATTGCCTTGAAAAATGATGTTTGTTTGATCACTTCCAAGATCTCTTGTATGTAATTTTTGGCTTGAAATGATTAAATACATCTTAGGTGACCTCTAAAAATAGTTTTCAAGTGTTCATCTATCTAAAACTCTACAAAACACTTTAAAACTTACAAAAGAGTGCATTTATTGCAATATGTACAACTACAAGTATAGATAAAGTACACCTAAAGAATATAATTGGAGTCATAAATAATTTATAGGATATTTAGGAGTAAATTAGGTCATCTCATGTGATTTGGGATTCAATCTCTCTCAACTAGTCACTATTAGGGTTTTAGGCATGTTTTATTCTTAAGGATTGTTCATAAAGAATAAATCCTCTTTCTCTCTCCTAATGCCATAATATTGTAGTGCAGTGACCCCTACCACACCTACAAACACCATTGGGTCCCATGAAAAACCTAATGATAGATATGAGTACAAGATGGTGTCGCTCAGGTTGCAAGCAGGGCATTGGAGAAGGGATGATAGTCTTAACCTTTGTGCCTGAAGATGATGGACCTAAAATAACAACTAATGACATGAGATTTAACTATGGGGTCCTTATTTCCTCCTCTAAAATCCATTCATCTCCATGCATAGGTTCATGGTATCAATAAGTGAATGAATGTCTACCTTGAAATGTAGTCATATAGTTGAGGATCTCAAGATGGTCTTTCGAGGTCAAACCATACTTCTATTATTTTATCCTATTTGCGAATGATCTTATAAGTATATAATATCATATTTAAACTTTTAAAATTCTTTGAAATTCAACTCTACTCCAAAAACCCACCCTTTCCATGACTGTCCAAATGGGCATGTGTATGTGTGAGTTAGACTCTACATGCTTAAATAGGGTCTATCCTTATTAGCCTCACTCTGAGTGAGTCTAAGGGTTTATGGAGTCATGTCATCACCATGAACCATCTCAAATTATTTAACTCTTTTTTCCACTCTAAATAATTAATTTATTCTTGCCAAGGTAGATAGGCCTATTACTCATGTTGGCTGTGTATAGAGAGGTTTAAATAAGTTGATTTGACCATCTTCTATACATTTTATCCTTGATCATTTTGAATTCCAAATGACTATTGTCATTTTTGTTAGGAACTTAGAGTACAAATGATTACTTTTGTATAAGAAACTAAACACGAAATTGAACCAGAAGTAATAAGTAACTAGAAATTAGAAACAACAAATAATAGGAGATACAAGAAACAACCAATATTGTATTAAACTCTTCCAGAATACAATGAAAAAATCTCACTCTTCCCACACCTCTTAGGTGTACAGTATTTCTCTCAAGAGTTCTCTCTCTCAATCAATTACAATCAACTCAATAACTAAGTTGTTATTCCCTTGCTTTAACTGATCTTCTTGATCTTGCACCTTGCAGATCTAATTGACCTTGCTTACTTGCTTGCTTAATTACAATACTACCCCATGGGTCTCTTAAATAGGATCCAATGCATACAATAATTAGAAACACAGACTCAAGACTAAAATTAGTCTTTACATGCAAACACTCTATCCTCCTAAAATTAGAACAAATCCAATTCTAGAAACACATGCAAATGCACACACACAGGTGACTGATGCCAGTCGCTGTCGGTCTACATATGACCAATGTCGGCCGATCCCTGACCGATTTCGGCGATACTGCTGATGCCGGTTACTGGCTAAGCCTAACAACCTCCACATTTGCATAACAGTGAAGCTTTTAGCTCCACAACTTAACAATCTCCCACTTGGAGATAAACAACTGCACCTGTACCTGTATAGCAACATCCTCTGTCTTGTTTCTCTGGCTTGTTTCTCCCTCTTCAAGTTCAATCTTGAAGACCAAAAAAATTTGAATGAAGATTCAACTTCTCCTTTATTACTAGCTTTTTTAACATATCTACAGGGTTCTTATCTGTATGGATCTTTTCCAGCTTCAACTGTCCATCCTCTAATACCTATCGAATGAAGTGGTACATAAGTTGTTTATGTTTGGTTCTTGAATGAAAGGCTGAATTATTTGCCAAATGAATTGCACTTTGACTATCATTGTATAATCTGCAACTCTCTTTCTCCTTTCCCAACTCTTCCATGAACTGTGTCATCCATATCATTTCCTTGCTAGCCTCTGTGACTAAAATGTATTCTACCTCTGTAGTAGACAAGGCAACAACCTTCTACAACTTTGAAATCTAGCTAACCGCCATTCCACCAACAGTGAACACATATCCTATGGTGCTTCTCCTGCCATCTAAGTCACCTGCCATATCTGAATCTACATACCCATGTAGAGAAATGCTTGACCATGCATAGCATAAATACCTGCTGCTGGTCCCTCTCAGATATCTAAGAATCCATTGAACTGCTTTCTAGTGTTCCTTTCCCGGATTGGCCATACACTTGCTGACAACTCCCACTGCTTGGGCAATATCAGGTCTAGTACATACCATTGCATACATTAAGCTCCCAACTGCTGAAGCATATGGAACTTTGCTCATGTAATCAACCTCATCATGTGATTTAGGACATTGTTCTTTGCTCAACTTGAATTTTCCAACCATAGGTGTGCTTACCGATTTTGCATCTTGCATATAGAACCTCTCCAACACCTTATTCACATAATCCTCTTGAGACAAAATCAGCCTGTGATTTTTCCTATCTCTCTTAATACTCATGCCAAGGATTTTCTTTGTTGCTCCTAAATCCTTCATGTCAAATGTGTGAGATAATTTTACCTTTACCTTAGTAATTACCTGCATGTGTGAACCTGGAACAAGCATATCATCTACATACAACAACAAGATAATATAACTACCATTATCCAATCTAGTAAAATAAACATAATGGTCAGATTGACATTTACTAAAGCCATGCTCTATCATAAACCTATCAAACCTTAAATACCACTGTCTTGGAGCTTGCTTAAGACCATATAAGCTTTTCTTCAACTTGCACACAAGTTTCTCCTTACCTTTGACCTCAAAACCTTCTAGTTGATCCATATATATCTCTTCATCTAAATCTCCATGAAGTAACGTTGTCTTAACATCAAGCTACTCAAGATGCAAATCCTCAATAGCAACTAAAGACAATACAATCCAAATAGAAGTCATCTTTACTACAGGAGAAATGATTTCACCAAAGTCAATACCTAGTTTCTGTACAAATCCCTTTACTACCGACCTAGCCTTATGTCTCATTTGTCCATTCTCTCCTTCCTTTAACCTATATACCCATTTGTTTTTTAGTGCTTTCTTTTCGTCTGGCAACTCTACCAAATCCCATGTTTGGTTCTTTTTTAAGGAATCAATTTCCTCATTCATGCCATGCTCCCACTGTTTCCTGGATTCTACCTGCATTACCTCATCAAAACTTTTTGGTTCTCCACCATCAGTGAGCAACACATAGTATGAAGAAGGGGAATAATGAATTGGAGCCTTACTTACCCTTTTAGTCTTCTTTATGGGCATTTGAGACTCATTTACAGCTTGCTGTCTACTTAAATTCTCTATCAGTGATCGATCCCGATCAACTCTCGGTCTGCACTTGACCGACGTTAGTTCCACCTGACCGACGTCGGTTACTGTCTGACCGATGTCAGTTCCTGCTTGACCACCAATGTCAATTACCTGACTAACGTCGGTCTCTGTGTTTTCGTATGAGTGATGATTTTTACCCACGAGCTCATTTTGGATCATTACCTCATCCAAATCAAGATTGCCCTGCTCAAAATTATTCAACCTCTTGAGTTGATCACTGTACATCACCTTCTCATTAAAAACTACATCACAGCTTCTAATAATTTTGTTAGTTTGTAAATTACACAATCAGAATTCAAAATCTCCAAAGCCATAACCAATGAAAGTGCACCACATAGATTGATCATCCAGCTTCTTTCTATTTTCTTTATCAACGTGCACAAAAGCTTCAGAACCAAAAACTCTGAGAAATGAAAGATCTACCTTTTTACCTGTCCAAGCCTCTTCTGGAATTGCACCATCTAGAGTAGTAGAAGGTCCTCTATTAATCAGGTAAACTATAGTATCTATAGCTTCTACCCAAAACATTAAGGGAAAACCAACATGCAACCTCATACTCCGTGCACGCTCCATTATTGTTCTATTCATCCTTTTAGGAACTCCATTTTGTTGAGGTGTCCTTGGAACTATACTTTCCCTATGTATTCCACTCATAGAATAGTAACCGTTGAATTTATTGCTGCAATACTCACCACCATTGTCAGATCTAAGGCACTTCAATCTCAAACCTGTTTCATTCTCAACCAAAGCTTTCCATTTCTTAAATGTATCAAAAACATCAGATTTCCTCTTTATGCAGTAAACCCGTACCTTTCTTGTAGCATCATCAATGAAAGAAACATAATACTGTGATCCTCCATTAGAATCTACCTGAGCTGGTCCCCACACGTCTGTGTGAACAAGCTCCAACTTGTGCTCTTTCTTTATTGATCTAGTCTTGAGAAACCTTACTTTCTTCTGTTTCCCAAAAATAAAATGCTCATAAAAATTTAGATCTATGCTTTTCAAATATGAAAGATTACCTTTTGACTTAAGAACATTCATTCCCTTCTCACTCATGTGACCAAGCCTATAGTGCCACATCTTTGCATTTGCATCTAAAGTAGATAAAATAGAAGGAGAATAATCAGTAACACAAGTAGATAGATAAAGTGTACCTACTCTCTTACCTCTTGCTAATACAAGTGCACCCTTGAAAACTTTCCAAGATTTCACTGTGAGAGTTACTATGCAACCCTCATCACCCAACTTTCCTGTAGAAATTAGATTCCTCTTCAAGATGGGTACATGCGTGACATATTTCAACACCTATGTGTTGTCATTCTGCAATTTCAGCTACACTTTTCCTTTGCCAACAATTTGACAAGGCTCACCATCCCCTAAATAAACTTTTTCAAAATCTCCATAGACATAATCATTGAAAAATTCTCTATTTAGGGTTGCATGGAAAGAAGCACCAGAATCTAAAACCCATGATTTTACTTGACTATCCAAAGAAAATATAAGAGCATCCTGTGCAACAATACCTGCAACATTTGCTTCCATATTACCTTCTTGCTGATTTTCTTTGTTATCCTTCAACCAACAGTCTTTCTTTGCATGCCCTTTCTTTCCACAATTCCAGCAGATTATACCTCCATTTCTAGATTTGGATCTCCTTCCCATCTTTGACCTTGATTTCCTTTGCTTGCCCTTCTCTCTTTGCCTTCCCTTACTTTCAATACTTAAAGCATTACCTAATTTCCCCTGTACTTTTCCTACAAATTTCGTCATTCAAGATTACACTAACAACATTATCAACTTTCAAGATATTTGAAGCAGATGCAGTATTGCTAACTGCCATTACCAAGCTATGCCAGCTTTCAGGTAAAGAGCATAAGATTAAGAGAGCCTCAATTTTATCATCAAAAACTATTTTGATTGAATTTAACTGATTTACAATTTCATGGAAATCATTAAGACGACTATATACAGATCCACCTTCCTACATTTGCAAACTAAATAATTGCTTCATAAGATATACCTTATTCGAAGCTGAGGGTTTTTCATATAAATTTTCCAAAGTATCCATTAACTCTACCATTGTCTTTGCCTGTGCAAAATTAGAAATCATAGAAGATGTCATGCTCAACCTTATAGATCTAAGAGCCTTTCTATTAAGAATATTCCATTCTTCATCTTGCATATCTGTGGGCTTACTTGAAACCCCACCCAATGGTAAAAATAGATCTTTTTGATATAGATAATCTTCTATCTGCATCCTCCATAATTGATAATTTTTGCCATTGAATTTCTCCATTCTTAGTTTACTTTATTCTTCCATTGCTTTACTCCCACTCAAATAGAAACCCCTGTGAGTGAACTTGTAATCAACAAACACTAACCCGCTCTACCACTTGTTAGTGATCCTAGCTCTGATACCAGCTATTAGGAACTTGGAGTACAATTAATTACTTTTGTATAAGTAACTAAACATGAAATGGAACCAGAAGTAATAAGTAACTAGAAATCAAAAACAACAAATAATAGGAGATACAAGAAACAACCAATCTTGTATTATACTCTTCCAGAATACAATGAAGAAATTTCACTCTTCCCACACCTCGTGGGTGTATAGTATTTCTCTCAAGAGTTCTCTCTCTCAATCAATTACAATCAACTCAATAACTGAGTTTTTATTTCTTTGCTTCAGCTGATCTTCTTGATCTTGGACCTTGCAGATCTAATTGACCTTGCTTACTTGCTTGCTTAATTACAATACTACCCCATGGGTCTCTTAAATAGGATCTAAGGCATACAATAATTAGAAACATAGACTCAAGACTAAAATTAGTCTTTACATGCAAACACTCTGTCCTCCTAAAATTAAAACAAATCTAATTCTAGAAATGCATGCAAATGCACACACACACAGGTAATCGATGCTGGTCACTATCAGTCTACATATGACTGACATCGACCGATCCCTGACCGATGTCGATCAGATCTAATCCATGCCTGACTGATGTTGGTGATACTACCGATGCCGATTACTGGCTAAGCCCAACAACCTCCACATTTGCATAATAGTGAAGCTTTTAGCTCCACAACTTAACAATTTTTTCATCTATTCCTTAAAACCCCAAACCAATAACTATTCATTTAATCTTCTCTTCAATCATATAACTTGTCTACTTACCAACACAACCTGTAGGTGGTTATAGGATAGTTTGAATTCATTGTTTTTATTAGGACCCCACTTTCACACCAATGATTATCTCAAGGCTTGATAATGTTTAGGAGTGTGGAAATCCTCTTCAACTTACCTAAACATTATATCTTCCCTAAACACAAAGTTGTTTAAGACTACCTTCTCAAGTATGAATGTACATGGTTATTAGAGAATGGTTTGAGAATGAGGTTTGGAATTTTAACTTCTTAACTATATCATGGCACTTTGAGAATATTCTAAATTTATACGAGTTTATTTCCACTATCTTTCAAAATATATTGACCCTTTTATGGCATTTTCAAACCCCTACTCTCTTATTTTCATATGTGGACCTATTTAGAAGCATTCAAATTGTGAACTCAATCTTCTAACTCTCCTTTAGATGTTCAATGGTTTATGTTCCTTCAATAGTTTGTACCTTCTCTCACCTTTATACTAAATCATGGTCCCACATCAACTATTCCTTGACAGTTGGTTGTATCCAAAATGAGGACCTATAGGTTTGTCACCTATAGGTCTTAATTTTACTTGTATGCACTACAAATACAACCAAATTCTATGTCTTAAAGTTTAAAAATTACATCAAATCTTTTAAATTCCTTATCACTTTTCAAAAATCCTAGATGTTTTGACTAAGCATATGTCAGTTTCAACTTTTGCCCATTCACTTGTACAGACTATAGGTTTGTTTGTTAGGTGTTCATTAACTGTTAAGAATAACCCTATGAGGTCCTTAAACTTGGGTTTTCATAAAATAATTAAAAATTCCTCATGTGATATTTTATCAATAGTCCTTCATAATTTAATTCATCTTATGCAATCTCAAGTTTGCTTATTCACCTGTATGGACTGTGTGTACTGTTAGCTTATATGCAAAGTTTATGTATTAACAATAAGGTTTATGAATCCAATAATTCCTTTTGATGATATAATGGTGTCTATTAGGGTCACATGGTTGTCTATAAGAATGTATCATACTTTTCCACTACTTTGACATATCCCACATATAATTTAGGTCCCATAAATGCCCACTTACAGGTCGATAGCCCTGTGGGTGGCTGGAACACATTTCAACCTTATTTGAGATTATAATTTGATCACATATCTCATTAATTGGAGTTAATACCTTTTAAATATTACTCTCTTATGCTACATTAGTCTCTTATTTCCACTTGGGCTAACATTGGTGGTCAAGCTTGTAGAAAGCCATTGATGAATTGTACTATGCTTCTTAGAGTGAGAAATATGAAATTTATTGAAAGACTATCAACAAGGAGACATATTTATAGAGATAACATAAGAATCATAGGATATTGAGGGGATTTTATATGAAAAATGGTATACTAAAAACCTCTAAAAGTGACAGTCCTTTAAAATAACCAAACATTTGTAGCAGGGATGACTGAAACACCTTATACTTGAGACACTTTTCCTCTTATTGAAGTCACAAACTAAGGAAGAATTTATTGATGAAATTACCATAAAAGATGTAATTTTATCCTATGAAATAACTATATAAAACCATTCTTCTCCATTGAATTCTGACATGAAGAAATATGAACAAAACCATATCCTACTTGAATGGACAAGGCATAGTGTCTTGTTGTTAGTCTTAGCGACTGTTAATAAATAAAGGGATATGAATATGAAAACCAATGACATTAAATTTAATCTCATTATGAACCCTGATAATGGACAGCATTTCATCTCCCAACTTTCCCTCTCCTAGCTATACCATGCATTTGATTTTTACCTTTATAAGCTTGTGAAGGTAGTGCTGGAGAAGAGAGTGTGTCTACTACATATTTATAACCTAAAACTTGACACAAAGCCTAAGTATGACCTATGGAATCCTAAATACCTTTTTAAACCATATTTACCTGCAAGTATATCTTCCAAGGTTGTACAAGTGGCTAAAAGTTCTTGTAAAGGATTATTTTACTAAGTTTAGACATTGAAACTACAAATTTGTCAATCTCTGACCATATCTAACATTAGGTACATTATGTATTTATTTAAATGTTTTCATTTAAAGGTGGTATATATAACTCCTCAAAAATAAGCTAAAAGGTGACGAAAATGACATTTTAGCACATAAGAACATGATAAAAGGTTAATACATGATATTATGACCTTAAAGATACATTAATAACCTTTTATAATGATTCTAAACCATGTCAAACCTTTGACCATACTTGAAAATTCCAAGAGCTTATGAATGACCCCTAAGACTAGACAAGTAGACATGAGGCCAAACCTTGGACCAAGATAGACAATGACTAATGTGACCATATAAAAACCATTTAGGACCATTTAAGACCATAAAAAGACCATAAACAAGTTTTGATAACCTATGAAAGTTTCAACCTATAGGGTTTGATCATTTTTGACTTGGGGTTAAAAATTGGTCAACAGTTAGCCATATTAGAATATTATTGTTTTAGTCTTAGGAGAATAGATTTTGTAATTTGTACTGAAGACAAAATAAAGAGACTACACAACCTAGATACTAACTAGTCCCAATTAGTAGATTACTGGATGAAGACTATAATCGATGGTTATATCATAGAGTTTATATTACAAGGATACACATATTTTAAGACTTCATAAGATTGATTTGTACAAGGAATTAGAGGGAAATTCTTAAAATGACTACCTTTGCTGATCAAGCTATTGGTTATGGAAAAAGCTATGGTGCCTACTCCATCCAACATGGAGTAGTCACTTGAAGTACCATGGGGGTGCATGAAATAGAAAGTGGATGATGAAGAGTTGAGTAAGAGGAACTTAAACCTAATCCTAGAAGATGGAAGGTGAAAAGACTCTAAGCAAAAATAAAATTCTATGAATATAAAGAGAGCTATGACATCAAAGAAGATGGAATAAGACAAATGACCCCAAAGCAACTATGAGTTGGATTAGGAGTAAAGAAGAAGTTACTAGAGCTGGAGGTATGCAAGGGAAATATGCTAGAGAATAAAGGTTGTTGAAATAATGCATCTAATATATTGAAAGAGAAGGGTATGTGAAATAATAGAAAGGTCCTGATGAGAAAGAGGATGTTGGAAGTAGTGGTGCTGAGGTAGATCAGTTAGGAAGTAGAGGTAGGTCATAGTTAAGTGAGGGGTTTTTTCATTAGAACCAGGATAACAAGTTCCTAAGAAAATGTTAAATTTGAATGTAGTAATATTATAGGTTCAAGTTCAAATCAATAAGAAGTTATAAATAAGCATCATTTATTTCAAGGCTACACATCCCCAAGCCCACTTTATTTATAGAAGGTAGAAAAATTACAGAGAGATAAGTTGATTCAGGTTGGTCTAATTCCTTTATCAACAAGTTTGAAAGGATCAATATAGAAACCAAATGGGCATTGGAAATAAATAAATTATAGGAAGCACAATTTTTGGTTACTCCTAAAAAGAGTAGTGTGAAGCAACCTATAATCACAATAACCACTACACAGTCACTTAACTACATAATGACTAGTGCATAGACACCACCAGTCACAGTTACTAGGATTTAGACAATTGCATAAATAACTAATAATATACCAAATATGGCACTCCATGTAGGTATGTTTTTACCTTTAATTTCCTATGATGGATCTTTAGGTCTTGAATAGTACTTAGTTACCTGCAAGATGAAATGGGTTGTAAAAGGGATAACATCAGATGATGTGAACCAGTAGGGGCTTTAAGAGGACATGCTTTGGAGTTAATTTTCAAAAGAAATGTCAATTCCATAGATTTCACACAAGTTAAATATTTTATGATAGGAGAATTTAAAGTAAAATAAACTCACCGGTCAAGTGATTTAGGGTCTAAAATAAATTCAAAAAAAAATCAGGAGAAATGGTTGAGGATTATGATTGCAGGTTCTTCAATGTAAAAAATAAAATTGATTTTATTCTAGGAGATAAAGATAACCTTGATTTGTTTTTAGAGGGATTATGACCAAAAATAAGGTTTGTTATTGCATAAACCCAGTTCTTCACCAAGGATGATGTTATGTCTGATGCCATTCCAGTTGAATAGATAGAAGACTATATAGACCTTCCCTTAGTAGGATCAAAATTAAAAGCTAAGTATGATGATTTTATGATGAGGATGAATGATATGAATGAAAATAATAATCCTAAATTAGGATAATAGTACATAGAGTGTGGCCACAAATGACATCATAGGAATGACTTCCAGATAATTAAAATAGAATTTTGTAAAATGTGCAAGGTAGTTGGACATCCTACCTTCAAGTTCCATATCACCCAATAATATATCCAAAAGACACACAACATGTATTATAATTTTTAAAAATATACAAATCACGATGAGATGAGTTGTCACACATTATAGGAATTAAATCAAGACATACAAAATAACATCTTCATAGTTGCAGCCCAACAAATACCCATTGCAAAGCAAGCAATTGTAGGACCAAATGTGGAGATGATAAGTGTGACTCAAGGCCATCCAGGATGGGTGTCTTTATTTCCAAACTATAAGATGCCTTAATCACCATAGTACCAGCCATAGGGCCTAGAAATCTAGAATAATATGTCATTTCCCTCATATCAATATTTTGGTCAATATGCATAACCATGGAACAACACAAATCTCTAACAACAGTAGGTAACTTGGCTCCAAGTTTTCCTTAGCATCAGTATGGGGGATATGATACACAAATGAATCAATATGGAGGATATAATGGAAAAAAATCCTAAGGGTGGGGATATCAATAGAATAGAGGAGGATATAAAGAAGGATATAGGGGATGATACCATGGTAGATATCAAGGAGGTCACAATAATGATAATCATAAAATTCAATCACCTATGCAATGTTATCTATGTGGATCATATAATCATTATGCAAGGAACTATCCCATAAATACTCAAAGGAAAGTTTATTATGTATATTATAGGATCTAAGATCAACATCAAACAAAAAACTACCTTATTCTAGAAAAACAAAGAAATGAGAAGCTAGTGCATAATGTAAACATGATTAATGCACAACCAAAGAAAAATGCATTTGTGTAATATGTCACAAGGAAAAAAAGAGTTTAATAAGGTTTAAATCTATATAAATTCATAAGGATCAACGTATTATAATATTTTAGTGGGATAAATATCTTGACCCTATAATAAAAAATAATTTAATGTATCAAGCTGCACAAGTATTATAAGAAATACAATAGAAACCAATTTTTGATGAGGAAAACACTATTATTAATGCTCAAATGTAAGGGAAAATTATTCAAATAATGTGACAAGAAGGCATTGTGACCACTTTGATGGATCTAATGAAACTACTTAGTATATTGTGAAATGAGGTTATATCTTAAAATATCATGAACCTCTTTCATAATATTTTGGAGTGTGCACAGTGAGGACAAACAAAGGCCAATAAAGTAATTTGGTATGTCAAGACCAAGAAGCCCTAGGATTTGGATTCATGAATAGACATTGATTTGGATGGATATGAAATTCCAAATATAGTATTTGAATTTAGTAGTACTATGAATATGATTTCTCATTCAACATGGGAAGCCATTGGTTGACCAAATTTAAGTTACAGGCCAATAGCATCAAGCGTAGAAGATTATGGTAGATTAAAACCCATTGGCCAACTAGAAGATGTTGAAATTAAAGTGGTTCAACTTAACTTGAGAGAGGACTTCGATATCATTGACATGAAGCTAGTAGAGACCCATTAACCTACCTTAATTGGTAAGAAATGAGCCTACGATGGCTAAATAAATATTAATACTATGCACAATCAGTTAGAAGCAAGTCAAAAGGATAAAATACTATTCATACCTTTAAACAAATATGAACAAAAGTCATATATCATTTCTAAGGAGCCAAAGTCTCCTTATGTTTACTTTATAGGATTATCCTCTATACTATACTATAGATATGATTAATCAAGCTTAAAATCACTTTATAAAGCCTATATCAAACTTGATAGGAGTATTATCTATCACTCTAAAGATCCCTTTGAGAGATATCTATCACTCTATAGATCCTATCAAGGAGTACTCAATCTTGAGATTAGGATAGGATGATACTCGACTCCAATGCCAATGTCCTTAGGTTGGGAGGTTGCATTTGATTCTTTTAGGTACAATAGTTGGTTTAAGGTGGGGATAGATGAAAGATAAATTAGGATGAAGACTATAAAATGTCAAAACTGGAAGCCTAATACTACACATTAAGAATAACCACTAGTATTCAAACATGCTATAACAAAGTCATTAGTTAGACAGGTTCAAATCAAAGAATGTGTTTCTCCTTCAGTATATTCATTAACAATATCTAAGGTAGACATTTTTTATAATAATAATGTAACTATGCAGGATTAAACTAAACCTACCCTTGAAGGAATTATACCCGAGGATTTAACATCATCCATAAGTGGTGACTCATATACACACATCTTGAATTGGTCCTATAGAGATCATGAGTTATGACCTTTGTGCATGGTGTTCATTATATAATTCCAAATAACTCAATATTTTATGATAGAGGATCTTAATGCATTCATATTAAGGCTTGAACACCATGTACTAGAGGTGTAACAATGAGTCAATTCACTTAGCTATGCTCGAAAATGAACTATTGTGACATGGTATGTCATGTACATAAATGAATTGGGAGGATGCCTATGAAATATTACATGCAAGGTTTCAAGTACCAACTAGTATTAAAGTAGAATGGCCTTTATTTCAAGTGGTTCAATGTCCTAAACTACACATCCATCAGTGCATATATATATGGACTACACAAGGAGTAGAGCCTTGATATTGGGCATAAATATTTAGTTATAACCTTGCACGTATTCCAATAGCTTGGTACATGCATCAAGAGTGTAGAAGGGAAACCAAACACTGGGCATAACTTCAATAGGATTTCATTTAAACTTTTGTGTTTTAAGATGATAATCCATTAGTACATAATGCCTTACAAAATATTAAAAATTTTCTATCATGGATGTGTAGAGGATATAATAAATGTTGTTGAATCATCCTCTCATCAAGAATCTACACAAGACCTAGATATCGTATTGCACAATTACAAAGCCAACCAAAAGAACATCTCTAGGTTCAGTCATGTAATATAATAAACAATGATTTTTCAAAATCTAGTGATAGTGATGGGGATCTCAATTTAAAAGGGTAATTTAAACTATAGCATGAAGAGGAGTTTAAACTAGTATAAAGCACAAAGAAATTAGAAGAGGAAAACTTATGCAATATTGACATACCAAAACGTGAAGGGAAACACATTTTACAATATACTATTCCTAGTGGATCAGGTAAGATGTATCAAGAACCGTTACAAAAGACTCAAGTAAATATTGGGATAAAAGTGACCCTTAAGCTTGTAATAGTGGGAGATTATTGGGGACAAGAGAAGATATTTGAAGCCCTACAGTTGTTAAGAGATTACCGGGATGTATTTCTAATCAAATCGTTAGAGGTCAAAGGTGTATATCCATATCTGGTATAAATGCATATCAATCTAAATGAACATGCACACCCAATTAAAAAGTGACCCTATAAGCTGAATCCTAATATGAAAATTGAATTAAAGGATGAAATGGATCGAATGCAATAAGATAGAATTATTTATCAATTTGAAAAGGAAGAATGGGTGAGTCCCATGGTGGTGCAACCCAAGAAGGCAATATAAATATGGGTGTGTGGAGATTACCGTACACTTAATGATGCATGTATAAATGATCCATTTCTTATCCCTTTTATTAATGAACTGATTGAATCTATGGTTGGGCATGAGGAATATTCTTTTATAGATGGTTTTAGTGGGTATCACCAAATTTTGATTGCTAAATAGGATCATGCTAAGACCACCTTCACTATTGAATGGGGATCATTTACATACAAGGTAATTCCATTTGGTTTTCAGAACATACCTGTTATATTTTCTAGAGTTGTGGTAAATGAATTCAAAGACTTCATTCATGATTTATTATAGGTATATATATATATATATATATATATATATATATATATATATGAATGGTTAGTCTTCTCTCTATTTAAAGAGCACTTGTCAAAGCTAAGATTGATGCTAGAGTGATGTTAGGCTTTGTGCATCATCACCTTAAATTCATAGAAGTATATATTCTTTACATCATTTAGTATCTTGCTAGTTTATTTAGTGTGAAACAGTAGAATTTTGATTGATCCAGATAAAATTATTGTTATAGTAATAATTCCACTTCCTACCAACTCAACTTAAGTGCACACCTTTCTAGGTCATACCAGATATTATAGAAAGTTTATAAAAAGATGTATAATTATTTCAGCATCCATGAAGAAACTACTATGTAAGGGCACCAAATTTGAATGGACACCTGAGTGTCAGCTAAAATTCATTGAGATAAATTAGATGTTGGTAACAACACCCATCTTGGTATTTCCTAACTGAAAGAAGCCATTCCACATACATGTGGATTCTTTGGGCACTACAGTAGGAGTTGTTTTAGTGTAGCAAGGTGAAGGCAGGTTAGACCACCCAATAAATTTTGCAAGAATGAAAATCTCAGTTGTGGAAAATAATTACACAGCCATAGAGATATAAGCATTCTCCATGGCTTTTAAATTGCAAAAGTTTAGGCATTACTTATGAGCTACTCCTTTTGAGTTATTCACAAACCACTAGGCATTGTAATACCTGGTCAATAAACCAGTTTTAGGGGATAGATATCAAGGTGGTTGATTCTCTTTTACAAATTTTAGTTTTGCATTAATTTTAATCTAGGATGAGAGAATGTGGGCCCTGATCATCTCAATTGAATTATAATGGGGAGGAACTAGAGGAACCTTAAGATGAATCCCTTGATACACATTTATTTAGGGCTATTCTAGTTCTTGATAACATGAAGGATATTGTAAACTTTTTAGAATGAGTAAATTTTCCTACACATTATATAGAGAGAGACAAGAAATATATGGTTACTAAAGCTATATAAAATAGTCTTATTAATGGATTATTGTATAAACTTGGTAAAGATGATGTACTATGTAGGGTAGCTCTAGAACACAAGTGAACACAAATACTTCAAGAAGCTCACCAAGGGATTATAGGAGGTCACTTCACAGGAGTACCCACTATCAAGAAAATACTTAAGAATGGTTTGTGGTGGTTTATGCTATTTTAGGATGTGCATAGTGTTGCTAAACATTATGACTTCTATCAAAGAATTGACAAGCCCAACCAGTGAGATGAAATGCCTTTGGTACCTATTCTTGTAGAACATCCATTTGAATAATGGTGGATTGATTTTTTTAGACCTATAGCTCCCCCAAGTAAGCTTAGTCATGCTAGATACATTATCACTGCAACTGACTATTTCAAAAAATGGGTGGAAGGTGTTGCCACTCCAAATTGAAGTACAAAGGATGCTACCAAGATTTTATATGAAAATGTTATCATAAGGTTTAGATGTCTAGTTAAGTTGGTAAGTGATATAGGCATGCACTTTCTCAATAATACTATTAATACTCTTATAGAAAAGTTCATGATATCATACCACAAAATCATGGCTTACTACTCATAGGCCAATGTACATGCAAAATAATCTAATAAAGTTTTGGGAAAGATGTTAACAAAAATTTAAAATGTATAGAGAGATGATTGGGAGGATCAAATTATTAAAATTTTATGGGCCTACCGCATACATTATAAAATAGCTACCAGGTTCAATCCTTTCTAATTGGTATATGTCCTTGAGGTAGTCATGCCTATGGAAATCTTGTACCTAGCTTGTGCATTGCGATGATCATGGGATTAGAGGATTAGGACTCATTAAGGGTGTAGTTGATGGATTTTACTGAGATGGAAGAAAATAGATCAAAATCATAGTGGAATAAATATATCAATAAATAAATTCAAAAAACATGGCATGATTTCAATCAGTGATCTTTGCAATTTTACCTAGACCAAACAATATTATTTTATGAGATTAGATTTAATTTACTCCACATAAAGTTGTGCATAAGATGGAAAGGACCCTACATAATTCATGAAGTATCACCATATAATAGCATAGTGATAAAATATTTCTGGGAACCATATTACTAGGGTGAATCAATGGTTGTAGGCTTAAGCCATATCATCTTTAATCTCTATCATGCTAATAAAAATTGAGTGGGTGCTAAGTAGTATCATGTAGCTAGGATTTTATTTAATGTTTTTTTTTTGTTTTTTTTCATAGGTTTGAATGTTTGTTTAGTTTTCTCATTGATACACAACATATTGCAATCACTAGAACAAATTATCATCGTAGGGTGCGACAACCTTCTTAAGATAACTCGTCAAGGATAGCTAGCTGCAACTACACCAAACTATGTAACTAACTTTAAGAAGGTGGTGAAAAGCTAGGTATAATGTTTAAAAGGGTAATGGTTAGGTCATACTATTAATTATGTGGCATATCAAAAGATTACATTAGTTTCAAAGTAGATTTTGGAATAAAATAACAAGTAGGTGCATAAAATGAATTGATTAATTGAAGGGATAACTACACACTGATAATAATTACCCAGAACTAAATCAAAGATCTTAGGCACCAAACGTCCATGTAAAGGTGATTTCCATCATTTAATATTTATTTCAAAGAGAATTGGAATGATATTAATTCACCAAATAATAAGACATACAGTAGTATATCATAATTATATGGAATTATAGAAAAAAATATGAATAATAGATAAGCCACTTCAAGGGGGAAACCTCCCAAATGATTTCAATAAGAATGAATACTCAATATATCATGAATAACTAACCCTACCTCTTATATATAGTCTAAGAAGGCCATGTTCTACCCATAGGTTGACCTACTAAGTATATGAATGCATAAATAAATGTAAAATAATATGCAAGCCACAAGTCAACAACACATATCCATATACATGCCAATAGTTAAGGTTGTAACATGCCCCTCCCATTAAAAACAATGTTTTCCTCAACATTAAAGAAATCTTATATTTTGTTTCATGAATGATTCATCCTCCCAAGTAGCATCTTCAGAAGGCAATTTCTTCCATTTTATCAGATACTTAAGAATCAGACTAGACCGTAGCTGCTTAGTGTGTGTTTGAAGGACCACTTCAGGATCAAGAATAACCCTCCCTTTCGTATCTAATTATAGTAACTTTTATGTTAGTGGTAACTCTCTATCTAATGACCTTCTTAAGGCAAGATACATGAAATACTAGATGAATGCGAGTGGAGGGAGGAAATTCTAACTTGTAGGCCACACTACTAATTTTTTGAAAGATTTGATAAGGACCATAATACTTGGGAGATAGCTTATTACCTTTTCTTATTGCTTCAAGGACATCTACTTATATGGATATAATTGAAAAAATACCCAATCACCAATTAAAAAATTCCTCTCACTCTTGTGTTGATCTACTTGTTACTTCATGTGATTTTAGGACAAAGCTAAATTTTCACACAAACTAGCAAGGAATTCATGTTGATGTTGAAGGTGTTCCTCCACTACATGTACCTTTAGGTGGGTCTTCAAGGGTGAAGTGAGAGATGGTATCCATACAATTCCATAAAAGGATACATTTTGGATGAACTATGCATTGATGTATTATACCACCATTCAGCTAAGGGTAGCCATTGAACCCATTTATCTTGTTTATCAGACACCAAATAATGAAGGTACCCTTAAAAACACTTTTTAAATACCTTAGCTTGTCCATAAGATTGAGGATGATAGGATGAGCTATGAGATAATTGAGTTCCCAAACATGCAAATAATTATGTCCAAAAATTACTAGTGAATATGGATCTCGATCACTAATAATAATATTGGGAGTACCATGCAATTTTTATACTATATTGAGGAAGGTAGAAGCTACTGTACTAGCCACTAATGGTTGAGATAAAGAACAAAAATGAGCATACTTTGAGAGTCTATCCACAACAACCATGATCACATTTATACATTTAGATCATGGTAACCCAGTAATGAAATCCATAGATACCTCTTCCCACTATTGACTAGGGATGGATAAGGGTTGTAAAATATCTAGGGTATTAAAGGTTTCACCTTTATTTTGCTGACAAACCATACATTCAGCCACATATTTTTATACATCCCCCTTGAGTCCTTTCTAAAAAAAATCCTCCTTGAATCTATGATAGGTTTTAAAAAACCCCGAGTGACCACCAAGAGGAGATGCATGAAGTTCTTGAAGGATTTTTTGTTTGAGAAGAGAATTTTGACATAGATATAATCTATCTTTGTACCATAATGCATTCCCCTTCCATGTAAAATTTTCAATCCCATTGGAACCCTACTATAAATTTTGAATCAATGAATGGATAATACTGTCATTCTCTCATTCTGCCCTTGCTTCCTTTAGCCAGTCTACCTAAAAAATGGTCATGGCATGTAATAATGCCTCAATTGGTTCATCTTGCCTAGATAGTGCATCAACCACCACATTTTATTTTCCTTTCTTTTAGACTATTTCAAAATTAAAACCTAAAATTTTTGTCACCCATTTTTGTTGTTCTTCATATGATAATCATTATTCTAAAAAATATTTAAGGCTATCATGATCAGTCTTTACCTGAAAGTGATGACCTAATAGATAAGGTCTCCATTACTCGAATGCATATAAAATAGCCATCATCTCTTTCTTATAAATGGGTTTGATCTAATTTTTAACCTTTAGTTGACAACTTTCAAAGGCGATGAGCTTACCCTCTTGCATGAGTACTAAACCCATACCATATCCAAATGCATCACATTCAGCCACAAAAGTTTTAAAAATATATGGATTAGCCAATACTGGGGTGGTACACATAGCCATTTTCAGTTGTTCAAATGCCTTGGTCATTATATTATTCCACTGGAAGGAGGCTTTCTTCAATAAAGAAGTGAGTGATGTTGTAATATTACCATAGTTTTTGACAAACTTATGATAATAACCAGTTAGCATCAAAAATACCCTTAGTTTCTTAAGTGTCTTGGGAATCTACCACTTCATGATGGCTTAGATTTTTTTAGGACCAAATTTTACTCCCTCATATGATACAATATGACCTAAATATTCCACTTCCTAAACTCTAAAAGCACATTCAGATGGTTTAGCATAAAAATGACGTTACTCAAGAACTAAGAGTACTTGTTTTACATGATGTAAGTGGTATTCCCATTTTTTATAAATAAGGATGTCATCAAAAAACATAAGTACAAAATTTCTCAAAAATGGCCTAAAAACTATATTCATCAAACTCTAGAAGGTGGATGGTGCATTGGTGAGACCAAAAGGCATGACCCAAAATTCATAATGGCCTTCATGAGTAAGGAAGGATGTTTTAAGAATGTCCTCCTCATGGATCCAAATTTGACGATACCCAGAGCAAAGATCGAGTTTGGTAAAATAAATAGCACCATGTAATTCATCTAATAAATCATCAATTATAGGAATAAGAAACTTATCTTTGATAGTGAACTTGTTGAGCTCTCTATAATATGGACACACCCTCCAAGTTTCATCCTTCTTTCATACCATGACTACTAGAGAAAAAATTCACTTTGGCTATGGTGAATGGTACCTGCCTCTAACAAATCTTGTACCATTTTTTTCAATTTCACTCTCCTAGGCATAAGAATATATGTATGGTCTAATATTGGGTGGTGTGCTTCTAAGAATGAGTCTGATGGTATTATCATGAGTACGACTAGGAGGAAGAACTTTTGACATGGGTCCAAAAATAATTGAATGCTCATCCAATATTTTTTGTAACTCAAGATGGGTATACTCAGTTTTTTAGACATCAATGGAAAACAAGCATGCCACAAATCCTTCAGCACCTTTTTTTATCATCTTGGTCATTTGATGTGAACTAACCATTTATGGATATTTAAATCTTAATTCTCATAGTTTCACTAGCTTACCTTTAGAATAAAAATGCATGAATAGGTTATGGAAATTCATCTCAATAATACCCAATGTGGTGATCCATTGTACTCCCAAAACAATATTAGTCCCACCCATAGAAATAACAAACATAGCAGAATATAAAAAATAGTCTCCCATTGCTAACTTAATACTATGGCATTTTATATAATAATTAATTATACCACCATCAGTAATAATGACTTGAAACTCTAGGGTTGGTTAGATGAAACAATTCAAATGAGCAACCAACTTACTATTGATGATATTATGTGTACTACCTAAATCAATCAACACTGTGACCTTCTATTTCTTAATAAAACCCACCACCTTAAGAGTCTGAGGCATAGAAATACCTATAAGGGCATGGAAGGAGATAGTAGGTTGAGAATCTATAGCTTCATCCTTAGGTCCTTCAAAACCTTCAATAGATACCTCCTTATATTCTTCATCCTCATCAGCCCCTTCAATGTAAAATAACTTATTTTTAACACATCTATGCCCTTTTATCCATTTACTATCACAAATATAACACAACCCTTTGGCATGCTTATCCTAAATTGGTTATGGTGTTAATCTGGTAGGTTGAGGCTGTGATGGATTTGGGAAGGTACATTCCTAACTATTAGTGAAAGGACAATGTTTGATCATCTCTTTTTCTTTTTCCAAGCATGTCCTTGGTATAACTTCAAATACAGTTGTGGGGTTAAACATACGAACCTCCAATTGAATAATATCTTTTAGTCCACCCAGAAAAAGGTCAGTCAAATTTGCCTCAGTGATATCCTCCACACGTAAGGATAGATTTTGAAATTAATGAATATAATCCTTCATTGATCCTATTTGTCATAGTTTGGCTAATTGGTTAAAGTAGTTTTTAGAAACATTATCTGATAATGAGACATGAATTCATCAGAGAATACTGACCATGTAATAGGAGCCCCAATATTCTTCTTTTGAGCACAAAACTAAGATACTAAATGAATGATTCAGGTTCTAGATATAGAGATGCCATAACCACCTTTTGAGATATAGGAGTTTGGAGTAAATCAAATAGATTTTCAATTTGAGTGATCCAAGTGAGTGGATCCTTACCATCAAAATTGTACAAGTCTAATTTTGGAAACATCAATTTTATCCCCATATTGGTAGTATTAGTATTAAGAGGAGGAGGACTAAAAGGAAAAAGTGGAAGGTTTTTGAGTGGTAAATGAGATGAAATGGTATCCAAGTGTGTCATGATTTGATGCAACTGATTTTTCATGTCATTAAGTTCCCCTTGCATTGTTGATATTTGATTTTGGACTTGCATATCCTTCTAAATTAGGCCATGTAAGTGTGATTAGATTTGATAAATTATATCAGATGATTCAAACTCCATGTCATCCCCTAAAGGGGTTTTAGGGGTTTCTTTCCCTTTCCCCCGTCAATGAGTTTTAGGCCCAGCGATACAAAGGCTTGATGGTGAACCTTATTTTCCCCCATTGACCTAAGTTTGAACACTAAGTTTTTTTAATATTTAAACCTCAAATCACAAATATCAAAGAATATACCCAAACTAATTTTTTCCAAGGTTTCCAAAAATATAAAAAAAAAATGGAAAAATTATACAAATTGAGAGCTATGGAGCAAATTTATGAAAATACTTAAAATGGAGATAAATTTTGAAAAATAGATCTAAATGAGCTAAAGTTTTAATGTAAACTTAATTGAATGATTTTTAAACTCTAGTTAAAAACTTGTAGATAAATTCATAACTATTTGTAAGATATATCCAAATTTAAAGATATAGGGTTTTTGACCTGATTATGGCCCAAAGCAACGCTCTGATACCACTTGGAATGATATTAATTCACCAAATAAGAAGATATATAGTATTATATCATAATTATATGGAATTATATCATAAAATATGAATAATAGATAATCCACTTCGAGGGGTAAACCTCCAAAATGCTTTCAATAAGAATAAATACTCAATATATCATGAATAACTAACCCTACCTCTTATATATAGTCTAACAAGGCCATGTGCCACCCATAGGCCAACATAATAAGTATATGAATGGATAAATAAATGTAAAATAATATTCAAAAGAGTTATTCAATACATAATTCAACTACACATATCCATAGACATGCCAACAGTTAACGGTGTAGCAAGAACACTCGTGTGCATACAATCAATGCATTTAAAGGAGATGGTGACATGAAATTAGGTGTCAAAAAAATATAAAAGAGAAGGATATGAATAAAAATAAAAAATTACATCCTCTATCTAATAAAAAACTTCTATGATTGGCCTCTCAACTATCTCTTTATGAATAGATTTCAAACCAAGGTGAAATTTCTTAGATTAATCATTCAACTTAACTCATTCATCAAGCCATGGACAAAGGTCAACTATTAATTCCATTATTTGGTACCACAAATGAGGAAATGGGAATAGGGATAGGGCTTTGACAAATGAAATATAATGATCTAGAACCATTTAATTTCATATATGGAGTAGAAGCTACTCTATTTGATCAAGAGGCCCAAAGAGAAGTACAACCAGGAACCTTAACACTCCAGCATCCACTAGTGACACTAAATAGTTACTCAAGTTACTTAAATTTGGGTAGTTAGATGAAGTTATGATGACATTACCAAATTGATATAATAAAGGAGCTATCCATTTGGCTTAAGATATTATAATCTGGATTAATGCACACTCAATGTCACTAATAACTAGTCTACCCAGTCATGGCAAATCTCTAATTCCATACAAGTCTATAGTGACACTAATTCACTCAGATATCAAAGAAATATACACCACTAGGGTATGGTAAGGAACTCCTATTGATTCAATTATGGATGCTTAACTATGCATCATGGTCTAATGTATTACTTCAAGATTTTGGTAAATCACAAAGCATATAAAATAAACAATAAGAGGTATCATTGGCATTGCTTACTAAATGATGAAGCTGTATGAGGATTTCAAATAGACTAAATTTTTGGTAGCTATTATTACCAAAAATATAGAAAAGGTACTTATAGGAACTACATAGACCTTTTAATATTAGTTTTAGTTCTGTTGTTGTGTTTCATATATTGAAAGTCTCCACTAGGACCAGTAAATCTAACTGTTGATTTTTGGCCTAGTAATGCCTTCATAAGTATTTCATGGACCAAAAAAAGTTATTATTATAAATAATTAGGGTGTATTAATGCATGGTGTCTATAATCCCTAGCATTAATTTGATCATACCTTAGGATTCTTTAGGATGTAGTATAATACCTAGGTTAACATACATCAATTACAAAACTACACAATGGCATACAAATCAAGGTTCATGAGTTGGCTACCCCAACTATCACCCCAATGCCATTATTCAATTTAATGATTGAAGTGAATGTTGAGGTTTACCAATAAAAATCCCTAGTTACAAGGTTCATACCTCTATTATAAGTCATCGCTTCATAGGCACAAAAATAATAGGTAGAGCAAGTACATGCACAATAACCCACACAGTTGGCATAGCTACAAGCTCTAACATGGTAAGAGAAAGGAAATAATAAAGTAACAACATGTAGATACTCACCACCTCTTCTAAATAAAATAACTCAATAAACAAAGTCATGTGTTGATCATCCCATGTTTTTACAAATAGATACTAAGTGTGACCTACTTAAGATTGGGGTAGATGAATGGGAAGTACTCTAATTGATGTTAGAAGACATTAAAATCAAGGTGTATGCTGTAGATTAAGAGAATGAATTTTTATTTTAGAAATTAGTGCACCCTTTCCAAGTTTTAAATTAGGTAATACAAGACATTTGGTTTGATGACACTTAACCACCTCCTTCTATCCTTGTTGACACTATAGGATAAGAAGCAGCTCAACAAAAGTTAGAGGCTAAACTCTTTTCAATGGAACCAACTATGGGATTATTTGTTACATATGTATTAGAATTATCTATAGAAAATAACCCTACATAAACTTTATTTAGGTGACCATACACATATTTTAATGTGAAGCCATCACAAATAATGTAGGAAAGGATGGTGTTTTTTGGTGCACTTGCAGAATAAAGTAGTGTATATTAGGCTCAACAAATTAAATAACCTCAACCCTAGGGTGAAAATAAATAAAATTAGACACTCAAACCTCTAGTAAAATATATAATAAAGAATTTGGTCCAAAAAGATCAGTTGGGAAAAGCACAATCACCTGAGCAAATTGAATCTGATAATAGTGCCAAAGGAGATGAAGAACCCATGGATACAATCATGCCTAGGGAATTTGAGGAACAATAAACTACATAAGGCACACTTGAGCCTAAATAAAGGCAATAATAATAAAAGATTAAGGAAACACAAGAACAAGTAGTCATGCTACAACTAGTACAACATTAATTTGCACATAGTCCACAATAAAAGTATCAAGACACAATCATAGTGCAACGAAGGAAAGTTGAAGAAGTAGAGGCTAGATAAAAGCAAGCCAAAGAAGTGAAAACTATTAGATAGAAAGCTAAAGAAGTAGAGGCTATGTAAAATCAAGTTGAAGAAGATGAAACCATAAAGAAGAAAGCCAAGGAAGTTGAATTTATGTGTAAGTAGGTTGAAGAAGTAGAGGCAAAGAATAAATAGAAAGAATAAGAATAAAGGTGACAATAAGAGACACAATCTGCATAGTAAGAGTAAAAGGAATAAATAGCCAAGGCTAAGGTTGAAGCTAAAGGTGAGGCTGAGGTTGAAGCTAAAGTTGAGGCTAAGATTGAAGATGAAACCAAATTTAAGGCTGAGGTAAAGGCTAAAGCCAAAGCCCAAATTGAGGCTAAAGCTAAGGTTGAAGATGAATTTAAAGTGAAAGTTAAAGATGATACTAAGGCCAAGGTAGAAGCATCAACAAAGGCTAAAGATATCAAGGAATTAAAAGTAAAATTAGAGGTAACAACCACTAGTCACACTAAAGGCATAGAAGAAGCAGTGTAGATCCCTATTCAAAGGCTATGAAATGTCCTTGATACATCAACATGGTAGACTAATTTTTTTCTTCCAATTGTTTAGCTTACACTTCCTCCTATGACATCCATGACTACATCCATGGCACTTGTCACAACTATGATGGAAACATTATTATATGTAACCCAATTATCTCTTTGTAAAAAAATTGAAGGAGCATCCACCTTTCAAGAATACATTACATAGATGGTTTCAAATTTAGATAAAAAAGTCCTAAGGTTATGATATGAAAAGGCTAAAGTAGAGGAGAGGTTATAAAATGTGAAGTAGTTGATTAATAATGTCTATCCCACCTTAGTTATTTAAGTATTATGTGATTAGGTTATATCAAATGATAAATAATTCATGATGCTATTGCCAGAACTTACAAAGAGTTAGGGTGTTGCACAAATTGTTTTGGCATTGTGTACACAAGGATAAGCTCTCAAATCAAAAACAGAGGTCATGTGCCAACTCTTGGATTAATATGAGCTAGTCCTAGACACTTATTTAACATAGGATAAGAAGATATCCTAGGATATGATAAATTAGATACAACATTTGAATCATTCTTTGGCCGTTTTGAAACTTGAATTTTCAACTATTGATAAAGTTAAAGATATACTGGAGGATCAAACAATAATTATGGAGATAATGAATGATGTACTCAAATAATTTTTATATTCCATGGATGTTTCCATATAAAAATTACAAGTATGGAATCATGAAATAATTTAGAACACTTTTTCATCCATCAAATCTTAGAGGATAGCAGACATATTGGATGAGCACGTCTTAGACATACAATATAAATAATCTAATGCAAAACATGATGATGATCCAAGTACCATTATGAATTCTACTTATAATGGTATGAAAATCACTCACTAACTATAAAATGCTTGAGTAGGATCTTGATCAAGTGGATTTATCCATTTCATAAATAATATATGGGCCCTAGTTCATTCCACCACAACAAATTCAACAAATCATATAGGAAATAGAGATAGATGCAAAGGCATAGTCTTTGTAAATACCTTTGGTAGTGGATACATCAAGATCCATTGGGATAGTAGCTAATCAATATCAATAAACTCTAAGTTTTCCAATCAAAATAACCTCTTATCCATATAAGTAAATTTTTCACACTTAATTTTTACAACTTCTAGTAGATTCAAAATTTTGTAAGATAGTCTAAACATTAGGAGCGATACCAGAATGGCTGAAAACCAATAAATGGTAACCACCTAGTTATTCTATTCTATTGAAAATTTAAAAGGGTGTTTGACAAGTATATTACTTAATTTAAAACCTAAAAGGGTGGATAAGTAGTTTGCAAAGGGTAACAACTAGTAAATGACACCTAGAGTGATTACTGCAACTTTTGTTTATGACTTATCTTTCCATCTTAGTTCAAATCATCTTGCAACTTTGTCTCGAATGAGACAAATAATTAAGTTAAAAAAAGTTTTGGACAAAGATTGGATCTTGATAAAACCATGAAGTATATAATATAAACACATGTGCGAAGCATTAGATTTTGTCTATTGTATAGCTTTATACATATTCAACCTTGTAAGCCTAAATAGATATTTGGATAATGCGAAGGGCCTTTCATTTTGTATCTCAGAAGGATGGAATGTGAAGAGGCAATAGGATTGTAAAAATCTAAAAATGACACTTTGATATATTATAATATGGTTTGATATGTTGATAGAGATTAAAATAAATTATCATGTAATGGTTTTCCCTTATCTTCTTTTATGTATGGTGTATGCCTAGTTATTACTCTATTTTGATTTATTCTATATTCTGATGTGATACTAGTTATGGTTATGTTATATTATATCTTCTTCATCCTAATTTTTAGTATATTTGAATATGTCATAGATGGTTTTTACTATTTTTATCTCTTTGGCACCTTTTTTACTCTCCACTATGCAAGCTATCCCTATAATTAACATGTTCTAGTGTAATGTTAGGAACCTCTGCTAACAATGGAAGTTTCTATCAATGATATCAATAATTTCTTGGGTATAATATTCCAACCAAATGGTGATGATTTTTACCTTAATGGAATTTTGGTTAATATGCAAGATTTTAAATTCACTCAAAATCATGATAAAATTACTAGCCTTTCATGAAAAGTATGGTTGGGTTAGAAATGTTTATAAGGCCTCAAACCTTACTATAACCCATGTTTCTTGGTTAAGCATGTATTGTCACAATTTATTGGTTAAAAACATGATGGCCAATCATTCCTTCTCTGCTTTAGTATAATGTGTCTCATAGTTGATAAGAGTGCATATAGTGAAATAAATGGCATGCTCCTTGCCATCATCCTCCTCCTGGGGTAACATGTAGGTGAGAGACACCTCAATTTCCCTAATATAAAGTTTGAGATGCTTATCAAGCTTGGGTGCTATGAGTGTTGTAGGAGTTATAAAAAATTGGGTTTACCACTTCAAATTCATCCTAACATTCACTCTATCCAAGTTAAGCCACTCACCTTATTAAGAATTTTTTTGATGGGATGAACTGCTTAAGTAATGCCAATTATAATAAATTAAATAGACCCTAACTTACTTAAGAATGACCTGCTTCTTGACTCATTAGTTGGGGTAACATGTATAATATTATGCTAATCTTGATTGGGTCAATATTGATTATACATTGAGAGAATATTATTGATTATTTTTCTAATTGATACTCCAAACACACATTTTTCAAGGTTGAGAGTGACACCATATTCAATTAAATGTGTGAGGATGGTGAAAAATACATATAAGTTCTCAATCCTTATTTTTAATTTCCATAGAATATCATCCATATAAACCTCAATTATCTTATGCATGAAATCATATAAAATATGGTCCATGGATCTTTGATACATTTTCATAGCATTTTTGAGGCTGAATGACATGACTGCATAACAAAATAGTCCCCTATGGTGTGGTCAAGGAGGTTTTTATTTGATCCTCATTTTAAATTTGGATCTAGTTATATAAAAATAAGACATCCATAAGGGATAATAACTAAAAACATGTAGTAACATCAATAATGACATCAATGAAAAGGAGAGAGAAAATGTCTTCAGGACATGCATTGTTAATATCATAAAAATTAATGTATATCTTGATTTTATCATTCTTGAGAATGTGAACATTATTGGACATCCATTTAGAATAATCCATGGGTTTTACCCTACTTTGATAATCTTAATAACCTCTTCATTCACCATTAATTCAACTTTAGTCTTGATTTAATTGAGATTTTATTTTAGGGCATCACATCAGGAATCATAATCAGATTACAAATGATTACTTTAGTTTTTATACCTAAAATATAAGTATAGGAAAGGGCAAAATCTTTGGAAATCCTAGTAACTTATTGTGATATTCCACCTCTTATGGTGAGAGTGAAGACCTAAGTTTGAGGATTATAGGGTTACCTTCAATCCCTATGTTAATATTGATGGTATCTTCAATGAGGGAGGCATTCCCTTCTTTGAATTCATTAGGGGTAAGAGGAAGATCAAAATCTTGGCCTTCTACACTAAACACATCAAAATCCTTATCGAAATATAAATTATCCTAAAACTTACAATAAGAATCATATTATTCACATCTAGGGGTAGACATAGTATAAAAAGTGAAAGTGAAGCCTCTCTTATGATAGAAAGATGGGAGCTCATCATAAACATGTAATAACTCTAGGATTGCCTCATCATTCTCAACTAAGTCAAGGACCAATGGACTAGTATCTTTATTACCGTGAGTGAGATTTTGGTCATTGAACACCATTTGCATAACAATTTCTATCCTAATGGATACAATGAAATCTAATTCACATATTGTCATATGAGGATAAAAATATGAGGAGGAATCATACATAGAGTTAGTGAGTTGGTTACTTTATTTAGGAATAATTTCTATGGAAACAAAGTCAAGATATTTAGAAAAATTGTGTACAATAGTTTTATAGAGTTGAAGAGGTTCAAATTTAGTGTGATAAATATCTGAGACTTGATTAGTTATTAACAATGAATCACCTTGGATTTTTATGTTTTAGACAACTAACCATTTAGAAATGATTATCCCAAAAAATAAGGCTTCATACTCAACCCCATTATTTATACAGTCATATTCAAGTTTAAATCCAAATGGACTAATTCTTCCTTTTGGGGTAATCAAGATAACTATTGCCCCTAGACCATGAAGACATTTTTACCCATCATGGTGAAGGTCCCATTGATCATGCATAGAGTAAGAATCATCATTGTGTCTAGGGAGAGCTTCTTGATCCTCTGATATCTCAACCATGTTGATATCCAGTATGTTATCTAACCCTTCCTAGTTTCCTAATCTTGAGATTCAAAAATTGTAGGTTCGTATTCCTCATGGATCGAATGGAAGCACAATTTGTGTATCCTTCTATAAGATAATAATGATTTTGGTTGTATACATGGTCAAGACAACTGACACAATTGAAGGATATTTACAACTTGCCTTTTACAGTGTTACAACTTTCTTTTCTTTAGTTTTATCTTTCCAAATGGTTTTATGAAGTTCTACCATTTGTTTAAGACAACCACTTTGGGCTTCATTAGTTTTTTGACCTAAAATAGATGTGAGGGTTTTGTTACACCATTGGTGGGTAAGTGATAATCAATGTGTAACCCCAATTGTTTATGCATGATTTATTGAATGGCATAAAAAATTTTGGGATCCCCTTGGGATAAAAAGACTTTCCCAAAATGGAGGAAATGAATTTGTTGGAAAAGGGTAGAAGGGATCACCTTAATTATATGAATTCAAGGTCTACCCAAGATCATGTTGTAATTGGTATCTTTATCAATTATGTATAATTCAAACAACATAGTCTTGGACCTAGGGTGATAAAAAGCATGATGGTTCCTGTGGAATTGGATTTGAGACTATCATAGCCTCGAAGAGTGTTGTGGGTTGTTAACAAAGTTGTTTCTTTATAACCAAGGTTATAGATGAATGAAAAAATGGGACTATGTTAACATCCACCCTATAATCCACCTTTTTATTTTCACATAGTTGTTATAGATCCATACTTTTAGATAAAAAATTATATTTCACCTCCTATCCATCTAAAATTAAGGAGGAAGATTTATTAGCTCAAATAAATAACCAACATCCCTCAAATTTTAACTTGGTGGAACATATCAAGATCAATATGATTTAACTTGGAATGAGGTGGAGTAATACTATCCACATGTCCCAAACCTAGGGCATTGAGTAATGCAAAATGGTGGACAGGTGAATTATTGAGTAAATAAATAAAATGTACATGGGAAAATGTTTTTTTAAGGTCTACAAATAATTCATAATTTTCCAAAGCTCTAAGAATAACATTGTCTTCCAAATTATTTGAAAGATGAAGATTTATTAGTTGATACTCGCTTGTGTGAGTAATAATATTTTATTATTACTCTATTTATAATTTTTCAAACCCTATCATCTTAGTCTTCACTTGAAACCCTAATTGAAGATTTGCATTAGGGTTGGTTGACTAGAAGTTGAAGCTTTGGCATCATGAGTGAAAACTAAGGGAGCTTGGTTTTTTTGGATTGATAGCTTAATGGGTTACCTTTTGATTGGTTTTGGGTAGCACACATCTGATGATTAGGGAAAGGGTTCTAATAAATTTAAAGATTTTGTTATTGGGCTTATCACATGACCATTTTAGAGAGCCTGAAGGTTTGCATTTGCATTCCCTAGGAACATGTCACCAAAATTTTGCATGTGGTCATCAATGAGTCTTTGAATAAATCTATCATAATCCCTATAAGCATGAGTATAATGTTTGATTACTTTTTTTTAAAGGCAATAAATGTTAGTATCATACTACCTAAGTATTTTGTTCTATGCTTGTTGACCAAACCTTTATTCATTGTTCCCTTGATAAATTGGTTGGTTTTGGAATTATGAGAAGTGGTCAACTTATTGGAATTGGTTCTTATTGGTATTTTTTAATTGTATATTACATGGTGGAGGATGATTAAAATCAACCACATGAACTATAGGGGGATGATTTTTGTTCATCATACCTTCATTATTATTTGTGTTATTGTTGTTCATGGGTTGTAGTTGGTTGTTTTTTTTGGTTTCTTTTTTAATCAGTAGTGGCATTGTGGTTTTTATTTATAGCCGTATGGCCTTGTTTATTAACATTATTTTGGTTTATGTTTTGAAAGCCATCATTATTTTTGTTAGGGAGAACAATGCACCCATTGGTTCTATAGGTTCAATGACCACTATTAATAGCCACTTGGTCAATTCACAAAGTTCTCTTCAATTGATTCTTTATATGATCAATAAGGGAAATTTTGGACATCTTCTCTCATTTCATTGTGAAGGGAATGAAGAAAAGAGATCACATAGTTATCTTTGATCCATGTTTGGTGTAATGACATAAACATATAGAACTTACCACCATATCATAATGAAATGGGCAGTAGATTCATTATTTTCTTATTTAAAGTGTAGGATTTATTGAGTTTGAATTTTAAGCAAATTATTCATGTTAATGTCTTTGATGAATTATGCCATGAATTGTCTAAATGAATGGATAGAAGCCTCAAAGAATCAATAATACTAGTTAAGGATAATTACTTCTTACCTTTTGGAAAATATTTTCACAACAACTCCATCCCAAGATAAAATTTCCCTAATAGCAATGGCATGTGCTTTAATATGTGCATTGGGATCTCCTCCCCCTTTAAATTTAGGATGTTCAAGAAGAGTACATGATAGAATAAATCCTCATATGTTCTGATCAAGGGGCTCTTTGATATATTTGGTGTAAGTACCCATAGAACCACAATCCATTAAAGGTATGGTAGGATAAGGTTGAAGGGGTGGGTTTGGATAGGGGTTCTTTACGTAAATGCTAAAAGGAAAATAGGGTGTTTGGTAAGGTGGTGTATAATAGGCTGGAAAATAATTATTTGGTAGGGTATATTTGGGTAACATGTGATAGTAAGGAGGAAGAATGTTTTGAAAATAAGGGTTAGGTTCTTACAAAAGAGGATTGAACATGGGTAGCATGTAACTTAGAGGAATGTAAGGCTAAAAATTATTGATCCACATTTTTGGGAAGAGTATAAATGAACACACTTCTAATTGGGATTTGGTTTGGAGGTTGATATCATGGAGGGATGTTGGAATCATTTGTGTTAATCACTCTATCAACAAGAATATCCCCTAGGTGTTGTTTATAAACATAGTTACGAGGAAGTGTGTAGGTTTGTTGTTATAGTGGAAGTGTGGAGGGATTTTTTTGTGTCACTTGGTAAGTTAATGTTATGATGGGTATGGAGGAATAATGATGTTTTTTAGGAGGGTTATAGTTCATTACTTGATTTATAGATATTTATTTTCTCTCAAAATCATGAATGTAACCCACTAAGATGGGTATGAGATGAAGCAATGTAGAATCAATATTGTGTTTAGGAAGCTTCTTTGTGGGAGGTGTTGTAGGAAGAGTTGGTAATTATGAAGAGATTTATTTATGGTATAATATTTTGGAGGAGCTTTTTAATGTTTTTATGGTTTGTTGGAGGTTTTCTAATTATTTTTAGACGGGTGTGCAGTTGTTTGCATTCTATTTACTTCATCCTCTAGATAAAACATTATCCCAATATATTGATCATATCTAACAGAGCTTCCTGTAATTAGGTTTTAAAAACTAAGGCCCTAGTTTCCATGTGAGGAGTGGTTTCACTTCTACTATTAAAATTCATGTTGTTATAATCTAGATGGTTGATAGAAGCCTCTGATATTTCCTGTGCACTTCTTAGATTGATATCTCATCCCTACTTTGTGAATTAAGGTTGGGATAGTCTTGTAATTAGTATTCTATGTTTTGATTGAAATTTTTATTTTTCCAACTAACCAAGAAGATTCACTATGGAATTTTTGACTTGTCTTATAGTCTTCTAAGCCAAGAGATCCTCTTATATCATGTCCATACATATTTAGGGGTATAGAGATACCCTAAGAATAAATGGAAGGAGGGAAGGAAATGGAGAATAAAAAAAGAGAAGAGAATAAAATGTAAAAAAAAAAAGGATAATACTTTCACATTGGGTTCACCAATTTATTTACACATATTAAAAAACATACTAAGCTATGCACTTGACTTCTCAAGGTCTAGTCGAGATAGGTGATGTAATGAATAGATGGATGGTTGAATCTATGGATTTGGTTGATTGATTTGAAGAATCAAGTTTTGGATGGTGGGAGATAAGGGATGATCATGATGATACTAAAATATCTCTGCCACATCATGATGTTCATTAAGGGCATTTATTTGAGAGGTGAGGGAATTCCAAGGTCCCTATGTGTTAGTGATGACAAGATAAATAAGTTCCTAATGAATGTTAGGAACAATGAAGTGGGTATGATTAGGTTAGATGACTTGAGAGATTTGTTTAATCCTATTGGGTTGGATATGCCTAGTCAATGTCATACACAAAGTGAATTAAAATATGTGATACTAGTCCCAAGGAGGAAATAAAATTAAATATCCATAGGGATTTTTGGTGCAAAGAAACATAAATCTAACTAGAATACAACCAAGCTTGCTAAATCCACCTGGGAAGGGTTGTCACATGGAATGAGCAAATGTTCTACACCAGACACAAGTTACTAAAGATAGATATGAATGTGATTGCAAATTTCATTCTTAAGGATTTTCAACAACATAAGACTGAACAAAAAATTACAATGCTTATCTTTAATGTACAAGATGCAAACACATGTTAAGTATACAACATTTATGCATCTGTACGCAAATAACACTTTAGATATGCAAAGGGCATGTTATATGCAGGGTAAGATAGGGTAGGAAAAGATCATCAGTTAATAAAAATGAAAGTGGAGGGTTAACAAATGAGCACAAATAAATTCAACTAAATAGCTACGTCATCTTTACTAGCAAATATACTATAGATCAAAAATAAATGAGATGAAACCATGCATAATTTATATCCTTCAAAAAACCCTTTTAATTAAATCCATGAGCCTAAGACTATGCTTAAAAAGGATATCAACATTATATTCCCAAATTTCAAAGAAGAAAGGATTTTATAATCTAGATATACACTCTAAATGGTTACCATAAATATGAGTACATCAAATTACCAATCAACTCAGCATGTCAAAAAGAGCATTGTACTTCAACAAAAAAATAATAATGGAAACCATGAACATATTTCATTTATCAATTGAACATAAAATGAATATAATGTTTTATAAACAACATAACAGACTAACACTATGCAAAACAATTATATGACAAGGGAGACATGTATAATGTTGCCAATGATTTTATAGATGAAACTAATTTGACACCAGAAGGATCACACAGAGAGAATTCTTTGAGGGTATAGGTCTTGACTCAAAAATTTAACTGACCTCTGTAAAGGGATGAACCCCCTTTACTTATATAATTTAGCTAAGCCTAGCATATTCCTAAAGATGATCCAAATAGAAGATTCCTTCATGAGATTGGAGTATGTTAAACCTTGTAACAAACATGATTCTTCAAATATTCTTGTGGTCTTGTGATGATGGCAATATTGGTCCTCCAGCTCAGTGGAATATTTTCTAGTTATCTACGTGGAGGAATATCTCACAAGGGACAAAATAAAACCTTTGTCCTCTTGAAAAATAGATAAAAATGTCATTTCCTATCCTCAAAATTACATAAAAACTAAATGAAATGGATGTGCCACTAAAGGAATAATTACAATGGTTTCCCAGTGGGAAATGAGAAGAAAAAGGGAGGGAAGGGAAGAAAGGAGTGGTGCCAACTCAAAAAAACCAAAATATCTGGTTATACTCTGAAGTCAATCTAGATGATGTAATATTTCACCAACTTGTTCCTATACCTTGTGTATCCTTCTAGCATCAGGGTGAGATTTCCTTGGTCTAGGCCTCCTTGATATTTGAATTTTACTTGGTACTCTTCAAGCCACACAACAATCTTCTGAAGCATGGTCTACTTTTGTCCAATGAGCTCCTTAAGATGGTCATAATATTTCTCAAGTGATACCAATTATTTTATTTTATCAACATCAAAGGACTCTTGTGGTGCATCAATGAGGTTTTTCAGAGTGATGCATACTAGATCTTCCTCCAAATCACTTGCTCTATCAAGGATTACCATCTTCTTAAGTGTAACATCTATTTGTTTTATTGTAGTCTTGAGGGACTACTCTCCCCCTTTCAAATCAAATATTCTATCTTTGAGCATCATTAATCGATGCTTGATTGCCAATTGATATTATTTGGGCCTCTATTGATCATTTGGAGTAATGATCTTCTCAGCTATCATAGTATATGTGCCCATCTTGCAGACCTCTACCATTTTTTACTAGGCTTCTTCCCACTTATTAATGTCTACCTCATAGATAAGCTTTTGGGTATCACAATCCCTCTTATTATCCACTATATTATTTTAGCATTTCAATACTGAGTGGATTATTTCATTAGCCCTAGTGCACAAATCTTCTTGTGATTTTTCTATTGCTCTCCCTCTATATTTTAGGTCATCAATTCAACCAAAATCAAATGAATCTATTGAGAAGAGAGGATGATTTGGATCAATATTGGTAGTTGGATTTATTACCTTGGGCTCACTCAGTATCTTTTGTAAGTACTCAATCATGGTTTTATTTTGTGTTTTCAACTCCATAATGGCTTTGTCTTTATCCATTTGGTGAGCTACCATGTTCACCAAAACCTGTGAGCTGTGATTTAGCTCATTCCTTGATGGCTCCCCTAGATTGTATCTATATACAGTGTAATTCTTAAGGGGATCATCTTTCTTCAAATAATCTTGTTGGGGAATGGCTATTTCCACATTCCTTTCTCCTATAGCATTGAATGTGGTCCTAGATTGTGTTTTGGTCTTCTTGGGGGGTTTGGCCTTATATGCCTAAGTGATATTCACTACATCAATCTCCCCAATTTTGCTCATGATGTATTTATTTTCCTTGACCTGTTATTCAACCTAGAGAAGGGGTCTAGTCTAAAATCACACTAATGTAGTGGACATTGATGCAAGCATGGAGATAGTGTAAGGTGGTGTCATCAAAGTACCTAATGTAAGAAGTGCCATAAGAATGGGTTGTGGACTCAACACAAATTTCTCAATCTCTTCATCACTTTCCAACTCCTTTCCATATTTTTTTTCTCTAGGTTCCCCTTCCAAGCTTGGCTCTATCTACTCCAGAACCTCAAAATATAGCTTGAACTAATGAGACTCCTAGAGAAAATTTTCAATGGAGCTCCCTTACCCTAATGACTGACTGGAAGGTTCCAAAACTACTTCACCTTCTTTATTTACTTGAGATTCAGGTATGGATGAGGCTATGGTGACTTCCTTATTGCATTTAAATAACTCTTCATCAATCATGGCCTATAAACCTTTATTATGAATTGGATCACATACCTTGATGCGAGGAAGGATACCTCAAGGTATTTTAATTACCCTCCTCAACATATTTATTTGATTGATCCAGTCCCTTATTTATTTATGTATGGGTGGGAGTACCAATTTTTAGGTTTACTCCCCCACTTTCCTCTATACTTGCCTTCTCTGGTGTTAAACTCAATACCTTTGGAGGGGAAGGGGAAACTTGTGATACCTTTAGAGCTACTTGTAGTCCTTCTTGTTCAACTACCCCTTCAGGACAAGGACAAGTTTTGATACCTCTAAAGTTACGTGTAGTCCTTATTTAACCACCCCTTCAGGACAAGTGGTGACATGAACATCCTACATTAGTTCCACCTTATTTATTTCATTAAATTTACTCAATTCTTCAACTTCACCTTGATCACCTTGGCCTAGGGAGGGTGATGACATTTTTAACAAATGTCTCTATATCTGATGAGACCATCTCTTTCTCTTGAGGGACCTAAACTTGATTGGTTGCCTCAACCCCAACCTACACAATATTCTCAAAAGAGATAGGATCACTTGAGGCTAGAATTTCCTCCTCATTACCCTTAGTTTTACTCTTAAAAGACCCTCTTCTGTAAATAAACTAATCACTGGGACTTTCACTAGGGTTTGGGGTATTTCCCTCAAAGTTCTCTATATAATTTTTAATTGAGGAAGAGTGATTGTTCACTGCTTATGCATCACCTCAGTAATGGGCTTATCTTCATCTAATTCATCTTCATCACTCATATGTCTCAATCTCTAAGAATATGAGGATTTATCCTCTGCACTTTTCATAAGGAGTTCCTTAGAATGTAGGTCCTTGAACACAACCTCCTTCCTCTTCTTAGGAATCCACATTAGAGGTTGCATAACCCTTTTGACTCTTTTCCACTTGGGTTTCTCTATCTCTTCTTCACCTCCTCTCTTCTTTCATTAAATCTTTAGGGGAGAGTCAATTTCTGGGCTTTATGCTAGTGAAGCAGGTGGAATAACAACTAGATTGACCATTGGGATGGTTGGTATTCTTTGGGATTTGTCTGATGGAATGGATATTAGGGAGGCACTGGCTAATGTAACCTCCCCAGTAGAAATATTATTCCAATTTTTAGCCAAATTTATTAATTTTGAGAAGGATAATCCTACCTTGGATCATGATGTAGATATGGACTCCACATCAATCATCTTAGTGAAGTCATCATCACCAACCTTGATCTTCCCTTTGCCTTTCACTACTAGTGGTGGAGGTAAGAAAACACCACTATACTCTAGGAGGAAACCCTTCAACTCTCAAACTTGCTTGAGCTCCCAAAAGGTAGGGGTATCATAAGCACTAAGATCAACCCCATGTTTCTTTAACCACCTAAAAGTTCTTCTCATGATTGCAATGGCTCTCTATAGAATGGAATCATTTTCCTTTGGAGTGAATTCCAACTATGAAATAGGTTGGGATTCAATGTTGGACTGATTATACACTATATATAATGTCCTTTTATCATCCTCCATGTCCTTGGGGATGGGAGCAATATTCTAAGTAATGACTTCTTACACTATTAGCCTCATATAATCTAGCTTCCTAACATACTCCTCAATAGTGAAATCACACCTAATGTCTTAATAATGTGATTTATGTATAATCACATTGGTTTCCATATTAAACAACCATTTCATATCATAGTTTGGCTTGGGTGACATCTTATCAATCATATACTGGCCCATCTCTCATTCTAATCCCTTCACTTTGGCAATAGAAGGACATGAATAGTTTCCAATCTCAACTAGAAACTTTTAGGGATTGTTTATCTATCATCTTGTGTGGGGGAACCATCTACCATCTCAACTCCATCACTGCTTATCTATCATCTAGGTATCTTGGCAGCCTATGTGGAGACCCTGAGTAGCCACTTATTTTGATATAAGTGAATGTTTTGAATTTAATATATGAGGTGCCATACTTATCAATTATGTCTCTGGCCACCTTGGACATTTTATTGAGGCTTTTTAGAGGAAATAATACAATCATCATAGTATTAAATAAACAATTGTAAACTTTGTAGAGATTCTTCTTGAAGCCATCCAGATTAGTTTCTAGATAAATCTTGTATGTTCTCATCCCACTGGGATTCCTGGTGAGTCCCTAGAATGTCCTATTATGCACCAATTTGTACATTATATAGGAGGACATGTGAAATGTACCTATGAATGAATCATTTCAATGGATCATAGCTTGAAGTTGCATCATCTACTTGTGTATGTTATCACTTATAATGGTGGCCCAGTCTAGCTTCTTTAGTTATTATAATACATAGATTAAGATTATGAACATCCTGGGCTAAAATTTCTCTATGATGGGAATCCCATAAAATATTACTACCATGGCAATCACATACTGGGGCAATTCCTTGAATTTGACTAGTTTTAGACTCTTAGATATTCTTGAGACCTTTTGCCTTTTCTTGACTAACTAGTAGGAGTTGTCAATGTCCCATATTATTTTATCATTCTTGTCTACATATTCTTGGTATTCCTCTAGGGAGAGTGTGATAATTTTAGGCTAGGAAGGATTCTTGAGCATGGTGATGAGGGCCAAAAGAGTGAAAGAGCATACAATTGATTAGCTACCATTGATGTCAATTTTAATATCAGGTTGATATCCTCAAGCACATGCAATTACTAATTCTGGGTATGGATTAGCTAAGGGGAATACCGCTACAAGGGGAATATATCTCATGCCAATATTAGAAACTACTATAAGAGGGTTGGGTTGTTACAAGACATTAAATAAGGCTACAAAATCTTACCCCTAAACATCTATGTCTTTCCATCCAAAACAAAGATAATGTTTCTCTTCATAGATGTTGAAGATGTTACCATTTTTCCCTAATTCTATAGTACAATAATTTGAATTTGAACAAATTATTCATCACAATTAGCCTTGATATACCTTCAAATCCCCTTTAAAGAACATAACATAGGGAGTTATAATAATATTTACCAATAATCTAGAGGGTTGTATGTAATTGAAGCTGAAGATATTTGAAGAATTTGCTATAATCACTCTTTCACATTGCACATAGTTAGGGCATATAAATGGCTCAAACATATAAGTAGAAGCTCTAAATGCAAAAGGTAAACATGCATTAAGGCAGATTCCTTAGTTATAATCCTTTTCATTTTGAAATTAGGGTTGCCGCTAATGCTTAGAAGCATAATGACTAATTACCAACTACCCCCTTTAGTTGTTTTAAGATTCTTTTGAATGGGGAAGGAGAAGGTGAGAATGTTTCCTTCATGTCAGGTGAACCTCTTTGAGACATGTGGATCCATATAAACAACTTTTTTTTATGAAATGATTTTTGAGCCTTCAAGGACTTTTTGTACCTTACCCACCAAAAGGTAAGTGGGGCAATCTTCAAAAAGGGCTTAGAGCTTGAAAAACCCTAATAACCTACCATGTGTCATTACTTTACTTTAAAAATCTAAGTGTTTAGGCCCAGGAGACTTTTTGCACCTTTCCCACCAAAATTTAAGTGGGGTAATCTTTAAAAAGGGCCCAAAACTTATAAAACCCTGAGGACCTTCCATGTGTCCACTTAGATGTCATCTCAGACTCTCACCTAATTCTTTACCTTTGCACCATCCTTCTTGATATAGGGAAGGGTGAAATATCCTTCAAACCCTTGAAAATGCTCTCATTATTTGTAAAAGGAAATGAACAAGTCATTACCTTGTAAATTTGATAAGTCTAACCTAGGCATTTTCTTAGGATAAAGTCTTAGGAGCCCCATAAGATAACCATGTGTCTTTAATTTGGCTCATCGGGCAATTCTTCACCTTAGTCACCAAAACACATTGAAGGTATAGTTTAGTAATTTCATATGGCACCCTAAAACATTTCTTATTCTAGCATAAGGCAACAAATTAATATATGCAAGGAGACTTGGATACATTTATATCTTCTCCTAATGAATCTTCTCTGTGTGAAACCTTCAGCCAAACCTTACAATTTCTTTGAAACTATTAAAAATGTCCTCCATATTTATAAATTACCCTTTAGACTTTTTGGTAGATGCCCTTCAAGAATTTTTCAAGGGTAAAATGATCAAAGGAAATAATTCTTAAGACATTTTGTAGAGGCAAAATGACCCATTGAAGGTGACCTTTAGGAATGTTTTAAAGGTAAAACGCTCAAAAGAAATGATCCCTTGGAGATTTTTCAAGGGAAAAATGATCCTATAATTATTTTAAGATTTTTGCATGGGCAAAATGCCTGAATGGCAAGTGCCCTTCAAACTTTTTATTGTAGACAAAAAGTTTGAAACAAATGATTTGAAAACACTTAAGACACAAGGTATGGAATTATTTCATAAATTTTAAAATAGATAAAATGTTTATCAAAAATAAGTCTTTGGACCTTTTGTCTAAGATAAAAATATTGAATACCTATCTTTGTCAGATGTTGAACTCATGCAAAAGGCCCAAAAAGTCTAAGGGAAGGAATATTTTCACCAGGCAAAAATAAGACAAAGGACTTGGCAAATTATAAACATGAACTTGACCTTCCAAAGGAAAACATGGGGATAGGACTAGGGCTAATGAATTAACATTAATACTCAACCTAGTCTATACTTAAGCATTTTCATGGACAAGGGCCCAATTGCTTTAGTGCAACTTTGGGCATTAACATAGGCTCTCATGAAACTTGGTAAATCAAAAGAATACCCCAGATAGAGATATCAAAACACAATATATTTTCAACCTTCCAAATATTTTGACACTGAAAAGGGCACAAATTAATTGGTGTAGATTTGGGCTCCAACATCAGCTCTTGATCAAGGATGTGTACCCCCAATGGGTACATAGAGAACACTAGAATAGACACCTGTTTATTGGGCCATGGAGTCAAAGAATTTGTAACAAAGGCAAGGAAAACACATCATGGGTGAACAAAGTTATAATAAGGCATCTGAAGACAACCAAGAAAGAAAAGGAGAAAACATAAACTATATAAACATAACCCTAAATAGGTTAACAAAGCACAAAGGGATTATAAAAAATGTACATGTTTACATAGGATATCATGAGGTTAATCCAAAAAGTGCTTGACATGCTTGGCATTAACTAGAAGTTTTAAGATTTCACCATCAATATCTTTGAGATATAATGTATGGTTCCTTATTTGATAATCAATAGTGTAGGGACCCATCCATAGGGAATCAAATTTACCATGTTTTCCCTTATCTTCAGGTCTATTATCCTAGAGTAGGACCAAATCACCAATTTGAAAAGCTCTCAGGGTGACCTTAGTGTCAAAAATATTTTTAAGCCTCCTTTAAATTTAGATTCTTTTCATGAGCTTGTCTACGAGATTTATCAAGCTCTATAGTCTAGTTGATCCTTTCCTTATAGTGTTCTATTGCTTCTTCATCCTCAGTTATCTATTGCATGAGTTGGTAAGTAGGTCACTGTAGATTAAGGGTTAAAACAACTTGAGCTCCATAAACAAGCTCAAAGGGGATTCTTCTAGTAGACCTCTTAGGAGTCAATCTATCATCCCAAGCAACATACCTCAACTGCTCACCCCATTTCCTTTTGTTGGCATCTAGGGTCCTTTTAATAATATTCAATAAAATTTTGTTACTAGACTTAGCCTACCCATTTCCTTACAGATTGTGATTGGATGCATATGCTATATCTATTCCATACTCTTCATATAATTCAACTGATTATTTTAATCTAAAGCACATGGCATTGTCATAGATAATTTTAACTAGTACTCCAAATCAACAAATCACATTATTCAAAAGGAAATCAATGACTACCTAATGAGTTCATTTTATGATAGGGATTACTTCAACTCATTTTATGAAGTAGTCAGTGGCCACTAAGATCTATTTGTGATCAACACTTGAAGCATCTATATTTCACCCATGAAGTCCATTCCCCACTTCCTAAAAGGTTCCTCAATAGAAACTAGATGCATGGGAAGTGATCTAAATGCTTTCATTCTCCCAGAGAATCACTGGCATTCTTAACATCTCCTTACCATAGCAGAAACATCTTTGAATAGAGTGGGCCACCAATAACTAACCCTTAGAATATTTTGTGTATGGACTTTGGGAGCAAAGTAACCACCACACACCCCAATATAGAACTATGTAACTAGTGTATAAATATCACATTCCACTAAGCACTTCAAGAGGACACCATATGGGTTCCTCCAAGCTAGATCATCTTGTATTAGAGGATACTTTTTGGATACTCACTTCAAGGTCCTCCTTTGATTTTTATCTAAGTTGGGAGGATAATTCAGAGTCTTCAAATAATAGACTATATCTTTGTACCATGGATATTGGTTGTACTTAGATCTAGGGATATCATCAACCCCATCTATATTACTCACCTCTACAACCTAGAAGTTGGATTCAGTCATCATCTTGATGAGACCCATGCCTCTTACAAAATTTTTAGTTCATATCTCCAAATCATATTATTGAAGCTTATTGACCCATTGGCATCTTTTATCAGTAGTTTTATTATGATTTAATATGTCCTTCAACATAGTGTGAGGAACATAGGTCATGATATTTAAACTTAGAATGTAGGATCTGAACTATTTGATAGCTTTTAAGAGAGCAAAGGCTTGTTTTTTCCATTATGGTATATTTTAGTTTAGATCCCTATAATTCCTTGCTAAAAAAGGTAATTGGTTGCTCATGACCTTCATCATTCTTTTGTAGTAGCACTACAACAATAGCATGTTCAAATGCAAACAAAAAGATCTAGAAATATTTTTTATAATCAGGACTGGTAAGCATTGAGGCAATTTTCAAAGGTAACTTTATGTCTTGGAATGATTTGGTATCCTTTTCCTCCCACCTTATAGTTTGATCATTTTTTATAATTGAATTAATGGGTAGAGTAATCTCTACAAAATTGGAAACAAACCTTCTAATAAAGCTAATTTGGTGAAAGCTTTATTGAATACCTTTCTTGGTCTATGGGATGGGTACCCTATCAATGGATTCTACCCTTTTAGATTCTTCATCACACCTTGTTTAGACACAATGTACCCAAGTAGCTTTACCTTCTGTATTCCAAAGTGGCACTTCCTAGGGTTGAGGGAAATTCCAAACTCCCTACATCTAATAAGCATATGTTCTAAGTGCCCTAAGTGGTCATCTCTTTTCTTGGAGTATACTATAACATCATCTTGATAAACTACAATGAACTAGTTGATTAACTCAATGAAGGCTACATCCATTACTCTTTAGAAGGTGGCACCTATATTCATTAAGCCAAAAGGCATTTAGACATACACATAAGTGCCCCATGGGGTAGTGAAAGTAGTCTTAGACATTTTAGACTCCTTCATTACTAAAAATTTGTAGCTAAAAAAGCCATCCAGAGTTGACAATAACTCAAAACTAGTAACATCTTGAAGCATGTTGTCCATATTAGGAAATGGATAGTTATACTTAAATGAAGCCTTGTTTAAATTTTGTAAATCAACATAGAGTTAGATGTCTCCATTTTTATTCCATACAAGGACTATATTGGCCACCCATGATAAATACCTAATGGGTTGAATGATCCCACCATCCCTTAATTTCTTTAGTTCCTCTTGCATCTTGGTGGCCAAGATGGGATTAATAGGCCATTGTTTTTGGTGGAATGGTTTCATACTAGGTTCAAGGGGGATAACATGCTAGATCAAGTCTTATCTATAGGCCTTCAGATCTAAATATGACTATGGTAAACAATCTTGGTACTTAATCAAAAGCTTGATAAATTCGTCCTTCTCTTTCTTGTTCAAGTGAGTGTTGAGCTATATTTTTATTAGATTATCCTTAGTCCTGATGTTAATCTCAGTTACATATTTTGATACAAAAAATTTTCTAGATTTAACTCAGTTGATTCCATCAAAGTATGCTTCAATAATGACCAATCCTCTAGGGATAGTATTACTCTTCAACTAGATAATTTATTTTCCATATAAGGTTTCTTTTCCATCATAGACCTGTACCATGGAGTCCAAATCTATGATGGTTCTTTTAAACTCATCTATATAGCACATAAACTTTTTTATTTGATCACCATCATCAAAAAAGTCAATAATCAATATTATTTAGGACAAAAGGCCAAACCATCACCTCTACCTCATATTCACTAGAGGGATTTATATGTTCAACTTTAAACTCTATATCCCTCTTTGCAATCATATCTACCACCTGATTAAGATCTCAGGCATGATACTCAATATTAAAGTATTGAACTATTCCAAACAGTCCCATACAACATTTTGAAACTACTTCAATCTCTTTTGTTTTGTAGTGTAAACAACTCAAACCTGCTTCACCACTAATTCTGAATCACCTTTGACCAATAAATTTTTGAGTCTATATTCACATGCGATCTAGAGGCCAATCAAGAGTGCTTCATATTATACAATATTATTCATGCACTCAAATGAAAATTAGGAAAATATTTAAGCTTGGCCATTGGGGGCATAGAATACAACCCCTACTCCATTTCCAATATTTTAACATGCTCAATCAAAATTCATAGTCCAAATGGAGTCTTCATCCATATTACCAAATTTAGGAGGTAGTTCCTCATACTCAACACTACCAAATTTTTTTCCTACATCCATGTCCACATATAACACTTCATTCAACTAATACTTGGGATCTTCTAGGACATGAAACATTTATGGCTCCTAATTTAGGCAAACCATCTTCCCATCCAGAGGTATAGTAGCATAGGAAAATTCCATCTAAACACTACCCCCAATACTATTATCCCATTTTCTAGAGAACAACATACCCCATTTTGGCAGACAATCTACAATAACAACATCCATACTCAAGAATTTATCAGGGTATTGTGTTAGTTACACCACCAGTCCTTTAACCACACCAACAACAAGTACTTATTTATATTCCATGGTGAGGCATCATCCATATGCTATAGTTATCCTTATACATATCTCATTCAACACAACCAATGTCATAATGTTACATACAATTATGAATAATTAAACCATTAATCAACACGGTGGTATAGAATGGATTGACATCTAACTGACTCTCTACCAATGTTTTTCTTAAATACACCTACAACTGATGTTCATGGGTTTCTAAGGTGTTCTCACTCTTCACAGGAGAAGTGGGAGAAGGCTCAGCTTCAACAATCTCATTGGTAGTAATTTTCTTAGTGAATCCTAAATACTCAAAGGATCTTCTCCTATGCTCTATAAGTTTGAGTAATTCAACAAAGGGAACTATGACCTTTAGTTGACTCAAAACATGGGCCATGTCATAAAAACTATATTTAGGCAAAGGAGTATTAGTATGTAAACTAGTGACACTTTAGTTTGGGATACACCCTTCAAGAGTCAAGGAGAAAGAAGTAGGAGAACCAATATTATTAACTTCAATCTTCAAAGGAGGCTTCCTGGGTTCATCCTTCTTAGGAATACTAGATAATAGGAGAGTTCTATTCTTGGCCTGGCTACCTCTTGGATTAGCGTTATAAGGTGCAGAACTAGGCTTGGTGGAATTTAGAACCTCCTTACTCCCTTTGGTTTCTTTCTCTTTTGTCTATGCTTTAGGACCAGCATAGTCTTTATCTTTCAGAGAATCATTTTGATATTTACTTCTCAAATTGTACTCCTTCTCTTGGGTAATTGCTATGTGGATCATCAACTATTGATAATCAAATAATGGTGAATCTCCATATTTATCTTTCATCATTAATCTCAAAAACTCAAAATCATGAACAAGTAATTCATATTCATGCATCATATTTATCTCATAGATGAAATATGGGGTTGGGACCCTTAACTTATCACATGATCTCTAGAATGCTTGAGCAATAGTAGTGCTCATTAGCTCTGAGGCAATCATCACATCTATTTCACTAATTTGAAAATTTAAATTCTCATAAACCAGAGTGCCTTCACAATCAAGAACAATTGAAACACTCATGTCTTCCTCTTGGAAGGTGTAACTTTCCATCTCTCAGAATTCAACAATATAGATGTCATATTCATCAGATGCAGATTCAATACCTTTCACACCTTAACCATCACTATCAATTGTATTATATGGAGGATGAGGAAGGAAGCACTTGTCACACTAGTCAATATCATAGTCGATTGTATTGACCTTTGTAGTTAAAATATCTAGTACTTCACTTCCACTTCCCTAGTTCTATTTTCTTCATGCTTGCCATCCCTCTCAAACCCCCTTCCCTTATCATTATTCCTACCTTGGAAATTTGGTCTACCTTGACCCTAGTCCTTGGGATGATTTATTTCTTCTCTCTTGTGATCCCTCCTATCATCATGGTTAGAAGAACCCTGAGATAGCCCCTTTTCTACTCTAGCCAACTTGTAAGAAGTTTCTTTCACATCAGTAGCTAGAGTCTTCATAGTCTCCTCTATATCTACATTCTTATGGGAGGCTTGAGGCTTCTATGGATTCACCAGTTTGACATTATCCCTCTTATTCAAAGGCTTACCCACAATTTTAATTTTATTCTCTATTTGGATAGCCAAATTAAAATCCATCCTCAAATTTGTGTGAGCTTGTCTTTGAGATAATAGGTTGCCTTCTTATCAAATACATTATAATACTTGATCAAAGAAGCAATACTACTGGGTCTTATGTCCTCTGACAGATTTCTCAATACCTTGTTGAATCTAGAATTAAAATCCTTAACACACTCATTAGTATTTTTCTTGAGGCTCTCAAATTAAGTAAACAAGAATTTGGGATCAATACTATCACCAAACTACATCTTAAATACATCAATCATGTCTTTTCATATGTCTATTATTCCATAAGGGAGGGATTTAAACCACTCCCTAGTCTCTTCTTCAAGTGTGTTCATAAAGATGTTTATGCACACATCTTCTAGATCAATTTCATAGTCTTAAATAACATTCAAAAAATATTTTAAATGTTATTCCTCAGACACAACATTGTTCCCTTAAAATTTAGGAAATATATTTCTAAATTTTATGGGAACTTCATTAGGGAAACTAGGCATACCATTAAAGTTGATAGGTCTGAATCTTGGGATCATAAATGGTCTACATTTATTAGCCAAACCTTGATCTTCTTCTTCATTATCACTATCTGCATTAAACCTCCTTCTTCTCATATCATAGTCTCCCATCTCTAAATTGGAATATGAAGATAAACTAAGGGATAACTATGAATGAATACTATAAGGAGGAATTAAAGGAGGAGAAATAAAAAAATGCTTGAATGGTCTCATAAGAGGAGAAATACTTTTTCATAAAGAAGGAGCTTGACTTGTAGGGAGCTCAGACTTATTTAAAGCACTTTAATATCCTTCAGATAAAGGGATATTTTAGAAAAGTGGGTAAATAAATAGGGGACAAAATTTTTAGGTCTTGCTTGATTGCTTGAGTTTTGGCCTAAAATAGGATTCCACACTTGTTTCCTTCTAGATGGACCTTTTAACTCAAGGACAAGGTCTTTAGATGGTTCTTTCTGAAAAGAAGACCTAGTACCCTCCAGATTTGTAGATCTAAATAAAAACTCTTAAAGATAAATAAGAGTACATATAATCTGAACTGATATTTAAAATTTAAAAGTAATGGAGTTTCCACTAGAAGAAAAAACTTCTAAACTAGAATAAAGAAAAATACTAACAACTGATAGTATGAAAAAACTTTCACGTACTAAAGATAATTCCAAGAACATTGTAAAACTTCTTAAACATAAGGGTGAACATCCCTAGTGGACTCACGATACCAAGAAATTGGTGGGTCATTGATGAATGAAAGATAGTTAGATAAATGTAGTAACAATAGAGAACTCAAGAAGATGAAATACTCGTGGCCCTCTACAAGAGTCCTTGGCAACACAAGTGACCAGGACTTCAATTTAATTCCATGGAAACAACACTAGAAAGATGTTGGTTCCTAGTTATTCACCTATTTCACTCAACCTTGCATACTTGAAGAAAATGACAAGAAAATATGGAAAACCCATTAAAATGTTATTGTAGTCAAGGAGCAGTTTGACATCGAGAAAGGACCAAATGGAGAAAATGATTGAGAGGGACCTAAAAAGGGTATGGTCGATTCCCTATTACTTTTGGCTCTACTTAAACCAAGGTGAGAGGACCTAAGGGGTAGCTCATTCACATGGAGAGATTCTAAAATTCAATCTCCATGGGGATTATTGGCAAAAATAAACATAAATATAACTGGAACACAACCAAGCTTGCTCAATCCATCCAAGCAGGGTTGTCACATAGAATGAAAAAATGTTCTATGTTAGACACAAGATACTAAGGATGGATATGAATGTGATTGCAACTTTCACTCTTAAGGATGTTCAACGACATACATAGAACTAAATAAAAGATTGTAATGCTTATCTTTAATGCATAAGATTCAAACAGATGCTAAGTATACAATGTTTATGAATTTCCAAGAAAATAACACTTTAGATATGTAAAGGGCATGTTATATGTAGGGTAAGATAGGGTAGGACAAGTTCATCAATTAATAAAAATGAAATTAGAGGGTTAATGAATGAGCACAAATAAATTCAACTAAATGACTATGTCATCTTTTCCAGCAAATGTACTATCAATTAGAAATAAATGAGATGAAATCATGCACAAGTGATATCCTTTAAGAACCCCTTATAATTAAATCTATGAGCCTAGGATTACCCTTAAAAAGGCTATCAACACCCTATTCCCAAATTTCAAAGTAGAAAGGATTTTATAATCTAGATATACACTCTAAATGACTACCATAAAGATGAGTACATCAAATCCCAATCAATTGAGAATCTAAAATAAAGCATTGTACTTCAACAATAGAAAGATAATAGAAACCATGAATAAATTTCATTTATCAATTGAACATAAAAGGAATACAATGTGTTCTAAACAACATAACAAATTAACACGGTGCAAAATAATTCTATGACAAGGGAGATATGTATAATGCTCTCAAATCTTGACATTGAGTTTATAGTTGAAACCAATTTGGCACCAGAAGGATCACACAGAGAGAATTGTTTGAGGATATAGATATTAACTCAAAAATTTAACTAACCTCTATAAAGCGACATACCCACTTTACTTATACAATTGAGTTGAGCCTAACATATTCTTAAAGATGCTCTAGATGGAAGATTCCTTCATGGGCCTAGAGTTTGTTAAACCTTGTAAAAAACATGATTTTTTGGATATGCTCATGATCCTGTGATGATGGCAATATTGATCCTCCACCTCGACAAAATATTTTCTAGTTATCTACATGGAGGAAGATCTCATAAGGGACAAAACAAAACCTTTATCCTCTTGAATAATAGATAAAAACATCCATTTCCTATCCTCATGATTACACAAAAACTAAATGAAAGGGACATGCCACTAATGGGCCAATTAAAATGGTTTCCCAGTGGGAAACAAGAAGAAAGAAGAAGGGAGGGAAGGAAAGAAATGAGTGGTGTTAGCTTAGAAAAACCAAAATGTTTGATTATGCTCTAGAGTCAATCTGGATGATGAAATATTTTGCCAAATTATTCTTATACCTTGTGTATCCTTCTAGCATTAGGGTGAGATTTCCCTAGTTTGGGCCTACTTGATATTTAAATTTAAACTCAGTACTCTTCAATCGAAGTGGTAATATGCTTAAGCATGGTCTGATTTTATTCAATGAGCTCCTTAAGATGGGCACAAGATTCCTCAAGTGCCAATAATTGCTTTATTTTATCAACATCAAAGGACTCTTGTGATGCATCAATGAGGTTTTTTAGAGCAATGAGTATTGGCTCTTCTTCCAAATCACTTGCTCCATCAAGGCTTACCATCTTTTTGAGTGCAACATCTATTTCTTTTGTTGTAGTCTTAAGGGGCTGCTCTTCTGCTTTCAAATCAAAGATGTCATCTTTGAGCATTTCTAGTCAATGATTGATTGCCACTTGATATTCTCTAAACCTCTATTGATCATTTGGAGTAATGATCTTCTCATCTATCAGAGTACATATGCCCATCTTTTAGATGTCATCCATTTTCCATCAGGTTTCTTCCCACTTCTTAATGTCTACCTCATAGATAAGCATTTGGGCATCATAATCCCTCTTATTATCCACTATATTTTTTAAGTATTTCAATGCTGAGTGGATTATTTCCTCAGCCCTGGTGTACAAATATTCTTTCCATTTTTCTCTTACTCTCCCTCTAGATTTTAGGTCATCAATTCAGCCAAAATAGAATGACTCTATTGAGAAGAGATGATACTCTAGAGCAATATTGGTAGTTGGAGTTACTACCTTGGGCTCACTCAATATCTTTTGTAAGTAATGGATCATGGCTTGATTTTATGATTTTAACTCCTCCGTGGTGACTTTGTCTTTGTCCATTTGGTGAGCCATCATGTTTGCCAAAACATGTGAGTTGTGCTTTAGCTCATTCCTTGATGGCTCCCCTAGATTGTAGCTATATACAATGTAACTCTCAAGGGAGCATCTTTCTTCAAAGCATCCTATGGGGGAATGGATATTTCCACATTCCTTTCTTTTGTAGTAGTGAATGTAGTCCTAGAGTGTGTCTTGGCATTCTTGGGGGGTTTGGCCTATATGCCTTCATTATGAGTGATCTTCACTACATCAATCTCCCCAATTTTGCTCATGATGTCCTTCTTTTCCTTGATCTATTCTTTGACCCAGAGAAGTCATTTAATCTAAAATCCCATTGATGTAGTAGACATTGATGTATGCCTTGAGATAGTGTAAGGTGGTGTCATCAAATTGCCTGATGTAGGAAGTACCATAGGAATGGGATATGGACTCAAAACAAATTGCTCAATCTCTTCAACACTTTCCAAATCCTTGACACCTTTGTTTTCTCTAGGTTCCCCTTCCAAGCTTGGCTTTATCTGCTCTAGAATCTCAAAATTTGGCTTGAACTCATGAGACTCCATTCATAACTTTTTAATGGAGCTCCCTTGCCCTACTAATTGAATAGAAGGTTCCGCAACAACTTCACCTTCTGTATTTACTTGAGCTTCATGTATGTATGAGGCTATGGTGACCTCCTTGTTGCCTTTAGACAACTCTTCACTAATCATTGCCTTTGGACCTTTATTATGGATTGAATCATGGACCTTGATGTGAGGAAGGAGACCTCAAGGTGCTTCAATTGAAGCAAAATTTCCTAAAGTACCCTCCTCAACATCTTTATTTGCTTGATCCAATCCCTTATTTTTTTTTATGGGTGTGGGTACTCATTTTTAGGTTTGCTTCCCCACTTTATTATGTATTTTCCTTCTTCTCTAGTGCTAAACTTGACACCTTTAGAGGGGAATGGACAACTTGTGATACCTTTAGAGCTACCTGTAGTCCTTATTCAACTACCCCTTCAAGACAAGTGGTGACTTGAACATCATGCATTACCTCCACCTTAGTTCCCTCACCATATTTATTCAATTATTCAACTTCACCTTGATCACCTTGGCCTAGTGATTGGGTGATGACATTTTCAATAAATGTCTTTATATCTAATCAGACTTTGTTTTTTTGTTAAGGGGCCTAAACATGAGTGGCCACCTCAACCCCAACCTGCACAACATCTTCAAAAGAGAGGATCATATGAGGATAGAATATTTTCCTCATTTCCCTTAATTTCTAGTCCTAAGAGACCCTCTTCTGCAAATAAACCAATCACTGAGACCTTCACTATGATCTGGGGTCTTTCCCTCAAGGTTATCCATCTAGTTTTTACTTGAGGATGAGTGAATGTTTGTTGCTTCTTCATCACCTCAATAATGGGCCTATCTTCATATGAGTCTTCTTCATCACTCATATATCTCAATCTATGAATATATGAGGATTTATCCTCTTTTTTTTTCATGGGGAGTTCCTTAGAAGGTAGGTCCTTGAACACAACCTCCTTCCTCTTCTTAGGAATCCTCACTAGAGGATATAGATCCCTTCTGAATCTTTTATAATTGGGAAACTCTGCCTTTTCTTCACTTCCTCTCTTCCTTGAATAAATATTTGGGGGAGGGTCAACTATTGGCTATTATGCTAGTGGAGTAGGTGGAATAGCAACTGGATTAACCATTGGGATGGTTGGTATTGTTTGGGATCCCTTTGATGCAATGGATATCGGGGTGGTACTAGCCAATATAACCTTGGTAGCAATTTTACCCCAATTTTTAATCAGACTTGTTAATTTTGAAAAGGACAATCCCACCTTGGACCGTGATGAAAATATGGACTCCACATCAATCAGCTTAGTGAATTCAACATCACTATCATTGTTATTCCCTTTGCTTTTCACTATTGGTGGTGGAGGTAAGAGAACACTAATGTACTCTAGGAGGAAACCCTTCAAATCCTGAACCTACCTAAGCTCTCGAAGGGTAGGGGTATCATAAGCACAAAAATAAACCCCATGTTCTTTCAACCACCTAAAAGTTATCATGATTACAATGGCTCTCCATGGAATGGAATCATTTTCCTTAGCATTAAATTCCTCCTTTGAAATGGGTTGGGATTTAATGTTGCATTGATTATACATTGTAGACAATGTCCTTTTATCATCTTCGATGTCCTTGGGGATGGGAATAATATTTTAAGTAATGACTTTTTGCACTGTTAGCCTCATATAATTTAGCTTCCTAACATCCTCCTTAGTAGTGTAATTAGACTAGATGTCTTCCTAATGTGATTGATGCAGAATCACATTAGTTATTGTGTTTACCAACCATTTGATATCATAGTTTGTCCTAGGTGGCATCTTGTTAATCACATACTGGACTATCTCTTGTTCCAATCCCTTTACTTTGGTAACAAAAGGACATGAATAGTGTCCAATCTCAAATAAAAACTTGTAGGGATTATTTATATTTTTGGCCACTATCATCATGTATAGGAGCACCATCTGTTGGCTCAATTCTATCACTACTAATCTACCATCCAGGTATCTTTGAAGCTTATTTTGAGACACTAAGTAGCCCCTTATTCTAATATAAATGAATGTTTTGATTTGAATATATGAGGCACCATACTTATCAATTATGTCTCTAGCCACCTTGGATATTCTATTGAGTCTCCTTAGAGGAAAGAAGACACTCATCATATTATTAAATAAAATAATGTAATTTTTGAAGAGATTCTTCTTGAATCCATCCAAAGTAATTTATAAATAAATCTCATTTATTTTCATCTCATTGGGATTCTTGGTGAATCCCTAGAATGTCCTATTATGCATCAGGTTGTACATCAAGTAGGAGGACATGTAAAATGTACTTGTGAATGGCTCATTTTAATGGATTATAGCCTAAAGTTGCATCATCTACCTATACAAGTTATCACTTAGAATGGTGACCTAGTTCAGCCTCTTCTATTCCTCCAATACACAGATTAAGATTATGAAAATCCAAGGCTCAAATTTATCTATGATGGGCATCTCATAAACTCTTTCCACCATGGCAATCACATACTAGGGTAATTCCTTGAATTTTCCTAGTTTCAGACTCTTATACAGACTTGAGACATTTTGCCTATTCTTGACTAACCAACAGGAGTTGATAATGTCCCATATTATTTTTTCAATCTTGTCTGCACATTCTTGGCATTACTCTATGGAGAATGTGATACTTTCAGGATAGGGAGGAGTCTTGAACATGGTTTTAAGGGCCAAAAGAGTGAAAGAGTAGAAAATTGATTGGCTACCATCGATGATAGTTTTAGTATTAGGTTGATATACTCAAGCACATGCAATTACTAATTTGTGGTATGGGGCAGCCAAGGGGAATGTCATTGTATGGGCGATATAACTTATGGAAATATTGGAAACTATTGGAAGAGGGGTGTGTTGCTATAATACATTTAATAAGGCTACAAAGTCTAACCCCTGAACATCTATGTCTTTGATTACATCCAAAATAGAGACAATGTTGCTCTTCATAGATGTTGAAGATGCTACCATTTTTCCCTAATTCTCTAGTACAATACTTTGAATTCAAAAAAATTCTTCACCCAAATTACCCTCGATATACCTTTAAACCCCCTTCAAAGAACACAAGGATCTATAAGAATGCTTACTAATAATCTAGAGGGTTGTATGCAATTGAAGCTAAAGATCTTTGAAGAATTCACCATAATCACTCTTTTATATTGCATATAGATAGTGTACACAAATGGATTGAAGACACAAGTAGAAGCTCTGAATGCAAAAGGTAAACATGAATGAAGGCAAATTCCTTAGTTATAATCCTTTACATTTTGAAATTATGGTTTCCATTAATGTTTTGAAGTATATGGCTAATTACCAACAACCCCCTTTAGTTTTTTTAATCTTCTTTCAAATGGGGAAGGAAAAGGTGCAAATGTTTCCTTCATGTCAAGTGATCCTCTTTGAGACATGTGGATCCATATAAACAAAAATTTTGATGTGGTGTTTTTTTAGCCTTCAGGGGCTTTTTTAACCTTGCCCACCAAAATTTAAGCGGGGCAATCTTCAAAAAGGGCCCAAAGTTTGAAAAACCCCAAGAACCTATCACATGTCATTATTTTACTTTATAAATCCAAGCATTCAAGCCCTAGAGACTTTTTGCACCTTGCCAACTAAAAGGTAAGTGGGGCAGTCTTTAAAAAGGGCTTGAAAGTTAATAAACCCTGAGGACCCACCACGTGTCCAACTTAGATGTCATCTCAGTATCATGACCAATTATTTACCTTTGCACCATCCTTCATGATATGAGGAAGGGTAAAATATCCTTTTAAACCCTGAAAATGCTCTCATTATTTGTAAAATGAAATGAATAAGTCATTACCTTATAAATTTGACAAGTCTAACCTAGGCATTTTCTCGAGATAAAGTATTAGGAGCCCCTTGAAATAGCCACATGTCTTTCATTCAGCTCATTAGGTAATTCCTCACCTTAGTCACGAAAATGCATTGAATTTGTAATTCAATAATTTAATCTAGGGCCCCAAAACATTTATTCTTCGAGCATAAGGTAGCAAATCAATGTATGTAAGGAGACTTGGATACATGTTTATCTTCTCCCAGTGAATCTTCTCATTATGAAACCTTTAGTTGAACCTTATAATTCCTTGAAAACTATTGAAAATGTCCTACATCTTAAGAAAGTGCCCTTCCAACTTTTTGGTAGACACCCTTCAGTAATTTTATAAGGGTAAAATTCCCAAAGGAAATAATCCTTCAGACATTTTACAGAGGCAAAATGACCCTCTTAAGGTGCCCTTCAGGAATATTGCAAAGGCAAAATTCTTAAAGGAAATGATCCTTTAGAGATTTTGCAAGGTAAAAATGACCCTATAAATCCTTCAAGATTTTTGTGCAAATAAAACACTTGAAGTCCAAGTGCCCTTCAGACTTTTTGCCAAAGACAAAAAGTCTAAAACAAATGATACAAAAACACTTAAGACTGAAAATACAAGGTATGGAATTATTTAAATACTTTTAAAATGAAAAAAATGTCTGATGAAAATAAGTCTTTAGACCTTTTTTCCAAGAAAAAAATATTGAATACCTATCTTCATCGAACATTGTGTATTTTCAAAAGACTTGAAAAGTCTAAGGGAAGGAACATTTTCACCATGCAAAAACAAGACAAAGGACTTGGCAAATTATAAACATGAACTTGACTTTCCAAAGGAAAACATGGGGATAAAATTGGGGATAATGACTTTACATTGATACTCAACCCAGTATGTACTTAGGAATTTTTATGGATAGGGGCCCAATTGCTCTAGTTTAACTTTGGACATTAACACATGCTCTCATGAAACTTTTTAAATCAACAAAATATGCCAAACAAAGATATCATAACACAACAGATTTTCAACCTCCCAAATATTTTGACATTGAAAAGGGATCAAATTACTTGGTGTAGATTTTGGATCCAATAGTATACATGTTTTTCTAAAATTTTGTATCAAGCTTTAATGCTCGTACTCGTTTTGACAAGGTTTTTTTGCATGTTTGGAATTGTTTTGACAATATTTAGAAAAGGTGATGAATTAATATAATTGATGAAAGGAAAAAATAAATGAATACTAAAATAAAATGAAATGAGAATACTTCATTTTTTTTATTTTTCAATTTGTTGGATGCTTGCAAACTTAAAACTGAAATTCTGATGGAAATATGCAAGTATTGATTTTCCCTAGCTTTTCTTAGCTCACAAGATGATTTGCCTAGTGAAATATAAGTAATATATCTTTGTTTTTGGATTTTATTGTGATAATATTATAAATAATATTATAAAATTTATTTTTTATAACATGTAAATATGAAAATCAAGTTTTAAAATCTTATCATGTACTCTTACTAAGATTTCAAAAATTATCTTCACACATACAATCTAGAGACTATTTTGAAAGTTTTGAATATTTATCTATGAAATATAATGATATATGGATAAAATAATGATGATATGATATTATTATTTTCTAAATACATTGATCTAAAAAAAAATTATTTCACTATGCAACAATAAAATTCTAGATCTATTATGTTAGGTTTTGGTTATCTATATTGTCTAGGATTTTGTGTATGTATGTTTGAGAGTTGTGTGTATATGAAAGGTTATTTAAAATTGAAATAAAAATATTTTATTTTTTTGTACCTATAGTTTTATTTTTATTTTTATACCCTATGAGATGTGAAAAACTATGTTCTTTCAAAGAAACTAATATGCAATTACAAAAATAAGAGAACTAGACTATGTTTTTGTGCAAGAGAGGAAAGAGAGAAGGATTTATTTTCTTTTTATTTTATATTTTTTTAAAATATTAATTTAATATAATTAATAAATAAAACTAAACAATTATAAAATAATAAATAAAAACAATACTGAAAAATAAAATCTTGTAACCCCATCAATGGTTTTGACCAAACAAAGGTAAAAGATTGTTGTTGTGTGAAATGTCCTCATTAAGCTAGCTCCTCCACTCAACATGGCCATAAGAACTCTCTAAAAAAGTATGATATTAAAATAAGGGAAAAAATAAGGACACAATATTAGACAAGAGTGAATTTGTATTGTGGATCATTCATCCACTAATATCAAATATTATGTTGTTGATCTAATAAATTCTCTCTTCCAGAATTGTGTAGCTTTGTCACAAAGATGACCAAAGATGGAGAATAAAATTCAAAACTAAAATTAGATGGGATTGGGTTATTTATAACTTGAAAACACCAATATTTAATTCAAAATGTGGATCTAAAATTCATCTAAAAGTAAGATACTTGTAGAAGTAAGGAGGTTGTAAATATGAGTTTAAATGAGCTTGACTAAGAGCTAAACTTGGGTGATCAGGATTGATAGAAATGAGATTAAGAAGAATTTGAGACATCATGAGGGTGAAATAAAATAAAATAAAGGAATAAATTAAAAACATGTGAGAACTTAAGTCTTATATGTTGAAAAATAAAAACTAGTAAATTGTGGTAAAAGTGCCATTGTTTGCAGGTCATGGTGATAAAACTACTACACAAGGTGACAATACCACTAAACTTTGTGATGAGACTAACATCACAGTTGGGTAAACCAAATATTATAAAACTCTTTCATCCTATTGGTTTATGAAACCATTATGGTTTAAATGCTTTAAGAGTGGAACTTTCATCATCAAATGAGACAATTCCATTGTGAACAGATGCATATTTGTTTTGAAAGAAAGAAATTCAAAAATAAAGGAAAAATAACTCAAAATGGAGATTTTTTTAGGCTTTTAAAATACCAAAAAGAGGATAAGGAGAGAGTAAGGGATAATAATTTAAGAGATAACTATGTTTGAATGTATTTTTAGAGATCATTTTATCATGATAGGATATTTTTAGAAATATTGTACCATGTAATTTTTGGGTGCATACATGTACATACTATAATATAAGATGAACCTACACAATGGTTTCATTATAACTAATTCCATTTCCATTGATAATCATTTAAATTAAACATAAATTACTTGTAACATATTATAATCAAATGGATATAGAGATATCTATATTATATTTTCATGATTGAAAGAGAATGAAAAATGTCATGCCCCCATCATGATTACATTGTTCATAGATTTATATTAAAATAAAAAAAAATTACCTTTGAACTATAAATTTGAACTTTGAAACATGTGCATGAAAAAGTATCATGATGTTTTTAAACTTTTAACTAAGTATTATGTCTTTTCCTCAAATAAGCATGAGCAAGAATGAGTATCATGCCCGGTGAATTTGTTTCAAGTGATATATAATTTTATGCACCTATGCGCTCAATTGTAACTATATTTTTAACCTATAATTTTGACTCTGAAATTATATTGTATACACCCATGCATATGGATTCAAGTTTGTATAATTTTGTTCTTTGTTTCTTTGAAAAGTGAGTGCATTTGTATCATTTTTTCATAACTCTCATATGTTTGATCTCTGAATTACTTTCAATTTTTGGAAACTTGTACCCTAATCTAGAATCAAATTTTGCATTACTTTGAATCTTTGAAAACTTATATTCTATATTTTTTCAGCTTGTACTCTATCCTAAATATTGCTTTTGTTTATTCATGGAATCTTAGATCTATAATATAATCCCACGGTGATGCCCCCTTTTGATATGAGGGATGTAACCTACAAATCACTCATTTAAAAAGAAAAGTTAACTATATTACATGATAAATATGTAATCATATATCATTATATCAACATGTAGAGACTATGTCATCATAGTAATGTAACTATTATTGAAGCATGTATGTAACATATTTAATGTGAGCTATACAAGGGTTATGTCTAGATAGATTTAATAATGAAGAATGTAGTAAAGTAACCATATCAAAAGTACACTATTTAATAAAAGTACATGATATGTATCATGACACCACTAATCAATCTCCTAAAGCATAACACTTTATGTCACACAATGTCACACATAAGGCTAAGTGTTGCATATAATGGATATGAAGATTTCATAACAAAAAAGGCCAAGGGATGCACGTAAAGCATAATAAGAATGTCATAAAAAAGGAACATGTTCAAATGTCACACAAAACATAGGGATAATGGCAATAATTAGTGTACATGTTCAAAGGTCACACATACCAAGCAAATATCTCATATATATGTTAAAAATAATTGAAACACAAGGGCCAAAGTCTATACATAATATGAATGTAATGTCTATCCTATTATGCATAAAATTAAGCAACATCGAAGGAGCATATAACAAATGAAACTAATCTATTTTATCCATATGTATCTAAATCATATTTTATCAAAGTATCATATTCGTGTATCAGAGTGTAAAATATAGGTGATTATCAAGACACTTGTAAGATTGTATCTCAATATTGCATTTGAGGTCATTGAAAGATATAATTTATTATAATGTAACATGTAGAATTAGATGCCCCTAGCATAGGCATGGCCACTAAGTAGAAGGAAGTCCAAAATATAAGAATGCACATATAATTTGTCATGCATCACACTCATACAACTTGTCAAATGCATATGTGTGTACAAAATAATATGCTCTCTACCAAATATGTGATAAATAATGTATGCAAAGAAGTAAACTAGAAACTTTTGTCATACTAAAGTCTTGACTTTTTTATGTTTTGAAATTTTTTATATTTTTGCAATATTCTTTTTTTTTTTGAAATATTTCATTTTTTCATTTTTTATTTTTTGATATATTTGAAATGGAACTAGCCTATGATCCCATAAATGGAAGGACCACAGTGTGTGATTGGATTGTATATATTGAAGAAGACTTTTCATTTATGAATAGTGCTACAAGTAGGTGTATTTGAATTTGAAAAATAATCAAGTGTTATAATGTAAATATCTTGATCATTGTTTATCTACATGTGTAACTAGAGGAGGTGAAATACTTGGTGGAGTCTAATGTATAATAGGATAAGGTCTCCTTGCTTGTGCTCACTATGGAATACATTGAATTATCTGAGGGATTGAATTAAAACACATCATATAAGATTTAGATTTATTTTAACCTTGATTATTTATTTGATATGAATCCTAATATTTAGGAAGGTTTACCACCTTCATTTGAATTTACTTTATGGAAAGATTATGTATAGGTGCCGCAATTGATTCTACAATATTATCTTGAATGGGTGTCATGATTATCTTTGTATTATGTTTTGAGTAGATGCCATTATTATTTTTATATTGTGATCTTGAAAATATCCCACAAATAATTATGGTGGTGGTGGGGAAGGAGGAGGAGTTACTATTGATTGTAGAGGGTACTCATATTGAATGCCTTAAACTTTAACTTCTTGATTAAAATGTATGTAATTGAGACATATATTCACTATTGATGGTACCACATGAATATTTCATGTCTAATGGGCATCCTAATAACATATTAACTACCCTTATACTTGGTAATACTAAGAATAAATTTACCACTATTTTTGAACTAACTTAGAGAGGTAGCAATATGTGCCCAAAAGTGTTCTATGAATGACCATCGAATGTTTTTACTACTCTTGATATAACTTATAAATCTTGATCTATTTATCCAAGACAATGAAAGAGTTTTATTATATATTCATTTCACTTAACCCATTTTCAATCATTACAATATGTATAGGTTGTTTTTTTATGTATGATCTAACAAAGAGTGCATGCCTATTTGAATCATCATCATTGATTTCACTGTCATCAAAAGTAATCACTAGACATTGTGTTGATGTGCCTATAAATTTATCAATAATTATTTCTAGTGGATTCTCATATAATTTGGGAGAGGGTGAGATTTTTATGCATGATGTACTTATAAATTATCTATATTCTTGGATGTATCATGATTTAGAAAAGGATTGCCAAAAATCTTTAGCTTTGCATTGTCATTTTTTTTTTGCCTAACTTCTTTTGTTGATGTTCCTAGCTCAATATTATTATTATCAATAAGATTTTATCTATTATTCCTTAAATTGTTACACTTATTTTTGGAATTCTCAATACACCTATGGTAATCACAATATGTATTATTGTCGAAGCCTTTAGGTTGAGGCTTGGTAAAATCAAACTCAAATGGTGGATGTAGAGAGATGAGATTGTAATCAATTAATTTTTGTAACAAGATATGAGGAGGTTATGTGACCTTGTAAATTACCTCCTTAGTGGATATATGAATTCAAACTTATTTTATGGCTGAAACAATGCATTAACTATTACTTTTGCTTCAATTTTAATTTTGTTAGATTTAACCTTGTGATTTGGTTTGCTTTGAAATTTGATGTTTGAAGTTGATAGACCACTTGGTGCATATTTTATCTTGTTCAAAACTATGAGATTGACTTCCCTTTACTTGAATGTATGGCATAGCTCACCAAAATATTTGAATTTATCAAATATTATTGATTCCTAGAATGGCACTAACAATCTTTGTGTGAATATGTCTTGTAATTCATTATCTTCCATATATTTTCTCATTTTAGCTAAAATAGTCTTGTATCGAAGAACATATTTATTCATTGGCTCATTTGATCCTTTTTTGAGCTTATCAAATTATGCATAAGAGAGATTTCCATTGATTTTGATAGAAAGTATCTAAGAATTGATCTTCTAATAGTTTGAATGATATAACTGATTGAATAGGGAGGTCATAGAACCATCTTAAATAATAATCTTTGAGGATTCTTGGGAAGAGCTTGGTTAGTAATCTATCATTATATGTATATTCCAAGCATGTTGCAAGGAATGATCAGAAATGTTGCTCAAAATCACCTTTAATCTAATAGATTGGTAGCTTGGGAGCTATAAAACTTGTTGGTGATGGCTAAGAGTCTATCTTAGGTACCAAAAGATTATGAAGTAGATTATATAAATCCATTGAGTGAGTATATTTAGATAAACCTTGCTCTAATTTAAATATTTTATCATATAAGGATACAAAATCTTGCTCAAGAGAGGATGCATAAGGTGAGATTGGAATTGGAGTTTATGTAGTGATCAAGGGAGTTGTGTAGGATGCTTGTATATAAATAAACATACGAATATATTATAAACAAAGTGATGATCCCATACCTAGAGATGAAAACACATATGGAAATATAGGCATTGATATAGAATAGACACAATAGTGGAAACTAGAACAACCAAAATTAGAGGATTAACAAATTTAAAAATCACCTCTTATTTTTGTACTTGAGATGAAATAATCTTTTCTTGATGTCCAGTCTTAGATGCTAGGAGTAACTGGAAAACCTTATACACTAGTTAGGGACATTATCAAAGTCCTTAACATATATTAGACAACTATTTTACTTGTTTTGGATCAACACCATTTATTTCATTTGAATCAATTCTATCAAAGCTTTTAGGATCATCTTGCATGGTTTAATTACCTTGATCATCATGTTCATCACTAACATCTTCTTCAGGGTTTCCTCATTATATTGATCAAATATGTCTATATTATCCATTTTAGAGAGATTAAAGGAATTTGAATATACTCTATATGGGTTCCACTAAACTAGCACTTTAACTTAAAGGAATAAATGAGATGACCTTATTGATTGGCATGCAAAGGTGCAATAAAAAAAAGAAGAAAAAAGGTGCAAATAGATAAGGTATGTTTGCTTTGTATGCTCTTATATATACTAAACCTAGTTGTAAAATAGTGAACACGACCATGAAGGCATTAACTATGGAGAATTTCACTTTCTCATAGCCATACTATCTCATCTTTAGGGTACAATGAGAGTAACTTATCAGGGCTAACTAATTACTGCAACACTACAAGAACAAATAGTCAAAGGCTTCATATAAATAAAAAATAAAACCATAGGCATTTATAATATATTGTGAGGTACATAGAAACTAAAATCCATATATAGTGTTGTTTACTAGCTTCAGTATTGGGTAGTAGCCTTCACAATATGGCTCGATAAAAATTAAATATTATTTTGCCTAGAATGATATCTTTTATGAGTTTTAAAATTATTGGAACACAGTTTATAGGAAAGCAAAGAAAAAAGAAAATAAATTTTAAATTGAAATTCTGAAAATAAAATCAGAAAGTAAGATTGTTGTGTATATAAATTAAAAATTAATTTGAAACCTTTAATAAGAATTAGAATAGCAATGCTAAAAAATATATGGGTTCATCAATATGTTTTAAACCATTTTTAAATTAAAAAATAAATATTATTTGTAATTATAGTTGTAAAACTATAAAATAAAATAAAACTAAATATGTACAATAATCAACAATTTTTATTTTGACAAATGTTGAATATGGAACACTTCTATTTTAGGAAAGCACTATGAAAAAAAAACTTAGCTCAAACCAGAGTTGTAGTTGATTGTTCTAACTGTTTGACAGTAAAAGTCAGTGGAAGAGATGAATATGCATGCTTAGAATTAGGAACATGATCATATGATGTAAGTGGATGGAAGTACATGTCATTCCTATCCATTGAATTTGAACTCATCTCAATTGATTATGATAACTAACTGATAGAAAAATACAGAAAGAAACAAAATTTTATAAATGGCAGGTTAGAGGTAGAATCTCATAATATTCCTAGACATAACCACTAGAAGTGGACAATAACATAGGTTACTTGATTCCATTGACTCTGTACTTGTCCATGTTGACTATCACCTTCTACATATGTCTACTAATCAATCTAAGATATCAAAAATTATATTATATTGCACAATATTTTATGTTTGTCTTCTCTTGTCTTTGAAACCATAAGAGTACATTGATAGCGTGAAAACCTACAAAAAATGGACTGTAATGATTTCAACTAACCTTAATCATGCCCTTGATAATTGATTATTACCTACATATCCAATACTCCAAGGAGGTAAATCAATCCCACGTAGTTCTCCCACATAGTGTGAATGTGTAATTGTGTTCTTTTGACTATATGTATGTAGCTAGAAAATATATTTGATACTTGAAAATGATAGCTCTTCACTTAATTTGGAATGCTCTTGACTTGAATTATGGATGCTCTTTGTGAGTGATCTTGAATTTGGAAAGAATATGACATATTTTCTCAGTGTGAAGAATTATAAAATATTGATCCAAGTGAATAGAAAGTGTGGAAAATGAACAACCTTTGTTGTCTATTTATAAATGAACCTTTGGATACTTTATTCTAGCCAATCTTATAAAATGTGCCAGAAGACCCAAAAGAATTATTTGAGTTTCAGAAACTAACCTTTGTTTGGTGGGAGATGCATCTAGAATAAGTTGAAATGAGCATGGTATAACTTATGTTTAATTAAGGTGGACTTATCCTGAGAGATCAAGGACAACTATATTGAATTGGAGATGGTTCGAGGTGGTTTTAAGTATATTGATTATTTGACATTGGAAGTTATGCATAACAGTGATGAAAAACAAAGGGTTGGGAACACATATAGATAAAAGGATTAGAGTAATGGAAAATAAGATTCATGTATTTGTGCATAATTCATGTGGTTTATGATTTGTCAAGAATTAGAATTAGCATTATCAAGTACTTGTGACTAAATTTATGTGTCTACACAACAATCCCATTATCAAAACATCGAAACATAATATTATCCCTTGCTAAGGTTGATAAAGGTTTGAGATTCATAATTCAACCCTCTCTAAGATAAATGAAACCATTCTCACAAGAATGGACTTAGTGTAAATTGTGTAAACTATAAATATGATACAAACTTGATTTTCTCCTTTTACAACAATGTCAAAGGCCAAATAATATTTTTAACAAGATTCATATAATGCATGATTTAAAATGAGATCATTCCTACAAGTTCAGTTTCATTCACTCTTAGAGGGATATATTATATATCACCAACTATTATTTTCCATTGACCAATAAGGACTCAAACCTAGGACCTCCCATTTGAATGCTATGGTTCTCTAACACAGAGCTACAAATTCTCTTTGTAATTGAATATTTTTTAGATTCTTTATTATAGTTAATGTGTGGCTAATTTTATCTAACACCAACCTCCATCAATCCTAGTTGGGAATATTCTTACATTTCATGTTTCAAATATGAGATCATTAAAGTTGTGAGCAACAAGACACCCTTCAAGTGTGTTGAGCTCCTTATATTGAATCATTTGTATTTTGAATATGCACAAAATGGGTTGGATAGAGAAGGGATGTGAATGGAATGATTACATGATATTGTTGGACTAATATTTTTAAATTGTTGGATTATAATGTTTTAAATGTTTAATTTTAAACAATTATCATATCATGATAAAACATTTAATTTTAATATTTGATTTGAATTTATTTTTAATATTTAATGTAATACTACAATTTCACTTGATTTTAAAGACATAGGGACATGGACCTGGTAGGAATATTGTCTATATGATTGTGCCAAACACATTGATAGTATGAATATTGATGCATTTTATTTATGATATTGATACTTGTGAGGTTTTGTATCAGAACCTTCCTATTTTATTTTTAATGTATTACATATATAGATATTATTCAATGATTTGTGTGGGTATGGACCACAATGGTTGGGTGCATAGGTTCAATCCCATATGTCTTGGTAAAATTTTCATGGATATTTAGTGCATGCTTATTAGATGCCCTCAAGCTTTGTGTTAATCATGGACTAAATTAATTTTTGTGATATATAAAATCATTATTTTAGTTTCCCTTTTTGTTAAGGTTTAATGTGTTGTAGGTAGTCCTTTAGAAATCGATGTGTAGCATATATTTTAATCATTGCATTCAATGCAATTTTGTATGAATGTTGTATGTTTTAGGTCATCCTAATTCATTGTTATAACCTACAACAAGCATATCAATACTAAATTGAAAGGTATTTTGAATAAATTAATTAAATTTTCCTTATATTAAGACCCTTCAAGGAAAAAATATGCTTTTTAATAATCCTCTTACTGGATATTGCATAGATAAGATCACATGCAACAAATAGCTAATACTCACAATGAAATCATATCAATAATCTCATAGACTTAATTTCTCATCCATGGTGCAAAAAGAGAACATTAAAAACCCCATTGATATAAGAATATATGAAAATTCCAAACATAAAAAAACACATTCAAATTCTATAGACACATAAAGAAAGTGAACAACAACACATCAACTCATAATAAAACAATTCCTTTAAATTATTAACTATCACTCATACAAGGTATAATATCATGTATAAGACCTCCATTAACACAATGTTGATAATCTTCAAGCTAGAAATGATATACAAATGCCTTTTAAGGTTCATTCCATTTTTAAACCCTAAGTTTAATCTTTAATTCAATATCCCTTCAACACCTATCATCCAAAATATTTTTTTGTGTTTATTTTATTACAATTAGCTATTTTTAAAAAATTATTCAAAATTTTAGATTCGTTAATGAAAAATTGAAAAATATTGACCAATCTTTTTAATAAAATGTCCATAAAATTATTAAATCACCAAAATGTGCATAGAAAGAGTAAGGGAAATGGAACATCTATTCCCTACTCCTAGTTTGGTTTAAATCTCAATGTTTTCACTGTGGGCCTGGGATCGTGCTTGGATGTTGATTGGCGCCTTTGTATTAAGTTGTTGTGCTTGGTGATAATGGTTTCATGGGGGGTCTAGATTTGTATAGGTAATGATTTTTCTAAGACTCTAGTTTTAACTAGATTTGTTTCCACTACCATCCATGGATGGGTGAGACTCTATTTTCATGCTCAATGAGGCCTTTTGGGATGTTAAGTTTTCTACTGGATGACTGGGTGTATCATTCAGTCATTATAGGGTCTTTGCATGGCATAAATCTATCTCTAGTTAAACAGTTGTTTTCTTATGTTGGTTTTATTTGGTGGACTATTCTTTAAAGTGAATTGTGGAGCCCAATTGGAGTCTCCCTTGCTCTACTATGGTTTCATAACCCCTCCAAGCTTGATAACTCAGAGTACCTATTTTGGGCCTTCACTCTAGATTTCATCATTTTTTTTTGGTTTGTCTAAGGTAGTTGTGTGGACTCGCAAGGTGTTATCCTTCTTTGGTAGGTTTAATAACGAGATGGCTTCAAGTAGTATGTATGTTTAGACAATAGACTCTCATCGTCATGGACAAATGCATTGTAGAGGGATACGATTTCCCTCATCTGGAGCTTTATAGATATGGATCTGATGAGTTATGTGAGACTATTGGTCAGTTTAAATCTAATAAGTTATTTTCTAGGGCTGATATGTTCTTTGCATCCAATTTTAAACTTTGATCTGGCTTCAACAGTTTGGTGTTGGTTTTGTTTACGAGTTTCGACTTTGAGGCCAAGGTTGTTGGTACCTCTCTCAGGTTATTATTTACATTTACAATATCTTAGGGGGATCAAATATCCCTTTTGGAGCTTGGTGATATTATTTATAATGGATTCCTATGATTTGGATAGTCCATCAATGGAGATAATTAGTTGATGGTTTGATGTATGGGTTATGATTATCCTAGAAGTTGTTGCCTTAGCTGTGAAACAATGAATATCTTTCTAAGCTTCAAAGACTATCTTTATGAAGAACTAGTGGGCTCACATGTTTTGAGTAGGGTTTGTTTCAATTTTTTTAATATTTTTTTTTGATTTAGCTGTTATTTCATTGTTCAGGCTTATTTTCCCTGATTGATTGTGTCGAGGTATGATTGAATATTTTTTGGTAAAAAGTAGCATGTTTGGAGATCCTGTCAAAACCCTCATAGGTTGAGATTTAATGAATATATTTATAATTTTTTTAGGTTGAGGGATCTTCCCAAAACCATCCCCTTTACCATGGTTCATAGCTTCAGGTTCAAAAGTGTTCCAATTTCTAAATCCAATCAAAACCACATTATAGTTTGTTTAACTTAGGACTATAATTCTTATTTTATTATTTGAGATGAGTTCACTAGTAGTTTTTTAATTCAAATATTGGTTGGATATTACTTTTTTATTCAAGGTTTTTATCCTTGTTGGGTATTGGAGAACTCTATTTAATATTCTCTGGAAATCTCTAATAGGTTGGGGGACATGTCAAAACCCTGAATTTCAGTTCATATCTCTAGATTCAAAATCATTTATCCTTATCAAATTTGTATGTATGTGTGTTTCCTTAAATATTTTGTACTATAAATGTATTTCAAAGTTTTCAATACAAAAATATTCTCCTAAAATTATACACTTCTAAAAAAAATTCTCTCCTTCAAAAATAACCTACTATCAACTAGTGTTGCAACAACATCCACTTTTCAAGTTAAATCAACTTTCATTCCACCTATCCATTGTTCACATATATTCCATAGTACATGCTTCCATCTTGAATTGATCCTTGATCATCCATATAATAGTTCTCTTGGTTCTTTCCACTTATTGGATATGTCTTTATGTTAACCATTTTATGCTTTCTTTCAGCTTATCTTTTTTCTTAGAAAGAGTGTTTTATATAACCCATGTAGTGTGTGTTATCCTTCCTAAAAATAACCCTTCTTTCTATTCATCATCCTCATTAATGCATTGTATTTTTTCCTATAATGAATGTATCTCACATACACATATTCATACTTAGCCATTATTAGTATTTCTTAATGCATATAAAAATGAGGGCCAACAATCCCCCATACTACCTTGTTTTCTATCTTCAGACATTAGTTAATTAAATATTTATGGGTTGAAATTGTAAGACTTCAAGAATTACTTCTAAAACTTATTTTCAAAATCATTCCATGTTATCTTTACTTCACATGCAGTCCTCTAGACCTATTGTGCAATGCCCTTCATTGCTTATATTTCTAAAATCTCTTCTCATTTTTATACATCATATTTGTCAAAAAAATCACATGTTTATTAATCTCTTTAAATGCTTCACACATACTATTCTCAACAGTTAATGTTTTATAGTTTATATATTCAAAATTTTCATCCAACTATGTGTGCTTCTTCTTAGCATTAGCCTTCCTAATATTTAACTCCACCATTTTGGTCTACCTAACCACCCTATCTTTCTCATCCATCATCACCATGTTAAATTTTTTGATTTTCTCTTCACCAATTTTTTAGTCATGCATTTATATATTATTGTGTTACCCAAGTCCTTGAACAAATGCACCATTACTTATTATTATTTCTATGGTTCTTTGAATAGCTTAACAACATGCATTTTAACTTTTCCTTTGATTTCTTCCAACTTTTTTCTTAGTTCTTCATTAGAAGGTCATGTAACCTTAGCCACTAGAGTCTCGTGCTAAGAAACTACATATAGTTCTGCTAAGATTTTCAATAGGTCCAACTATTTGTTTGCTAAGTCTCCTACATATTTGGCTCATCCTTTTCAATAGTATGCATCCAACATTCATTTAATTTTGAATAATACTTTCTCATTCTCTTACTTTTCCTTCTTCATTTTTCTCTCTTCCTTAACCCTTCATTTTCTTCTCTAAATCCGATCCATAACATGCCATGTCTACATCCAATTGTACTAGCCCTAAACTTGATTGTTTGATATCAATCTTACATAGATCAAAATTTCCATCCCTATAGGATCCTATAGTTTCCATTCCCTTATTATGCCCTTTAGTATCATTTAGAATGTTGGATCCTCTTTATATACAACCAACAATCTTTGTAAGGTCGCTAGGGTGATATTCTTCTCTTCTTCACCATGTTCTACCTTTGCATCCTTCACTTTGGAATCAATATTGATTGGTATCTAACTTAACATTTCCATATGTTGCATTATTTATTCTTTTGTTGAATCACATTTTAATGAACTTCCATCCTAGCACATTTGTTCTTCGTGTTCTTTCTCAAGCTCCTCTAAAATAAGTGATATATTATGCCATGTCATATTCTTTTGTTTCTTTCTCCTCCTTGTTTCTCCACTTCTTTTTGAAGTATTCTCTTTTGTCTTAGCACAACATCTTATCCATAGGTGGTGTTTGTTTAGAATCCTTCAAAAATCCACTATCGCCACTCTTCTCTTTTTCCCTATATTGAGATTTGGTTCCTTCAACTTCCTCCTCCATCTAAGTTATTTGATTTATTATGCATCATATTCCTCTTTCTTCTTGTTTTCATTTTGATCCATCTTCTTCTTTTTCTTCATCTCATGTTCTTTCACAAAACTCCCTCCAAGGTTACCCCATGGTAGTGATTCTCCATTCCCATGGATTTTTGTTGTATAATTGCTTTAAGACATGCATTAAAGAACATTTCACATTATTCACCACAATTTCATGCTTGGGTTCTAACTCTAATCTATCATATTTAAAATACTCATCATTTTCTATGAACTCATTCTAAACAATGACAAAATTGGTCCTTAGGTCGATGCTTTCTTTGTACACCTCATCCAATTTCATTTTTTCACATGGGATTCTAAAGAATTTTGTCAAAACTCTCTCCAAGTAATGTGCAATCACCACATATGGAAACTTATTCCAAGGGATTTCCTTCCCATCCTTCTCCTTTATATTTACTAGTATTTAATGAGGTACTACACAAAAAGTGGCATAACCCTTGTATGCTTCCACCATTTTCTTTAAGACTTTTATCTCATACCCTAATGCAAAATTCAAATTCTTGAGTCAGTTCAACATTTTTGATTATATGTTTCATTAATTTGGTCTGCACATTGAATTAAATCATACTTCTATGCTTGAAAATTCATCTCTTTTAGGATCTCAAATGCTCAACCTTTAAGGATGTGTACTTATTTGAGTAGGATCAAAATTAGATAAATTCCCCACCAAAATGTTCACCCTATATCATATGCCTCTTCAACCACCATGTTGACTCCTTGATTATATTCTTGGAAACTTTGAAATTTACCCCTCCCTTAGGTATCTTACAAGCCACAAAAATGATAGGCTTAGATGAGACTCCCCATCACAATGTAATGGTAAGATTTGAATTAATTATAAGTGTAGTTACCTATGTATGTAAAGTGATGATCTCACCCAAATCCATCATGTATCCTCCATGGTACAACTTCAAATCTATGAAAATTGTATTTATCTTATCCTATTCGCCCAATGCCACACATGTTCCCCCTCCCCATCCCCCATTTTTCATGTAATTTATTTGATCTATTTCTGCAACACCTTCATATTTCTACCCTTGAAGTATGTCCTCCCGTATTAAATTATGGATAATAGGAACTTCACCAATTCATTTGGCTTCGCTAAATAGGGAAACTCTGAAAACTCAAGGATCCAAATATCACTTAGATGGGTTCTCATAGTAATTTTAATTTCAATGGTTTTGACATATATAGTTATAAGTGATCTCTTTTTTCATATCTAAATTCCTAAGATTGAAATCCTCAATCACACATTCACTAAATGAAATGGTCAAATATTATTCCATGTGTACTCCATTTGTAATATTCATAGGTAGACCCACAAATACTTTCAACTTCTTACCCTAATTCTTATTGGCAATTTTAGTTAAGAAATCAGTTGTGTTGTTTTCTTCAGTTATTATACAACCATTTCCCTTTTAATTTATGACTCATTTGTTGAGACTAACACTTCATATTCCATGATTGGAATTACTACTATAGGCATCTCCTCATTTTCCATGATTATGATTCTCTTAGTACCAAGAATAAATATACTCTTTTTCCTTACAAATCCCCTTCCTAACCAATTTTAATTCACTTTTCCCCACTTTATAAATGATATTATTCCTCTAATGGAATTTTATATTCCTCCTAATGTCCTACTCATACTCCTACAATTGGACTTACATGGATACCCTAGCTCTTTTTTCCACACTTCAAAGACTAGAACTCTTGATATTCATAATTCTTAAATGAATTCTCAAAGGTTATCCCAATTATTTTATAGCCTTAGGTGTATTCACTATGCCAACTTCCACAAACCACTTGCTTTTTTATCATCCAACATTCTTGTTGATGGGTCATTTGTCACACCATCTAAGGGGTGATGAAAATCTATCCAACCTCTCTTGAAAGGACATAAAATCTCTGCAAGGTCTATATTGCTAGGTCTTGGGTTGTTGGATAACCTAGATGGATGATGTGAAATTGTTTCATTTTAAGATGCATGTTGAAATAAATTTGGGCTTAAACAAATGATAGATAATGTAGGTTTATTTTATTTGTCAATGTGGGTTTTAGACACACAACAAATGATAAAAAATATACATAAGTTACCCAAAAAAATTAGTAATTTAGATTTATCAGATAATTTATAACATATTAAATGTACATTCCATCCATTAAATAGTGCATAAAAAAATAATGAATAATATTTTTCAATCGAGATAAAACTTGTAAACACATATTACAATTTTAAATCTACCTTAAACATACTCTTAACATTTTTTTTAAAACCAAAAGATAATGGTAAAGAGGAAATAAATGAGCCTATTTTGTGATACAAATAAAACTAATTTAGTTGATCAAGAAAATATCATGAAACTAATATTCAACTTGGTCAATATACATGCATCCATAAATAAAATATGATGCATAGGTCTTGAGTTATTTTAGCTATGAAGAAATTATGAACATAATCACCATATACATGCACAAATAATGAACTACAATTTTCAAAGCTTCTTAATTTAATAGATATTGCATAGAAAGCTATTGTAGGAATTCACCATAATAAATTGAATTAATTTTTTTGGCAACATAACACAACTCATTTTTTTAGGAGAAAAAAATAAAAATAAACCTAAGTAAAAATAAAACTCTAATTTCTATACAAAATCCTCTAACAACCTATTCTAGTCTTATTGCAAGTCATATATAGATACTTGGTCTAGAAGAAGACAAGAAAATATTAAATATAAGGGTCAAGATAAATGGCCCATATTTAGTGTGCAAAAAGATCATCTCAAGGTAATGAATGCCAAGAGTAAGACAATAAGCCCAATATTTAATTCTAGTGTCCAAACGTCATTAGAGGAATAACACATCACATGTAAAAGTCCAAGATAAGAGCTACCTCCTTGATGCATTTTTAATCCATTAAATATTGGTAACAAGTTTCATTTTCTAGTCAGAATGTTCTCCTTTATTGTGTATCTCCTCTCATTGTCCAATTATTTAAAAGACAAAAAATGAAACATCACATTTCTAGACTAAAAATAAGAGAAACAAAAGTAATTAATTTGATGCATTACTAAAACAATTAAGTCACACAATTTATAAATTTATAAATTTAAATTTCTTTATACAAAACCTATACTAGTGTGAAACTAGCAAAACCATCTTTCTAACATGACAAATGGTACACAAAATTGACTCCTAAGGCAATAGATATGAGTGAAAAACCATTTCAGGTAGTTGTTAGTTTAAATGGGGTTCAAGACTTAATTGGGCTTCAAAATAAATTAAATATTCCTTATAAAATGAATTAATTAAATTTAAACCAATTTAATTAATTAAAATTAAATTAGTTAAAAACTATTTTTTTTAATAAAATAATTAACTAAAAATAAAATTAAAAATGTGGGAGGGCAAATTGTCCCCCCATAGCCTAGTTAGAATTTTAAAGGCCAACAACCATGAAGCAAGGGCCTAGTCAGGGATTTATCCCCAACTACAAAGGTAGGGGCAATGACATGCCCCCCTTTAAATTAGTTGGGGTTTAAACCCCAACCAACAAGGGAGGTGGGTCTTGAAGGCCCCCAAAGGATGCATGCAGTCAGGCCTTTAAAGCCTGACTAACAATAAAAATGACTCGCCATTACATGCTAGAGCTAATCATAATATTTAATCCAATTAACAAAAAAAACCATATTACACCCACTAGATATAATTGGGATTTTTAGCCTGATTGGAATTAAAATACATTCCACTCCCACTTAGACCTATTCGGAGTTTCAATCCTAATTACTAAAAGGAGACCAAACAATGTCCCAAGTCCATTTCCTAGAAATTTAATATATTAGAATTTATCACATAGATGTGGTCTCTACAACAAGATAATTTTTGGGACCTAGTTTCACACAAAAAACACCTTGATTCCCCACAAACCTAATATAGAATATTTACTTGACTAGCAAAGGGAAACAAAAAACTTGCCAAAGCCCCATTTTTACTGGGTTTTATATATGAAAGTTTATTGCTCAGATATGGTCTACACAACAAGATGGCTTTTGAGACTTGATTTTACATGTAAATTGAGATATACCCAAAATAACAACCAAACAAGGGAAACCAATTGGACCACAACAAGTGACCAAGCTTCAAAATACAAAATGAGGTACCATGATTTGTACAAAATTAAGGCATGTTGTGAAAGAAACAAAAAAGAGAGACTTTATTGGAAAATACTCTTAAGTGTTTTGAAACAAAATAAATGTTTCTACAAACCCAAAATCTCTAGATAAAAAAGCACGTTACATGGAGAGATTGATGAAAGGATAAGAAGGGAATGGCCATAAAACAAAACCAAATATTCATAGACCATAATGTGTATAAATGTCTTCATTCCTTTTCATGAACTTCATAAAGACTAATCATTACAGTGCAAATAATCAAACTAATGAATTGTATCTTGAAGCAATTACCTAAACATTGCTTTACTACCAGCTAGGTATTTATAGCTCTGATGGAGTTAACTTTGATTCCACTCAAATCCTTGCTTTACTACCAACTGGGCATCCATAGCCTCAGTAAAGGTTACTTTAGTCACCCAAAAATAAAGTTTTTTTGATAATTAATTTTATTTATATCCTATTTTCTTTCTTTTCTTTTAAGCATCTCAATTCTAGATTGGGGACCACCATGGTAATATGAGAGGTAGAATTTTAGATTTTTCACTCTAGATCTTGACTATAATAGTTTTGACTAAGAAAACCCAAAACACACATGTGATGTTTTAGGAAAATATCTTTAAAAAACAAATAATTTACCCAAACTCACCAAAATATGAATAAATTCAGAATACATGTGATAATTCAAACTTTTGTAATTGAACTCACAAATAAAATATTATATCACAAAATACTCAAAGTACTTAAACAAAACATCACTATTGACATTTTTTACCAATAAACCCCTTTCCTTTTATGATAATAAAGAACCACAATATTTAAAATGAGGCTAGATCAAAAGAGAGGATTAGGTCAAGAATGGACCAACCACAAAAAAAAATGACAAAACAATAATCTAAACTAAAGAAACACACCAAAATTGAATAGAAAACACAAAAAAAGTAGGAAAACTATGTACAAGGCCAAATCAAGCTTGGAAATAGTTCTTAAGAAACTACTTATTCATGAGCAATGATACATCCTCGTCTATTAAACACTTGAGTTTGAACACATTCTTGTCCAAGATTTCATAAATTTGGAAGGGACCTAGCCAAAGGGCATGAAATTTATCATGTTATCCCTTTTTATCATGAGCCTTATCTTAAAAAATGAGAAAATCAACAATTCAAAACGCTTTTACATTATCTCTCTTATCAAACCTTTATTTGATGACTCCTTGATGTTTGCTGAATTTTTCAACAAATATGCATCTCATTTTGATTTTAACTGTATCAAATACAGGAGTTAGCTTCAATCTTACCATAGTTTCAAGGTAACCTTTCATGAATTATAAGGTGGGAATCTTAAAATGCATGGGAAAAATTGGATCTTGACCATACACTAATGGGATGGAGATGTACCTAGGGATGACTTGATCTTAATTCTATCAAACCAAAGTGAAAACATTAACATGTTGTGTTAATCTTGAGGATTTTATCCAAGATATTCTTAATCACATATAAAAAACATTATTTATGGATTCAATGACACCATTACCTTTTGGATAATAATTGGAAGAGAATTTAATAATTTCCTTATTATCGTACACCCATTCAATAAATTTCAAAGAGGAAAATGCAAGGTCATTTATCACATCCTAGATTAAATGGTATTCCAAACCTGGGGATGATGTGTTCCTCAAGGAAGGTGATCAAAACCTCAATGGTATAGTTCTTGGATGCCTATGCTTTAATCTAGTGGGTTCAATAGTTAGTTGCTATGAGAATGGACTTGTGTCTAGTAGATGAATTAGCATTGATAGCTTCAAAAATTCCAGCCCCTATTTTATGAAATGTCAAACTTCATTAACATGTTGTAATGGAATTTCGTGGGTGCATTATCTATGTGTTGTGACTTGATAAGTATGGTAACTTCCCACATGGGAATGAGCCTCCTTGAAAACATGGGTCTAATAATAGCTTACTCAGAGTATTTGGTGATCTGTCACACTCCCTAACCATATCCAATTTCATATTTTTCATGAAAATATTTGAGTATTTCAGTGTTATTCAGACATTTAAGATATAAACCTTCATGTTCATTCCTATACAAAATCCCTGATTTGATCATAAATTTTCTACTCTTTAGGTGTAATGTGTTATTTGAGTATAATTTAAATAGTTTGGGCACTCCTTATTCAATAGGTAATGAACTATATCATGATACCACTCATCATTAGTGATAGATTTCATAGTATATTATTGGCATACAATATATGAATTAACTTTAGCCATCATTTTACTCAATCCTTGCCCTCTTATAATCTTCATTAGCTATATTTACAGATCAAATTATTGAAAATATTCATCCACTTACCTCTTTATTCACATATCTCATTTAACATCAACATTACCTTTACAATAGGATCAAGTATAATATTAGACACTTTGTTGCATAAAATATAATACATGAACTTCTCAAATACTTTGATCAATAAAAAAGCTTATTTATCAATGGTATAATACCTAAGTTTCTCCTTTTTAAGTGAATAACTCATAAATGACTCTAGTCTCTCATCTCCAAATTATTTTCTCTTAGTTAGAACAACATCACTTGAGTGCTTGAAGGCAAAGGAATAGATGTAGAAGGGTTGCATATAGTTTGTACTTATTATCACTAGAGTGTTCACAATTGATTTCTTGATTTCAAAAAAATTATCTTATTCTTCAATAATCCACTTAAATTCACATCTTTATTCATCATGTTGTTTAATGGTCTTACTATTTTAAGAAAACCTAAAATAAATTTATGTGTGAAATTGATATTATCAAAAAATGGCCTCAACTATTTTCTACCACAAGGCAAAGGAATCTTCAAAATTTCCTCCACTCTATCAGGATTTATTGATATACCCTTTTCATAAATAACATGGCCTCAAAAATTTATTTCAATAACCCCAAATATGCACTTCTTCGAAGTCAAGTAGATGTGTTCTCTACATATTTGAAATACCATTCTCAAATATTTTACATGATCTTCTTGATTCTTAAAAAACATGGTTAAATCATCCATACAAATCATAATGCACTTACCAATCAAATCCTTGAATGTAATGTCCATAACACACTAAAAATTAACACCTGTAATGATTAGACTAAAGGGCATTCTCTTGTATGCAAATTTTCTCAATTTGGTGGTGAAAGATTTCTTGATTTGGTCATAATAATTCATCAACACTTGATTTTTAGCTAGAATATATATCTAAGAGTGACATCATTTGTGAATCATTCACTATTTTCAATACTTTATCTAGCGATGGTAGTGGTTTATTATCTTTATCTGAAACTCAATTTAGGATCCTAAAATCCACACATAGATGTATTTCTCCACTTATTTTCTATATTGGAAAAATATTTTCCACCAATGTGATGTTCCTGATAAGAAAGATAATCTTGGTTAATAATAGTTTATGCATTTATTTGAATATTAAAGGCCCCAACGAAGGATTTACATGGCTTTATCTCTACCAAAATTCTTGAACCTAAGATTGAGGCAAATAGTATGAGGGAGTATTGAATTGTCAAATATCTTTCCATGCTATGACATCTCTATATTCCTCCAGGGATTTTACAATTCCATGTTTCTCTAATTTAGTACAATTTTACCCATAAACACATTCTTTGAATCATCTACACTCCGAAGGTTACATTGTTCATGTAGCATATCTTTAGACGGGATTGTATTTTATTTCTCACCTTGATAATTCATGTCAGACAACCTCTCCAATGAAATGATACCTTTCGATATGTTATTTTTTTTTAGTATATCACACCTTCTTCATCCAACTCAAAATCATCTATATGAGATTATTCAATAATTTATGATTCAAACACATCTATATTTGTGATGAAATCAATGATATGTTAATCATCATTAAACACTTGAATGTTTATGATATTATCCAAAATGGAAGGAGTAGAGACAAACTCTATTGAAAACCTCTTTAACTTGGAATAAACAATCAACTCTAAAGTACTTGTAGTTGCTATAATATCTACAGTATGATTTCTTATATGAGGCACAAATTATATGTTTGATGCATCAAAATATTATATCAGATTCCACACTCTATTGTAATAACTTGAAAATCATTTGCAATTATAATCGCATTGACTTATGACTTACTTTTCCACCAACTTTAAGTCTCCTTAGACCTTTAGGTACTTAACTTTCTTCTTGAGATCAAATTACAATCCATGAATTAATGTTTCATACTTTGTTATTTATACATGTGAATTGAAATCTAAACTCAACCAAATGAGATATTCCCCTTAGATTAATGAGTTTAAATCTATCACCAAAACCTTTTTTAGACTTGGAGCCATAAAATTTCAAGGTCTATAACTAATTTTCAATTATTTGTTGTTGACCTTTTGGAAAGGATGTTGTGGAACTGCCACTTTCCTTTTTCCTTCATTCAATATCAAGAAGGTATATGCTTTGTTCTTAAATTGATAATTCTATTTTGGTTCTATCTTCAGTAGCTAAAGTATGGGAAAAACTATTCTAAATAAAGGTGTATTTAGCTCTAGTCTTTGTTGACTCTTTTTCCTTGCCCAAACTGCCATGTTGAGGCCTACCTACTTTTGTTTCTACCATTTCCAATGTTAGGAGGGACATTGAATTGCAATACTCTACATGTGGCTTAGGATGATTTAAAATTCCAAAATTTAGAGTAATAATATATAATAAGACTACTTCATATGCATAGGGTGTATCATTTTCATCCAATTATTCTAGCTCTTCAATTTTATCTTTGAGATGATCATTTGGATTTTATGATTTCTCTTACATAAATAAAATGTTGACATTCATATTTTCACAAGTTAACTCATCTAGTACATATGTTTCATTATCAAGATCATAATCATTGATATCCCCTTGATCTACCTCTTGCTTAATAGCTGCACCAACACCAAGGAATAGTACTTCTTCATATCTCACTTCATTTACAATCGTATAGACCCCAAACTTAGATTGTTCATACAAGATCTCATTGGTCTTGTTGTATTATATGTTAAAATGTTTCATTTATTATTCCCTCTCAATATTAATTTGATTAGGAATACCATCATGAGAGCCACATATGAGATAAATTGATTAATATATATCCATTCAATGTCCTAGACCAATCACTACTAAGTAGCATACCATATGCATCAAATATATCAACCACTTGTATATCAATAAATTGTTGCATCCTTGGATCTAAAGCCAAGTGAATGTTAATATGGTTCAGTTCACCAACCACTTTGACTTCTCATTTTTCCAATTATACCTCCTTCTTATTTTATTTAGAAAGAGTCAATCTTAGCTTCTGACAAACTAAAAAAGGCATCACATTATTTGAAACACCTAAATCTACCAAACAATTGTGTAGGTTTTTCCCAAAAATACAAATTGTTAAGAGAAAAGGAGTTTTAGTATTTTATTTTTTAATAAGAACATGATCATCATCTAATCTATTATTTTCTTTTCCTTTATAAATAAAAAGAACTTTTAATAAAAAGTATTTATGATTAGATATTTAGAGAAACTCAAACATTGATATATTAGTGTTGGTTTTATTTAGATCTTCAACAATTTTATATCCATATTTTTTTTACTCTAGATATTTGTCAGCTTGTGAAAGCACAAGATTTCTTATTTGATTATGAATATGCATTAGGTCCTTTAGATGAAAAATGATTATTAATGTAGGTTTCATCGGGTGGGACTTGAGTGTTGTTTGGAGGAGTAGATTTGTCAAAGGTGTTTGTAAATTACACATCAACATGTAGTTGTTTACTTTTTAAATTATTGAAAGGATTGAACTTCATCTAAGTTTTTCTCATGTTTATTATCACTCTAGTTTGGGAATTCATAAATATATAGAAATAAGGAAGTATATGGATTACTTTTAGTTTGATTTTGGTTATTTTTAGATGAAAAAATTATCTATAAGTTATCCATTTCCTATTGGAAGATATTAGAAACTAGTTTAAATTTAGAACAATATATTTTAACATGGATAGCATTATTATTCAACCTACACCAAGTGAGAAATGCTAAATTAGTAAAATTCATGAAGTTTCCAACATTATTATTGGTTTGATTTGTGGTATCAAGAGGGGTGGCTACACCATCATTGTTAGGTTTAGTATTCATTGACAATTAGTCATTTAGAAAATTAAATTTATGTTTAGAGGAGAGTTGTTTGTAGATTCATTTTGATTATGAGGTAATTCTCTTTGTAGATCAACCATGTCATTGGTCAACCTTTGAACCCCTTATTGTATATTTCCAATTTTAGGATTCACATTTACATTTTGATTATTTCCAACTCTAGTCTATGGAATTGTGGTAATTATGGGTGTTGGAGCAATTATAAATGAGGTAAAAACATGTATCATTTAGTTAGGAACAATATTGGAAGTCACTTGATTATTTAATAAGGATGGTACAACTTGTTGATTGTTATTTAAAGTAGCAAAACCACTTGCATTATGAGCAATAGCAAGGTTATTATAATAAGTAGAAATAAATTGTTGATTATTTACTTGAGGTAACATTAGATTTGGAGGAACAAATTGATTCCCAAGCATGTAATTCAAAGGATTTGAATTTTAAATATGGTTTTAATTTGAATACACATCACCTAAATTAGATTCATTAGTGATGAATTTTGCATGAGTGCTTAGTTAACCATGGTAATTTGATTATGTATACCTTGTTGTCCTAATGAAGGAAATGTACCAACACCATACCCCTATGGCATCATTTATTGCTCAATATTGATGGATTCATGATATGCTAAGGACAAAGATGCAAGATCAGCTTGATTTTATCTAAGAAACATAGATGTCATGGGATTTACAACTCTTAAATAGGTTTGAATAGCATCAACATTCATTTAGGTGTAGGAATCTTTCAAACTCTTGTATAGCTTATAAAAACATGTGTTAAACATAATCATGGGCTCATTTGGCTCTCTATGAGTAGTAGCAAACTAATGATATAGAATAACAAGATCAATATGCAATTAGAAATGATTAACAAACACACTTTCAAGGTCATTATAGAATGTGATATATCTATTAGGCAAACCAAGGTACCAACCATAATCCATTTCATCTAGAGCATAAGGAAACACTCAATAGATGACATATTCATGTTAAATTTGGGTTTTTATTATGACAACTTTTAAAGCCTGTATATGTTCTTTTGTGATTCAAATCCCATCATGCACATATTACGGGAAAATTTTCTCAGGATTCATAGGCAAATCATAGGAAACCCTAAGAAATTTAAAATGACACTTACCTCCAACAAGCCAAGTATAAATCATTAATAGGTTTAGAGAGATAAAAAATGATTTACAAAGGAAACAATAGTTGTATATGAACTATTGGCTGAATTGATATGTCTAGTTTTGGATTTTCCTTTGTCATATCTAGTTTTTCTATGTTTTGTGAGGTATAAAAATTCAAAGTCACCATAAATATACTTTGTGAGGTCTAACATTTTTTAAAATTAAAATATAAGGGTAAATAGGAAATAAATGAGCCTATTTTGTGATATAGATAAAACTAATTTGGTTGATCAAGTGAATATCAAGAAATCAATATTCAACTTGGTCAGTATATACATAGCCATAAAAAAATCAAGATATTTTAGCTATGAATAAATTATGAACATAATCACCATTTACATGCAAAAATAATGAATTTCAATTTTCAAAACTTTTCAATGTAACGTATATTGCATATAAAATCTATTGTAGGAATTTACCATAATCAATTTAATTACAAATTTGAGTAGCATAAAAACATAACTCATGTTTGGAGGAGGATAAAAACAAAAAAAAAACTAAGTAAAAATTAAAAAATTATTTCTCTAGTAAATCTTCCAATAACCTATTCTAGGCTTATCGCAAATCTTATATAAACACTTGGTCTAGATGCAGACAAGCCTTCCACTCATGAGGTTGGTGAAAAATATTAAATATAAAGGTTAAGATAAATGGCCCATATTGAGTGTGAAAAATATCATCTCAAGGCAATGAATTTCAATAATAAGACAAGAAGCCCAACATTTAATTCTGGTATCCAAAAGTTGTTAGAGCAATAACACATCACATGTGAATAAGACCAAAATAACAATTTCCTCTTTGATGCACTTTTCCTCCATTAAATGTTTGTAACAAGTTGTCTTCTAATTACAATGTTATCCTTCAGTGGGTACCTCCTCCCCTTGTCTAATTTTGCAAAAGACAAACAATAAAACATCACAATTATGAAATAAAAAATAGAGATATTAAAATAATTAAATGTGATTCATTACTAAAACAATTAAGTCAAATAATTTACAGATTTTAAATTTTAATTTTCTTCATATAAAACTATAGACACCTAAATCTTTCCACCTTAGTGTCAACACCATTCACCATCCCACTTTCAACATTTTCATCACAATTCATGCCTAATTCACCCAAATTCATCAATAAACCTAAATTCAACTATCACTTTAACTCTAATCCTATCATCAATATCCATAGCCAATCCACTCTAACACTATTCATCCCACCAATAAATTAATCATGTCATGATAATAACATATTATTTTCATATAATTTTCATCTCATCAAACTAGATTAATTAGCTAACTAATCCTACTAGATAGTTGATTAGTCTAATAATAAATTCTATGCACCAAAAATCCACAATAAAATTAAAAAACATAATATCATCACATCAACTTTCCATCTCAAATCAATAACATCATCACTCATCCACTTTCCAAATCTCCCAAAATCTAAGGTAAGGGGACAAAGGTGTAATCCAATCACTCCAAATCCCAAGTCATGAGATAATAATCTAATGAATATCATATCATTATCAAATCAAGACTTACACATCCAAATCACAACATATAATTCCCATATCCCTTTATTTAATAAGTAATTGACTCATATATAGCCCTTGATCTTGAATCAAGATCAACATTCCATGTCACTTCCAAAATCCTATAAATCCAACCATCCTCCCTTTGTTTCAATAATCCTATATGGCATAATGAAACATGCCCATTTATAAAATCAAAGATTCCATAAAATAATGATTTTTGGCCCAAGCAATCAATAAATCTTCTCATCAAGTCATCACTTATCTAAGCCAATCATACTATCAACAAGGGGACATGTTTTCAAATTTTTTGCACTAGTTTCATTGAGCTTCCACATCCCATTGCATCGATCACAATCCACACATCAAGAGAGGATTCCTTCATCTTTGATAAGTGAAGGTATGCACACTTCACTCTTTTGCTCATCTGAGGTGTTTTGCATTTGTTAGATTAGATATTTCACGTTTTGTTTGATTTCTAACTTGTATGTTTTCTCTAACCTTTGCACTCATGTAGATTTGGCATGCCTGGTATGATATTTGCCCTAATCTATTGATCATTTTTCTTGCAAGATTTTTTTAAGCTTGGTCAGTCATCTTATTGAGTCTAATAGGTCAAAATTTGAGTCAATTTTGTCTTTTTAAGTTCAAAATTCATTTTTCCAAACTAACAATGATTATGTACTAATAAATAATTATTTTGCACTATGGAATGGTAATTATAGACACCTGAATCTAGCCACAACTAGATTCCAACCAAAATTTAGACTAATTCCTACCAACCATCACAAATTAAATCTAGGAATCACTAAACATCTCAAATTTACTTGCACATCATTCTTCAAGCTCAAAATTGTGTTGAGGCATCTCTATTTGGGATACTAGCTTGTATGCAATAATAACCTCTCACAGATTCATCATTAATCACTTTGCAGCATCACAACTATCAATTTGGCCTATAGGCCTATTAAGTGGGGCACTTGAACAAATATAAAATCTTGAAATATCTAAAAAGATAATAAAAATCAATTAATAAGTTAAACAAGATTAAATGTCTAGTTGAATTATCCCTTTGAAATTAATGAATATTTAAAAATAGAAATTCCAAAATTCAAATTATCAAAGCCTTTCATCATTGCGTTTATGAGTTGTCAAGCTCTTTGAAAATATCCTAAAATATCTAATTTGAGAGCCAAGCCTAATAATTGCAAATCATAATTACTTAACCATTATTAACTCAAATAGAGTTAGTTTTAACTCACCTAGATTTAGTTTGAACCCATTCCAATCCTAAACTCAACCTTAACTCATCTTGGGTAAGAGTTAATTCTAAAAACTATAAATACAAGGCCATGTCTATTCATTTTAAGTTGTCATAAGCTAAAGCTATAATGCTAATTTGGAGAGAGACAAGCTTTGAAAGTAAGGTTACCATTCCCAAATCTTAAGCCAAGAAACATCAAAGCTAAGGTGCCAAGGAGAGAAGGAGCCAAGAAACCTCCATTGTCAAAGACTTCTTGATGCAAAATCTAAGCAAGCCATTTAACAAGCCATTTTGATCTCTAAGGAAGGTAAACAAGTTATTTATTTTATGTTTTTATTGTGCTTTCATTTAGTTTTATTACCTAAGCTCTTCCTAGTGCTAGAGGTGTTAGGATTTGTGTGTTTATTTCATTTGTTTTATGAGACTAACACCACACTAACCTCCGCTGTACGTTAAACTCCATGTTCACATGATGGCACACCCGGTGGGACATAAAGCATCCCATATAATCAAGGAGATTAATATTATACTTTTAGTTTTTCTAATGGATGCTTTAAAATATTCAAATTTTGAGTTTAAACTTTGTTTTTCACATCTTTCTATTTTTATAAACTCACAGGCTACAGGGATTGACACCATTTTATTTCAAAATGGATAGGGATCGATGCCAATTTTCTAGATCAATGTCAATTACCTAAATCAACCATGATCCCTATGTGAAAAATAGAGCATGGTGGAGACATAACTAACTAAAGATTTTCTTGATCTTTCTATCTTCATTCTATATCTAGGAACCTGCATATTATTTATCTAACTCATTTCTTGTAGGATTCAATTAGATATTTTGATTTTGAGCTCATTTCATTAACCATTTTTCAGGCAAAAAAATACTGTGTTTTTTGTGTTTTATAGGTAAACACCAACAATCTTCTAAATCAACATCGATTCCTATGAATTAACACCGATCCCTATTTGGATCATTGATGATTAGTCTCTGAGACAAAAATCAAAAAATCTGAGAGCTAATTTTGAAATGTTGTTTTCTCACTCACTTTTAGGCTTCTAAGCAGTCAAAATCTCTAACAAATTTTAAGTCCTAACGTAGAAAAATCAAATTTTAAACATGGTTAAATATTACATACTTTATCTTTGGTGCTTAAAATAACTTAGTTCTTTTCATGCCTTAATTATTTTGGAAGTTTTTTCAAGTTTTTCAAATAATAGATTTTAAGGGGATAAAACTCAACTACACACTTTGTTTTAGTGATTAAAATGAATTCTCACATTAATTAAATACTCTTAAAAGTTTCATTTTTCATATTTGTTTGTTAAAATTTGTTTGTTTAGCAAGATGAGTGATGCGTGTATGCTCTTCCCCATCTCCTTTAAGGAATTTAGGTGACCAAAAATGCTCATTATTTACCTATATCACTTTAGTCCAAAAGTGTGAAAAGAAATTCTCTAAGGCCCTCCCCAAATCTATATGGTTTGGGTGACCCCAAAATAACCATAAAGTCTTTTCACTTATCTTTATTTTTCATGTATTTTGGCTTGTGGGTGGGAGTTCATCACCTCCTCACAAGTAATTTAGGGAAGCATTGACCTGGGAATTCATCTCCTAGATCATTTCAACCCCACTCCATGGTGGGGAATGTAAATTAAGGGTGGCCCACTATGATGCTTGTTTTGAGGGATTAAAATAAGCTCTATTAGTGGTACTCAGCTCATAATGTAGGGGAAAATCAAACATCACCCTATACTGAGCAAGCAAGGGATGTAGTGGTTGTGAAAAGGACAAGACCTTTTATAAAACAAGCCAGTTGATGTGAATCCAAATTAATTTATTGCATCTCTAGTTTTAACCACACTTGGGACTATCTAGAAACAAGCAAAAATTGATAGTTTAGAACAACTCCACTTGCCATAGACATATTGTTGATGCAGGGTGAGTATCCTAAAGTTCCATGTTGTAGTACAATCTATTGAGAAAAGAGGGGGCCTAAAAACCCTACTTTTCATGTGCTTTTACTTTTTGGATTAATAATTAAAGTCCTCACAAGAGAGAGTATATTGATGAAATTTAATAATATTATGCAACCTTGTTAGTTTAGGATTTAGGACATTACACTTAAGTGTTTGTGTCATTTTATCCTTTCTTACACGGTTTTGAGTCTAAACGAATTGTTTTTCATACCATGTCAAAAAATGACTCTTATTTATACATCACTCCATTATTTGAGGAGGCATTATGCCATCTATTTGACACCATACCTTTTCCTTATTCTTTTGACAAACTTTTTTAATATGTGTGTTACTTATTTGTGAAGGGTGTCATTATGCTACCCAATTCATTTCAAATCTTCTACCTTGGTGTCTTGAAACAAAAACATGCGTCATACCTTTAGATAATAATAACATCATTACGCTACTTGATTCATTTTAAATACTTATTACCTTAGGTCCAAATTCTAATTTTGAAACCAGAGCCACATTTTCCTTTTGGATCTATACCTAGTGTCATTATGCATTCATTCTTGTCTAGCTTGTTGTCTTTTTAAAAAATCCTAGTTTTTTAAATTAAGTTTGACATTAACCTTAACAAGTTCAAATTCAAACATTGATTGATTTATGCCTAATCCATGTGTAATTTCAGCCTAGATATTGATCTTTCACTTTTGGGTTGTGTAACTTGGGTTAATTTTTTATTCAATTTGAAAACTAGTTTTGTGTCTAGATTTGGGGAAGTAGTCTATTTTCCATATGTTTCATACCTTTTGCCAAATTACCAAGTTCATGTTTAAATCCAAATGCCTAGTCTATGCCAAAGTGTTTCAAATTTTGTAGATTAAATATTTTACCTTGTTTTGTTTAAAGTTTAGCTTTTGTGCCTTTTCCAAAAGATGTAGCAATGCATGTTTTAAGCCTAGCTTTTGTGCCTTCTCCAAAATACCTAACAACTTTTGTTTTCTTTAGCTTAGAATTGTTTGAAACACTTTGTACCTAGAGTTTGGCATTAGTTTAATTTCATCTACTTAACCATTTATTTAATAAATTTGATGTTAGACATTATGACTTTAGACTATTTTGTACAAAGTTTTAGCACAAACCTTTTTGGAGATACAATTTCAATTTTTAGACCAATTTAGACAATGTTTGGACCATTTGTCCTTTGGACCTTATTTTTCAAAATTTGTATAGCTATAGGCCTTTTTTGAAGTGTTCATCATTGATTTGGATATGTCTTATTACACTTGTAGTACAGCCACATATAATTCAAGTTATGATAATTTGGTCACACAAGATGAATTTATTCAATACCCCTACAATGATAATGTTGTTTATGAGATGGATCCTTATCCTCCTTACAATACTCAATATGGGGAACAAAGCCAAGATCCTCGAGAATAATATTTGTTAATACCTGCTTTAGGCCAATTAATGTACCAAGTCTACCTTTTCATAGCTAATGGTACTCGATCCCCCACCTATAACATTAAACCTCCTTCAGATTGTGAGAGAAACCATGATCCATAACATCCAAGGATTGCCATTATAGAACCTCATCATTTGGCTTGTGCAAGCAACCAAGATCTACAACATCCTACCATTACCATTCTAGGACCTTATCCTTTGGCTCGTGATAGCAACTAAGCTTCATAACACCCTACCATTACTAATCTAGGACCTCATAATTTGGCTCATAATAGAAACCAAGATTTAAAATTCCCTACCATTACCATTCTAGGCCCTTCCAAGTATGGTAGCTCATTATCCCAATAAGGTTGTGCAATCATAAATTGATGAGTCACCATTACCATCCTAGGCTGACAACTAATCTTTGTTAAACCCATCGTAGATAAGCCTATTTACAAAGATTTCAATATCCAACTACTAGCCATTGTTCATCCATTGCCAACCTTCCCCCACTTTAGAAAACTCATGCCAGTATTTGAGCCATAATAAAGCCAATCACTACCTCTCCAATAGATCTAATCATTCAAAGACCAAGATGTGCTCAAAACTGGTATTTTTTAACTACTTGTAAACCAAGGCCAAGAAAACCAACCAATCCATGATGATTTTTTTGAAACACCTATTTATGATGAGTCAACCTATGATGAATCACATTTTTATACTATCCCTATTGTTGAGCAGTCTCACTCTGACAAACCAATCTTTATTGAGTCACTCCTTAATGATTATATTTGCCTTTAGGAAAATCATTATCTTGAACATTGTCATATTTTTTAAGAGTCTCCCTTTGACAAGCCAGTAGCTATGGATTTGTCTCTTGATCTTTTTCCCCTCACTAAGGAGTCTCACTTTGACAATCCAGTCTCTATGAAACCCATCATGCCATAATAGGCCATTACTTATCCAATACCAAACATTCAACAAGACATCATTATAGTATCATCCACACCAGATGAAGAATAATCATTGAAGTTAGGTTTTATTCTTGAACTAACATCAAATTTAGCATCAAAATCAAAATCAGCATTAGTCTATACATCGAATTCAGAGTCCCTTGAGTTAGAATCAACTTCAAAATCAAAATACATTTGTTATTGTTACAATATTGGTTATGCATACCTTGAAGATTAGCTTGAATACATTTGTGATCCTTCCATGGTTTTTGAGGATGATTACTTCAACTTTGACACAATTTCTCCTACTATCTTCTATGAATATTGTGTTGCCTCTTTCCATTCCATTATCATTTTGCATGCTATTAAAACTAACCAACTTAGCCACTATATTAAAATTCCACCTCCCATAAGTGTCAATTAGGACTAATAGAAACACACCTTGTTAAATTGGATCCATGGAACATATCAATTGAATAATATTAGGGGGACCAAGACCACATCCATTTTAAAGAATAATAATCTCCTAGTGAAACCTTTCTAGATGAGCTAAGGGGAAATCAAAGTTAAAACTCATCATCTTCTAATGAAACCTTGTTGGAGGTGCTAGAAGATAATCAAAGTCAAAAGACAATATTCCTTAGTGAAACATTCTCAGAGGTGATATGGGACAATCAAGACAACTTCATTGGTGAAACCCTCTTTGTGGCATTAATAGTTGAGCACAACAATTCTTCACTACTTGATGAAAATATTATTGAAGATAAAATCAGTAAAACTTCCATTCTATAGCATAATCAGATGGTAACTACTCTCAATCCCAAACAATAGAAAAACTTGGTGATCCTTTCAAGAGCATATTTATAAGTATTCGGCCTTGACAAAAATAAAATTATCTTGAATCTAGAATCATCAACATTGTGTGTGCCTAAAAAACTTGATAGTCATTTGTTATCCAACCATTATATATTCCATTATCATCCGCCTTTACATTGCCAAATCATACCTATCATCGAATATTTATTCATATTTACCATCCCTATCTACATTTTCCTTTTTAGAGTCTATGAAGACATCTTGTCTTTAATTTTGGAGGAAACATAATCAATTACTAATGAATATCACAAAAACATTGTTAGATTCCAAATCTGTAGCAAGTTCTTGATAGAGAAACTATTCAGAAGAGGTGTGGGCTAGAAATTTACATGATTGATTATTCTGATTGTATCATATGTTGATCAATATGTGTATCTATACATCAAAAATAATAATAGAAACATCAAACCTGCTAGAACTATTTACCTTGCCTTTTTCATTTGTCATTTACCTTATCGTTGTTTCATGCCTTTCAATTTACCTTACCTTATCACTTAGGGGAAACCCTATTACCATTTTATCCAATTTTCATACCATCACCATCCTTGAATAATGACATATCACATGCCATCCCACCATATCTTCAATATTGACCAAACTCGTTTTGGCATTCCATACCTGGCCCTTTTAATCTTGGTTCCATTGGTTCATTGAACACCTTCCATGAAGAGATTTTGATCCAATTTTAGCAGTTTCATAATTTTGTATGAAAGTGGTATGATAGTGGATTTGGTAATTACATATTTCATTTATGCTTGTCTGGTGCCACTAATTATAACCACCTTTGGGCAAATCAGTATTCCACCTTGTGTTACTAATTATAACCTCCTATGGGAAAATTAGTATCACCGATCTATGTTATTGTTTCCTAATTATAACCACATATGGGCAAGTTAGGAACAACACATTTACCATGCATTTCCACATCACCTTTCCATTATTTTTATCATTTACCTTTCTATTTTATTAAATTTGAGAGCTTGTTGTTACCTGGTGGGATCTTACCACCTTTTGTGTACATAGAAATTTTGTCACTTGAGGTCCTAATGGGACTATGTATGCAAAACTCAATTCATGTTACGATCAACCTCAATCACCACCTAAGGTAATGCTCTCACCATTTTACGAGCAACCTTATCCACACTTTCACCATTTTTTAATTTGGACAATTTTGTGTCTTGTAATTCTCTATTGAGTTGAGATATTTATAAAATTTCAAAAATGTTCAAAACATTTAAAAATACTAAAAAGTAAAAAATAGGCTTTCCATCTCCTAGAGAGATATAATGCCTCCAAATCTAAAAATATTTATGTTGTTTAAACCTCATTAATCATCCTCAATCCACCCTACTAGGGCATATCCATTGTTAGTTCTAATCCATTCCACTACCATTAGGGGTGTGACCTTCTCTTTGCATGTATCCTTGCTTAGGGGGACCACCTATTTATCATTCCATTAAGCCTTCATGAGTAGTTATTGACTTGGTTGATGACAAGATGTTTTATGCTATTTTTTCTTTCAAGATTTTTCTATTTGTTTGCTTAGTTATTTGTTTGTTTGTTTACCTATTTGTTTACTTTCATTATTTTGCCTTTTTCAGTATATATGTGTTCATTGGATGATTCCTTGCTCATTTTTATTGAATCTATCCATATGCATACGTCAACATTGTCATCATGGTTTTTATCAATGGTGTGTTGTTTTTAATTACTTATTAGATTGTGTGTCAGTCCTTATGCATATTATAGCTATTCTATCATGATTTTTTCTCTCATGATGCATATTGTCATGTGATACATCAAAAATCATCTCAAGAAATCTTACAATCAATGGAGCCATAAAAAATTCTCCTTCATAACCTTGGAAAATCCTCCCACCCTCCTTGATCAAATCAACCCATTGACCATTCTAGTTATATCCATGCTAATAAAGATGAGCATATCCATATTGGTAGGTATAACTAAATCAATAACATTGATCAATTTTTTATTCTTCTAACCATCTCTTTCATCACTTTGTGCATCCTCATATGCCTGGTTTTTTGTAGATTCTTCGGTCATTAGACCATCACATCTATGTTTGCACCTATTCATATTTAATCTATATAATAATTTATATCCTTGAGTTATGCTTGAAAATCTACCATATTGGGGTACAAAAAAAAATCATTATTTAATCTAGGTCATCTTAATGATTATAACCACTTATGGGCAAATTATTATTTCAACACATCCATCCTACTAGGGCATATGTTTGTGCCACTGATTATAACTCCCTTTGGTAAAATCAGTGTCTCAACCTTTGTTACTTATTATAATGAACTTTGGGCAAGTTAATACTTTTTAAATCAATTCATAAAAACATTAAATCAATTGGATTAATCTCACCCATGGGTTAGTTTCATTCTTTTTCTTACTTCTTTTCGAGGGACCATCCATCAATCATATGTGTTGGCCAATCCCTCAAGGAGTATCATTTTAGGCTTTCCAAATGTTTTTTGGAGTTTCTTCTATAATCATTATCCTCTTTCATTCTTAATGACCTATTTAATTATTTGAGAACAAATTACTATGCCCATAACTTGCAATGCCTTCCCAAATAAGAGAAAAATATAAACACCTAAATCTAAGCACAATTGGCTTCCAACCAGACTTTAGATTGATTCCTACCAATCATTTCAAATTAAGCATAAGAATCACTGAACATCCCAAATTTACTTGCACATCATTTTTCAAAGCTCAAAATTGTGTTGAGGCATCCCTACTTGGGATACTAGCCTGTATACAATAATAACCTCTCACGGATTCAACCCTAATCACTTTATGGCATTACAACTATCAATTTGGCCTATGGACCTATTAAGTGAGGCACTTGAACAAATATCAAATATTGAAAGGGATAAAAATGCTAATCAAAATCAATTAACAAGTTAAATAAGATTAAATGCCTAGTTGAATTATCCATTTAAAATTAATGAATATCTAAAAATGAAAAATCCAAAATTCAAAATATTAAAGCCTTTCATCATTGCCTTTATGAGTTGTCAATTTCTTTGAAAATATCCTAAAATATCTAATTTGAGATTGACAACTATTAACTCAGCTAGAGTTAGTTTTAACTCACCTAGATTTAGTTTAAACCCATTCCAAGCCTAAACTCACCTTGGGTGAGAGTTAATTCTAAAATTTATAAATACAAGGCCATGCTTATTCATTTTTAAGCTCTCATAAGCCAAATTTATAATGCTAATTTAGAGAGAGACAAGCTTTGTAAGTAAGGTTACCATGCCCAAATCTTAAGCTAAGAAACATCAAAGCTAAGGTTCCAAGGAGAGAAAGAGCCAATCAACCTCCATTGTCAAATACTTCTTAATGCAAAAGCTAAGCAAGCCATTCAGAAAGCCATTTGGAGCTCCAAAGAAGGTAAAAGAGATGTTTCTTTTATGTTTTTATTGTGCTTTCATTTATTTTTGTTACCTAAGTTCTCCCTAGTGTCTAGGTTAGAGGTGTTAGGATTTTAATGTGTTTATTTCATTTTTTTTATAAGACTAACACCATACTAACCTCCCCTTTGTTAAATCCCTTGTTTATAGTAATTTTGTGTTACTAATCCATAATTTTGTCCTATCTAGTTGCTTTCTATCTATTCATAGGTTCTATTTTTATAGGTCTATGCATCAGTAATTTTGGACTATGGAATAGTGATTCTACCTTGATCTTTGGTGAATTCATTCTCATATCATTTTTCTAATTTTTTATATTTTTTGACAAAAAATGGTTTTACATTGAGCATCAATGATTTTGCACTATGAAACAATGATTTTGCTTTGTGTTTCAGAGAATTCATGATGAATTTTAGCAATTTCATGATGTCCACCAATGAATTCATCTCAGGTATCTCCTATATTTTTTGTTAATTTTATATTTTCATATTTTATTCTAATGGTGATTTTGATTTGTGTTTTAAATAATTCACATTGATCTTTGATGATTCTATGTTGATTATCAGTGATTTTGTATAGGTATCACTTGTATTTTCTTTTATTTTTCTACTTTTGTCTTTTCTACTAAAAGTGATTTTGATCTATCATCGATTTCATTTTGATTATCATCAATTTTGTTTCATATGTTTATTTTTTCATTTTTCTTGCTTTATATTTTGACTAACGTGTAATTTTTTTCCCATCAAAGACTCCTAAAGCAAACTGCTAATAATATTTTTTGATAATTCACTTGACAAAACCATATAATTAAACAATCTAACACACATTTTAAATCTTTAATCTAAATTAATTTATTTATTATGTTTATCATTCTATTTAGCTTTGTTAATACCTAAGGTCATGTATGCTCTTCCCTTTAACACAAGGTGAATTTGGGAACCAAATGGTCCAAATATTGTATGTACACCTAGGTTACAGGTTACATATGCTCTTCTTCCACATCACAAGGTGAACATGGAAATCTTAAATAAATTGTGCCCTCTTTATTTTATATTTTTAGGTCATGCAACTAGGATTTCATCACCCAACATAGAGATAAATCTTGTGTTCTTGCGGGCTATATAAACTCTTAAAGAGTTATCATTATTGGCTAAGTGGTTATCCATTTTACCAGCACTGTGAAGTGATGTGGTTTCATCCACCAATATCCATGCCCCAGATAACACCTTTTCCACACATATTTGGGCCTCAACATACCACAAGGGATATAGATGACACCCTAACTTGCCTTGTTTAGCCTAGTCCAATGGCATCTCAAATGAATGAAAATGACCCTCTTAGTCCAAATCCTTTCCCTTTCAATGATGTTGATAACCTACCATCCACTATCTATACACCCCAAACCCCATATCCAACAGTACTTTCTCAAATATAATAACTTAGTCAACACGTAAAATACCTAGCCTACCATATCCATCCTTCTACGTTGAGATTGTCAATATTTGATTTGTAATCTAATACCCATCATACCTCTAAATGATATCAACCATACCTTATCCTCCCCAAATACAACAATTGAACATCTAAGCCATCCAACATCCCATATCATGTTACACTTTCTCAATCAATAGGACAAATGTGTAAATCAAACATGACACCAATAACCATCTCATACTCATCTAGATCGAGAACCATAGAATATAATCTTTTCAAAATTTTGGAAGAAATAAGAAATAACCCCTAAATTAACAAGCCCACATAAGGCAATCCTAATCGATAATTACGTGACCAACCATCTCCAAATTAGTACCCCACTAATCAGGTCCCTATCCCACCATTATCTAATATTATCCTATCATTACCAATCTAAGGAACATCATTTATGCAATAACTGAGTACATTTGTGTTTAAAAATCATATATAGGGGATATGCCAAGATCTATTTCTACAACATGATCATTTTCTTACATAATATTATCAAGGTCAAACCAATCCCATCAACCATTCAACAACTTCAAAATTTTAAACTGTCATTGGTCCACCCATCTTCGATGAGATGCTCTTTGATGATCCCACCTTTCATGACCCTATAGTTGACCCAAGAATCTTTGACCAACCCTAAATGTGTCCAACCATCTTTGAAAATTCCATTAATGGTCAACCAATCTTTCACAAACCCATCCTTGGTCAAACCATATTTAACCAACCCATCTTGGACTAGCCCATCTTTGACCCACATGCCACTTCAAATCCTTGACCAACATGAAATACTTTAAATATTTGATTAGCCCACTTTATACCAACATGACATACTAGTTGTTAACCCATCATCCAATCTCCTATGATATATCTGAGCTCCCATCACCAAGTCTCAAGTGAAGAACACACTTGTAAATAATGAAATCCAAAAATCCATTCATGTGGTTTCTCCTAAAAACTATGGTAGGTATCATGTGAACTAGAAAATAGAATTGACATATTATCATTTTGGTTCAACATCATTTATTCAAATCTGATATTCTCATAGCTAAAAAAATAAAAAAACTCATTGCCTCCTTACTAGATAATGATGGCTTAGCCTCATGTTTATAAAGTAATAAGTATCCCATTATAAAAAAAAATTGTGAAACCATGGGTTATAAAGGAAAAATACTTGGTCATCATAAGCAAGGAATCTTGGAGCTGATCCATGTGTGTGCACATCATGGATCTCATGAAATTGACTAAGAACCTACTACTGACCAATCCAAGAGAATTAATGACATGATATTATTGAGGAATCTTCCACCATCATCTAAATGTATTCCCACCATAGACTCTACAAGATTCCTACCACCTCTAATTATTTAATAACATCATTATACCCATTATCCATCTTGACATCCAAAACCCTACACTCATTAGTTGGGATCAACATAATCATGTATCATCAAACCTCTTTTAGAATGACAAAGCAGTCACAAAATTCATGAAACTTCAAAATGACACTCAACCAAGAAATCACATACAGGGATTCAAAATCAAGCTTGATATGTCAGCATCTCTTGGGGAATGGGAAGTGTTACTCAATCAAAACAAATCCAATATAATCAAAAAAATCAAATAAATCATAAATATATGTCCTTTAGTGAAAACATCTTAGAGATGTTATCAAATAATCAACATTAATATTTTAAAAAAAACTAAAAATAAGGACCTCAACCTTCCTCCCACACAGGGACAATTATAGGATGAAGACATAATTCATATAAATATCAGAATGGAGGAGACCCATAAGATCATTAGAATTGTAGTCATTCTCAAGCCTAAGGAGAAAAAATATCTCATTGTTCTCTTAAGAAAAAAATCACGTGTATATGATCTTAACCTCAAAACATCTTAAATTATGTCATATGAAGCACATAAGAAGTAGTCAAAATATGAAAGGATGTGTGAGACTATTAGTCCTAATCCTCCTTGGTCTCATTAAATTTCCATCCACTTTCATGATACCATCATCCATCTGAATATTTTACATAGTCCAATAAGATCCCTCATCTAATGCACATCCCACATCACCCTCCTTAGTGACACCCTCTATCATAAGGGCCATGATGGGACCTAATTAAAGTGTTTGAAGGAATCCACATCAATAATTAATGAATTCAATGATAAGATCTACATGTCACATGTCAGTGATATGGTCTCATCATAATGATAGTTCAAAGCAGGATATTTGTTAACTAAAGTCTAAATTGAACACCTCTCAATTTGAAGGATCATCAACCTCCAAAAAATTTTAAAAAAAACAAATGAAAAAGATAATTAATCATCCATGGGTGAAATTCCATTTTTATGACACCTTAGGTGAGTACGATGATGAAAACTAATTTTTTCTGTCATGCATAAATAAGTTGTCTACATGTGCATTAAAGTTGGGGGAAAATCCACTCCCTCATTTAAACATCCTCCACCATCACTGTATCTATCTCATCAAAACCATCATTATTGGCATCTTTAACTTGATAAGGAAGTGGAATAAATCATGAGACTTACTCAATAAATATCTTAGTGTATCCATAGAAATGTGTTTTGATGACTAGACACATCATTCTTACCTGATGTGAACTTTGGTAGCCTATCATCATCCCTAATCTTCTTCTCCATCATCTTCTCCTTCATCATCTTCATTATCATCCTAATTAATTCATATATGTCCCTAATATTCTTATGTCAACCACTATTCATCCCTAATTACCATCATGACTCCCTTCCAGATGTTTATCCATATCATACCAATTCCATCTCCATTGATATAACTTGTTTTCCATTTGTTAGTGGCCTTTGTATATCCACTAAAAAAAATTCAAAAAAACTACATAAAATAAAAAAAAATCTAAAATCAAAAGAAAGCATCTACTTTTTTATTTGTGTGTGTGTGTGTGTGTGTGTTTGCTTGTTTGTTTGTGTGTTTTATTGGTTTTTACATCTGAGGCAGTGCTTTGGCATATGGAAGCAATGACATCATGGTTTTTACATATCATGGTGCATCCTACCATATGCTATATCAAAATAAGTTTTCTCAAATAATTAGAATCCATACAAGTTTGGATACTTGTTCCCAACATCAACATCCATCATCACCATGCATTTATTCTAACTAACAATCCATATCTAAATACCCAATTAAAATTCTTACGCATGCAAATCTCACATGATCCATGACTCTTTCTATTCTAATCTCATTCAATCCAATCTTATCTAATCTATATCCCATCAATCCAATCTAATCTAATTCAATTATAACAAGATCATCAATCCATCACTACTAAGGGCATCTTTGTGTGCCTTTTTTTTAGCTTTTAGATTATTCAAAAGGCCATTACTCAATCATATAATCATTCATCAATTTGATCATCACATCATCAATCCATTCAATTGGTTGACTTTATGAGTTATGATTACATTCAATGCAATCAAAGTGTATAGCTTCATCAAGATATATCCTTCCCAAATCTGCCCCCTTACATATATCATTGTTTGGGGCAAATCACATCAATCTACCCTAATAAAATCATGCAAGCCTGAGCTCAAGTGAGTTAACTGCATCCACCAACACATTCATAGCCTATATCCATGTCCATCGTCATGTTACTCTATCATCATTATATCTTGCTATAAGCCAACCCCACTTTTTTCACTCCCACCCCTTTATTTTAGCCCGTATTCATACATTTTAATAGCTTTCTTCTCATTTTGATATCCCATCTATGTCTTCCATCCCCACATGCCCTCTCAAGGGGGAATGATCCCTAACCATTCATCATACCACCACATCACTAAGGTGTATCCTCATGGGCCCATTTTTTTATCTTGTTCATTATTTGATATGACTTTACTCCATCCACCATCATTTTCAATGTCGTTTTAAATAGGGCCAAGCTGTAAACACCTAAATATTGCCACCTTGGTGTCGACACATTTCACCACCCCATTTTTGACATTTTCATTAGGATTCATCCCTAATTGACCCCAATTCATCAACAACCCCTAATTATACTATCAATGTGACCCTAATCCCATTATCAATATCCCTAGTTGATCCACTCTAACATTATTCATCCCCGAATCAATTAATCATGTCATGACAATAACATGTTATTCCCATCTAATTCTCATCTCATTGAACTAGATTAATTAACTAGATAATATTATTATCTATTTAATAAATCTAATAATAAAATATAAGAACCACATATCCAAAACAAATAAATAAATTCATAATATCATCACAT